>CM064523.1:40021525-40056917 GCA_032716605.1 Paralithodes platypus | reverse complement strand
GGTTCAGCCTGACGACGCCGCTGCCCCTGGGCGTGGGCAGGGGCATGCAGGGTGTCCGCTTGGACAAGGGCGTGTGCCTGGGTGTGTGCCTGCTGCACATGCACGCTCATCCCATTTGTTTGTCTGGACAGATGGGGCGGATTTTGAGCCAGATTGTCCTGCCTTTGACGAGCAGCAGGTTGGTTCCAAGGTGTCATCGGCATATCCCTGTGGCCCAAATGCTACCCCCAATGAACTTTTCTGCGGCTTCTATGACAATGAAGTCATGGAATACCTCGTTGAGGAGACCAACAACCATCATGACATCTGTGCCAACTTTCTTGGCAGGAATACCAGTGCCAAGATGGTGGCATGGAGAGCTGTCACTGTGGCAGAACTGCATGTGTTCTTGGCACTCACTATCCTGATGACACATATCAGGAAGCACGCTCTGGCAGACTACTGGATCACTGCCGACCTCATCACGACTCCAGCATTTGGCAAGTACATGTCCAGGGACAGGTACTTTGACATCCTCTCCTATCTCCACCTGACCAACAATATGGCAGTCCACTTTCCCAACTCATTATGGAAGATCAGGAAGCTGTATGACATGATACGTCATCGGTTTACCACCTACCTGATTCCATATTAGAAGATGTGCCTGGATGAGTCTCTGGTCCTGTTCCGTGGTAGGCTGCATTTCAGGCAGTATATCCTGTCCAAGAGACACCGCTTCGGCATCAAGCTCTTCGTCCTCTGCGACTGCAAGACGGGATATGTGCTGGACTTTGTGGTCTACAGCGGCAGTGGTGGGGAAATTGAGACTGACCCCGAGATTGGATTTGGTGGCGCTGTCGTGCAGAAAAAGATGGAGAAACACTTCCATAAGAACCACATTCTCTACACTGACAATTACTACACGTCGCCCATCCTAACCAAGTACCTCCATGACCGCAAGACCGGAACTGTCGGTACAGTCAAGGCCAAGAGGAGGGGCATGCCAGCCTACCCAACAAAGACGAAGCAGACGGACATCTTCCACAAGAATAGTGGCCCCATCCTCTCTATCTACTGGCATGACCAGCGCATGGTCAACCTCCTTACCACATGCCACAAGGCCGAGATGGTCGCCACAGGGAAGGTGGACCGAAGAACCAAATAGCCCGTCCAGAAACCAGCTGCTGTCCTGGACTACAATGGGCTGGCGATGGGCTGGTCTATCAGAGTGAGACCTGAGCGATCTCTGCCATACCCATAGCTTACTCGGACTGTTCCTTTTACTTATATATTTTCTAAATCTCAAGTGACGGCGTCTCTTCCGTGGATTGACCTCCCAATCTACCAAGATTGGAAGCTAAAGCGTCACATTATTCCTTTGCCCCTCAACTTTCTCTTCATAATTGCTGAGGGGCACAGGGCCCTGGGTGGGGCTTTGGTTTCCCGGGCGTTTACGCACCCTCTCAGCTCCCCGCCATGGAGTGGCTTCGGTCACCCAGGCTTTATTGTGGTCGGCAGGGAGGGTTCTGTGGGGGCGCTCGTTTATGGCCTTGGCCTTACTCGGGGCCTTGGGGCTGTTCGGCCAGGCAGCTTGGGGAACAACAACAACAACAACAACAACCTAAATATGCGCCTCGTCAACAAGTCCGACATGCAGATGGGCTTCATCGACTGCCTGCGAACATCTTGCAGGTGGTATAAGAAGTTTATTCTGCATACGGTAGATATGTCGGCCCTCAATGCCTACAACATCTACCGTCTGTGGACTCTCGGAGACAAGAAGTACAAGTCCCTGCAGAAGTTCCACAAGCAGGTGATAATTGAGCTCCTGGCTAAATATGCGGAACCTGGGAGACCACTACACGGACCAGTCCAGCTGGACCGCACGGGGTGTGCCGACTTCTTCAGGAAGCACCAGCTCCACCTCCTTCCTTTCAAAGCACCCGGTAGTAAAGTTAGGAGTCAGAAGAGGTGCCATGTGTGCAGCCACACAACTCGCAGACCCCACAAAGTGAGCAAAACAACATGGGAATACCTCGAGTGTCAAGTGGCACTGTGCGCTGGACAGTGCTTCAACGACTTTCACACTCTAATCGATTATTGAAGTGCCCGTGACAATGACAGTAAAAGTGGCACTCTCTAAAATGTAGGCTAATAGTAATAATAAAACTAAGTATAAGTGAAAGAGACACACATAAGTATTAATAAGTGTCTTCATAACAATATGAACAAGTGAAAGTGACACTATACAGTATATATTATTAGCTTACTTAACAATACATAAATGGTGATGGGCTGGTCTATCAGAGTGAGAACTGAGCGAGCTCTGCCATACCCATAGCTTACTCTGATTGTTCCTTTTACTTATATATTTTCTAGATCTCAAGTGACGGCGTCTCTTTCGTGGATTGACCTCCCAATCTACCAAGATTGGAAGCCAAAGCGTCACATTTTTCATTTGCCCCTTAACTTTCTCTTCATAATTGCTGAGGGGCACAGGGGCCTGGGTGGGGTTTTGGTTTCCCGGGCGTTTCTGCACCCTCCTAAGCTCCCCACCATGGAGTGACTTCGGTCACCCAGGCTTTATTGTGGTCGGCAGGGAGGGTTCTGTGGGGGCGCTCGGTTATGGCCTTGGCCTTGCTCGGGGCCTCGGGGCTGTTCGGCCAGGCAGCTTGGGGAACAACAACAACAACAACAATACATAAAAGTGAAAATTACACTATCAATTATCATAGTCCAGTGAAAGTGACACTATAATAATAATAACACTAAGTATAAGTGAAAGAGACACACATAAGTAATAATAAGTGCCTTCATAATAATTTGAACAAGTGAAAGTGACACTATATATATTATTAGCTTACCTAACAATACATAAAAGTGAAAATGACACTATCAATAACCATAGTCCAGTATAAATAATAATAACTACTCATAATAATAACAATAAAACTAAGTATAAGTGACAGAGACACAAATAACTTCATAAAAATAACTTTATTGAGTGAAAATAACATAATAACTATAATAAATGGCATTATAAACAATAAAAAACTCAAATCGCTTCCCGGCATAATTGCGGGTGGGGCGACGAGTGCAACAGGGCGTCGTAGCCGGGGCCGCGGTTGAGTGTTCGGACGCGCCGAGGTAAATACTCGGCAAAAGTTACCTCCACTAACATTGCCATAACTCCGGAACCAGTTGAGCTAGAGAGCTCTACTCAACGTCAGTCTACGCAACAAGGTAAGGCGAGTAATGTTGTTTGAGTAATGTTGTTCTTGTATTAACCTTCCTGGCCCGGGCAGGCTCTCAAAATGACAGGGTGGCTACCCGGGCGATCTGGCCGAAAAACGTCTAGGCCTAGGCTACCGTATTTTTGTTTAGTTTAACTGCTAGAAATTTCCCACGCATCTATAAATGTAGTGCGGTTTCCAATCTGTAGACTGGCATGGAGTAGAGATCTCTATGTCAACTGGTTCAGTTGTGATGACGATTTCAGTGGAGAGCACTTGCAGGCGATGTTAGCAATATGACGATCTTTTCACTACTGAAACAACGACATACAGACATACAATAACAAACGAGTCTTCTCTTTCTTGTTTTCGGAGGTGCGGTGACGTAACGATCGGCTTTGTTTACATGCGTCGGACGCACGGCGTTCATACCAAGCTGAATAGGCTTTCAAGCTTACAGATTTTAAAATGACACCCGGGCTCCTGCCCTTAGTTTGTGGTGTCATTTTAAAATGACAACCGGGCCAGGAGGGTTAAGGGAGATAGGCCTTTGTTTACGAGTCTTGTTTTTCAGCCAAATCGCCCGGATACGAGCTCCGTCCTTTAGAAAGGCAGCCCGGGCCAGAAGGGTTAGACTGCTCACTGGCTCTAGGACCTCGAATGCTCTCAAGCTTCTTGGAATCCTCCCCGTTTCTCGAAACTCGACAGTATCAAGCATCCAATTATTACAATTTAGTTACCCTTTAATTTATGTTTTCTGTTACATCAGGTTACTCCATTTTATATTGTGTAACCATCAAGTTATATTTAATGTATACATAATATATATGTATATAGAAGTATGTGTATGAAGAAAAATAAATATGAATAGAATTATAATATAGTACTGTTCTTACACACCACTATGTATAGCAATTGCTCTTACCAGGTAAAATTATTCATATGTTTAATTAATTCAATGTTTAAATAATATCCTCTAAATTGGTTAATTATAAGACATCTGGTCAACGTACACCAATGCCAAGCAGTGACTGAGAAATTAATTATTGATTTACAAAGGTAAGTTCCCGGATGTGAATAACTCAGTTCTCACTCTCTCACTAGTAAACTTACAGGAATCAAATACGTTCGTCTTTGATCGAATCAGCCATGTATTATCACAGCCATCCAACCTTCAATAAGCTTCTCTCCTCTACCTAACAGCTAATATTCTTATGTAGTAAAATCACTGGGCCCATATTATGTATCGAAGATCTACTATACCATGAAATTAACATCGAATGGTAAGAAAATGTTCAGGTATTCAGTCTGCACTATTTTCCGATTACTTTCAATACTAATTGTTGTAACAGTCCCAACACCGTTCAAGTTAGTAATAATAGGACGCTTAGTTGAGACCTGGCTTTCAGGTCCCCTTTACAGTATCTAAGCCTTTCATTCCAGTTACCTAATTGAAATTACCCATACACGCTATCCAAAATATTTATCTCTACTATAGCTACATTGTTACACGTCTGAGTAATCACTAAATTACCTGGCCGCTGTATAGCTATAGCAGAGAAGCTCTGCCAGAGAACCACATCCACACTAGCTACAAGCTAGGGACTTCCCCACACATTCCATATATATATATATACAGTATATATATATATATATATATATATATATATATATATATATATATATATACACATCAGTATATATTCTATGCATTGTATTTCAATGTATACTATTAGCCATGTTCTTGTATCATATTCATGTTGATATTACTATTGTGTTCAGTGTAAATAAATCTTGGCAGATAAGCCTCCTATTTTATAACTTAAATAATATAATTTGTACACCTGTGACTCTTGTATACTCTCAACACGTCCCCCTCGGTTAAACGGAAATTGCAACAGATAGTTTGCTGTCCGATTATCCCTCTCAATAGATAATTCAAATTTGTAACTGATATTCTTATATTTGCAATGAAGTCAAAGACAAAAGTAATTTGGTACATTTTCAAAAATTACCCAAGTTTTTCTTCTAACTTTAGTTTCACATAACTCTATTAAATTATATGAATAACACTTTCAGTCAGGCCTTGTTCAGATGTGTTAAGGATTAAACTCAATATTTACCAAGTAAAACGAGAAATGTTATATGTATGTAAGAGTGAATGATACTGAGTTGCATGGGTAGAGAGGGAGAGGTAAACTGATAATGAGATGGAGGGTTGGAGTTAACAGGTATATGAGTGAACGTTGTTTTCAGCGGAAGAAGGAGCGCCGGCTGACGAATGCAAAGAGAGACACGGGGGCGATTCATTCGTGGCTAACCCCTTGGGAAACAAGCAGTAAATAGATAGATACATGATAGTGGGGCAGATAACAGCAATTGTTCACAGAAATTGTGCAAAATGTGATACAAGCACCAAATTTGGCATGGTGGTTCCCAAGGGTCTACTTAGCAAATCTGCCTGACGTGCCATTCAAAAATCCAAGATGGCGGCCATTTTTTAAGATGGACGCCGAATGCGTCTGCCGAAAATGGTTTTGCTCATAGAAATGCATATACTTGATGGATTTGAATGATCTTGGTGTCGATTTCTATGTTTTCTTGCATGCTGATTCAAATGTTTCTACTTTCAAAAAACTCAAGTGAATAACTTCACACTTTTTGGCTATTTAGATCAGTCTTTTTCTGCATTTTCGCTTGCCTGATGAGTGTTTTGCTATTTTTTACTATTAGTCCAGTAAAGATACGGTAGAATGGAGGGTCAACCCACCACTAATTGCAATAGTTTTTTTGATTGTTGCATATGAAACTACATTATGAGGAGGATAACATATCAAAAGTCTAAGAAAATCAAACTATGGGAACATATTTTAAAATTGTGATAAGGACACATACCCTCGGACAACAAAAAATTTCAATTTTCTTTGCTTTATGAGATGCATACTGCAACTACGGAACACTTTTTTTATGAAATATGGTTAAATGCATCAATGCATCATGCGTCAGTGTTCAATGCATCATCACTGAGTTCCTCTAATTGTAATGTTGACATATTTGCGCAGATTCCACGACACTGTCCACATGCAATAGTGCAGTCAAGTCCATTCTTGCGACATTTATATCGCAGAGTTTGACAGCCAGTCTTACTGCTGCATCTGATGACCTCAAGGAGTTCTTGAGGAGCGGGATCTTTACTTGTTGTCAATGGGTACATTCTTCCATCGACCACCTTCCACCCCCAGTCTTCTGGACGCAGAGTATTCACACCACACCACACCTGAACCTGATAATAAACTCGGAGGCTGTGATTTCTCAGAGATGCAGAGGTCGGAGGTAGTGCATGAGGCTGTACACTTAAGGTACTGGATGTTGTCTTTTGACAGAAACGTCTGTACCGCAGCTCATCAATGGTTTTCCCTTCGAGACCACTGTACAATGACACAACTGCAATTTCTCCAGCAGTAATGATGTTCTCTTTTGTCATGTCTGGTTTCATGAAAAGTTGTGCTTGTTTGCAGAAGACAGCATTTTTCATGCGTGTCTGAGCAAGTTGCTTTCCAAGACCATGGACTCTCGATGTAGTATCACATCCAAGGACAGCGTGTATGAAGAGTATGTTGTCACAGACTGCGCTGCCAAGGGCTGCCCTTGTCGTTTTAATGTTCCATGTTCTTGGTCTCTTCTTTGAGTGTGATTTTGGCTCTGGTTTGAAGAAGAGTTTGTGCGATGTATTCTTGCCATGATAGCAGAGAAGTACAAGTAGATCAGTGTCGTCTCCAACCAGTATGCTGTCACACCTAGCTGCAGATTCCACTGTTGTCTGAACGATTGGTAAATTGGCATCTCCTTTTGCATGGATGACATGACAGCCTGTCCTTTCCAGGTGTTCACCTAGCATATGGAGGAACTGTTGTTTGTTTTCTTTGTTTACCAGAAACTCTTCTTTCTTCATCTTCAGCCTCATATCAACAGAAAAGTGAACCCGAGCACCGACAATTCCATTTCGTCGTCGAAGGTGAGCACAATCTTTGGTTGAGGCGGCATCTGTGTATCCATCAAAGACAACTGTAACTTTTCCATATCTGTTGGAGACATATCGACAGTAGTCTTGCAGAATCTCCTCCCAACTGTGTCCACGTGTCCATGGAATGCGATGCAGGAGAGCACCCCCGTCTAGAATGTACTGGATATCCCCTTCTGGAGCCGGACTGTCTAAACCTTCAGACCACATTGCATCAGCCAAGCTTGCTTTGTTCGCTGTCTTCATCATCGTCTTGGAGTCAAACAAAGCCGTGGGATATCCAGAGAGCTCAAAAGACATCATTTGATGAAGATCACCGCATCGGGTTCCTGCAGTTATAAGCCTCTGGAACAGAAGATTAGCATCAATGTGAACATCTTCTGAAGCAATAGCTACTGCTGATTTGACATTCATGGTGGTGGCCTGCGCCTTCTTCTTGAAGACAAAATCGACAAGCTTTTTTCCTTCCATGGATTGCAGGATAGCATAGCCAACCTTCTCCGCTGAATCAACATTAACTGTAGCTGGTACAGTGACACCACTGGCGATGTTTCTCAATTCTTTCGGATCATTGAAGGGACTCCTCGCCAGAAAAAAATGAACCATGGCTCTTGCATCATTGGTGTCCTTGACAAGTCTGGCATGAGTAACATCCTTGTGTTGGTCACTGCTTATGTACTGTACAGATGTAAACTGTTGCATAGCATCATTAACTTCTGCACAGGATGGAGCTGAAAGGACCCACAGAGATCTCTGTGCCTCTGTCATACCACGTCCTCTGGTCATGCCTCCAGATGACTTCAAACTGCGCATGAAAACCTGTAAAGGACAAAAAGACAAGCTATATACTCGTGTGTACTGGAACGCATATAGTGGCTGGTATAGGACATGTGAAAAAAAAAATCTATCTCGTGGCCACGAGTTAGTTATCTTGTGGCCACGACTATGTTGATGATATCGCTATTTCTTGCATGTCAGCCTTATAATAGATCCTAGCACGAAGCTGTAAATGTCATACAGTCAAATAAAAATAAAAGATTTATCTTAACCCTTAAAAAGCGGCTCACCACTTAAGTCGAGTTAAATAAAGCTGGACTATGTGGCGGCGCTCGACATAGGTCGAGTGGCAATTTCAGCACGTAATGTGGCTGAGAGAGAGAGACAAGTGGTGGCAGGAGACTAGCGAGCGTATGACTGCTCCAGACCACCGCGGCGAACCTACTGACACAAATCTCAGCTCCCTCCTCCCTCTCTCACTCGCTACATACTCAATTATGTACCGAAAGTACCGAATTACCTGCTTTTTGCACTCGCGTTGCACGGTTATTGCAAGAAAACTATCCATCATACAAGGATCGTTATGGTGTCATTCGAAAGCTCTGTTTATGCCCTTTCAGGGATAGATACTTGTTTTACGTTCTGGGTCTTATTTAGGCATGAAAATGATCACGTAAACAGCCCTATTTTGGCTAAAAACACCCCGCTGGGCGGTACACATAAATAAACCGCATAGGCCGCTCGTAAGGTGTTAAATTATGTTTAGAAATAAAATGTATTCCATTGTGGACATTTATATGTGTCTATGTACATTTTATTATGTGTCTATGTACGATACATAATCTTAGCTTACCTGCTCAATAACAAGGTCTGTGGATTGTCCGGCCCAAAAACGATCTGACCGACGAACGACATGGAGACCATCCATGAAGTGCTGGTAGACGTCTGGCTTTTCGTCCCTGAGTGCCGCCATCTTTTGTAGATATGTGTATACTGACTTTGTATGCAAGTTGTGTCCTGAAGCCGCTATGTATGGCAACATTCTATGCAAGCTTTGCAGGTTTAGGCACCAGTTGCCAGTTCTTTCAGATTTAATGAAGCTTCTCAGTATGTCGATCATTGTCATGTACTGCATCCAGAGCACTGAAGTTCTGTTGTCTTTCAGAGTAACAAGCTCATCTTTAAGTTTAGAAGCCACTCTTTGCAGAACCTCGTTGCTCTCTATGTCTTGGGCAGTTGTTTTCCCAGCTAGTAGCTCCTCCATCAGAGTTCCTATAGTCTGGAGATCACTGTGCAATTCAAGTTTGTCTTCTTGGATGTCGATATGGGCGTCAGGATTTTCACCACTTGAACTATCTTCACAGGGCTGCATCTCAACTCCTTTGGTTTCATCCGTCAAAGAAGTTACATCAACTTGATATGCTCTAGCTGTCAGGAGAGTGTTGAGGGCTGAATCGACTAAGAGATGACTTCGCATTGCTCTTGCTACAGCTTTACCAGACAGCATGTGACCGACTGAGTTCGGGGCATAGACCACTTCAAGCACTTCCTGAAGTCCAGATCCAGACATTAAATGTCCAATGGAACCCAAGAAGCTCATTTGGGTATGAAACGCTCCGAGACGCACAACAATTGATCGGACGTCGCTGTTTGGTGGTTCACTTTCTACAATGGTGTGTGCCTTCCACCAGAGAGGCTGATCAAATGTGATTACGGGGGTGGTATTGTACCGCTTTGCATGCGATGAAACAAATACTAGTGTCGAGTATATACAGGAAAGGTCATTTGGATTCATGTCTATCATGGGCATAAATACTACCGAGGCTTTCCCTGGATGGTTTCCATCTGCAATCATTTGCATGTATCCATTCCATAGAGGTCTTGATATTTGAGCTGTCGGTGATACTTTCCACAGAAAGTCGGATTGGAGATATGGCTCTTTCACATCTGGTTTCTCCAAGACTTCGTAAGACATGTTGTACATTGCTTCTCTCTCTGATGGATATGGGTGAATGTTTATCTTTCCGAGGGCAACTACATCTTTCAAAGGGATGTCCTTTCTAGGAATATTTCTTTCAGCTTTCAGATAGGGTGTTACAGCTGCGATTATACCCATTCCATGAAACGTGTTCTTGCCATCTAGAGTGGCAATGTCATGGTCTGCATTGTCTCCCATGTACTGATGGAAATGTCCTGGAAAGTACTCAGGAGAGCTAGTCCCTTGGGCAGCTGCAGAACTGCGCTGGAACTTCTGTACTTCTGCATAAGAACAACAGGAACCATGTGCATGCAAGGAATCGATCAGGAATCTGGAATCAAAACTATTGTGCATCTGGATTCCCAGACCGATTTGTAGAGGAGCCATGAGTGCTCTTGGACGAATGATGGCTTGACCTATCGATGCTATCTTCTGCGACTTGTAGCCCACGAAGAGCTCTGTAAGGAAGGTCTGTAACGAGTCAGGGACGAAACTCAGGTTGTTGTTGTTGTTGTTGTTCCCTAAGCTGCCTGGCCGAACAGCCCCGAGTCCCTGAGAAAGGCCATGGCCACGATCGGGCTTTCCCACAGAGCTCTCATTGAGTGTAGATTGTGTTGTTGGCGTAAGTGGTTGTGTGAAATGCAGTCTTCTATGATGTGTTTAATGGTATGGGGTGCTGTGTTACATCCCGGGCAGGCGTCGACAACGGAGTCATCCAGTCTCTTCTGATAGCTCAGGAGAGCTGGATGGTGTCCGCATCTCAGCCTGGCCAGGTGGACTCTGTCCTCGCGAGGAAGGGAGGATTCGGAAGGATGGATTTCGGGAGGTCGTGCATGCAGCTGTGTGTTGTCTGTGAGTGAGTGGATGGATCGGTGAGAGATATGAGTATGGATGTGCTTCTGGAAGTTGGTTCGGGGTGGGCAGGGAGGGAGAGAGGACAACAATTGTGTGTGATACCGCGCGCTGGGCGTTGCCTTGACATCTCTTGGTGTCCGTGGGTGCGTTGCCATGCAGCTTAGTGGGTGGTCCCGGTTCGTGGAGGCTGCTGCCAGGAACTGAGCGCCTCCCACGTCCAGATGGTCTTTGACTTTGAGGACTTTGGTCTCTTGATGTAGGCGATCTGTGGGTGCAGCAGCTGTGCAGCCTGTAATGATCTTCAGGGCTTTGCTTTGAACAGTCTGCAAGGTCCTATGATGTGTCTCAGCCAGGTTAGAAGCCCAGGCTGGGCTTGCGCATTCCATCACTGATCCCATGTATTGTTTATATACTGTGGTGGTAGTTTCTTTGTTGTGTCCAAATTTTGTGTGAGCAAGTGACCTGAGGGCGTTAAGTCTGGGTGTCAGTTTCTTTTTAATGTTTGTGGTGTGCTGTTTGAATGTCATATGAGTATCATATGTTACTCCTAGGATTTTGGGTGTGTGTGTATGTGTTAGGGGTGCGTTGTCTATGGTGAGTTGAGGGATGCACTCGTGTTCTCCCGTCCAACTTGTGAGCAGGGTTGCGGTGGATTTGGCTGGGGCTAGACTAAGTCTGTCTGCAGTGCACCAGCCACGCAGTGTGTTGAGACAGGGTTGAAGGAGATCTGTCGCTCCCTCTGGGTCACGGTGTGTGCATGTGAGTGCTATGCCATCTGCATAGGAGGCTAAGTTTATTTGGGGCGTATTGGGTGTAGTTATATCGTGCATGTACAGATTGAAGAGTGCGGGCGATAGGACGGATCCTTGTGGGACTCCGTTTGGAAAGTTTCTGATTTTAGATGACTGACCGGCAAAAGATACGTGTGCACATCTGCCTGCTAGGAAGTTGGCCAGCCACCTTTTTGTGTTGTTGTGCATGTTTGTGTTGTAGATTTTGTTTGTTAGGTTGTGGCGGGGGATGGCATCGAAGGCTTTACTAATGTCGAGTGTGGCTAATAGTGATCTGTGTGGTGGTCTAGCTGAATTGATGCCGTCGAAAGCTCTTTGTGTAAGGTCTGTGAGAAGAGTGTTTGTGGAGTGCAGTGGCCTAAAGCCATGTTGTGTTGGAGCTAGGGGTAGGTCAGGTGTAATTAGTTGTAATACTAGGCGTTCCATGACTTTGGAGGGGGAGCAAAGGAGTGTGATGGGGCGGTGCGAGGAGGGTAGCGTGGGGTCTTTGTTGGGTTTGGGGAAAGTGATGATGATACCATGCTTCCAAATGTCTGGTATTGTGTTGTGTGAATAGCTGTAGTTTGATATGTTAGTGAGTGCTTGTATGCCTTGTGGTCCCAGGTGTCTGAGGTGTATGTTGCTTATGTTGTCTAGGCCACAGGCGGGTGAGTGCTTGAGATTGTTGATGATATGCTTTGTCTGGTGATTGGTGAAGGGTGTATAGTCAGGGTCTGTGGGGAATTGTCTCTTACGTCGGATGACACGTCGGTCGTCTTTGTGAGGTTTTAGGTGGCTGACATGTGAAAAGTGATTGATGAGAGTGTTTGCTTGTTGTTTACATGAAGGAGTAGAGTCTGTTGTTGTGATTGCAGCATGTGATTGTGTTGTGTTGCTGTTGGAAAGTGTGATGCTGTTTAGTGTTTTGTATAGTTTTTTGGGGTTTGTTTTGTGATCAAGTGTTTGTAGGAAGTTATTCCAATTTAGTTTTTGTTGTTCTTGTATTTTGTTGTTAGTTTGGGTGTTGAGTGCTTGAATTTGTTGTGTGATGTCTTGTGTGTGGGGTGCTGGGGAGTGTTTCAGTATGTCGCGTTGTCTGATGAGGTTTTGAATTTCTGGTGTGAAGTTGGGGTTGTGTCTTTTTCTGTTACCTCTTGGAATGTGTTTCTTGTCAGCGTTTTGGATAGTTTTATTGAGTATGTGTACAGCATTGTTGATGTTAGTGATGGGTGTACTGTTTAGAGTTGTGAAGTGTTGTTCTGTCTCATTTGTGAATGCTTCCCAGTTAGCTCTTTTATAATTGGTGTAT
The DNA here is from genome assembly GCA_032716605.1 of Paralithodes platypus. Lineage (NCBI taxonomy): Eukaryota > Metazoa > Arthropoda > Malacostraca > Decapoda > Lithodidae > Paralithodes > Paralithodes platypus. The sequence continues at coordinate 40,043,995 of CM064523.1, read as the reverse complement.
GTGTGTTTGTGGCTAGCTGGGGTGAGTCTGGTTTTGGTGGTGATAATGATCGGGAGGTGGTCAGAGCCTAAGGTTCTGACCACCCTCCAGGATGTTGTGGGGGCGAGTTCTGGGGAGCAAAAGGTGATGTCTGGAGATGATGGGTTATAGAGGGCTTGGTGAGGAATATGGGTATGTTGATGGATGTCGTTAAGGATGATGAGGTTATCGGTTTGGTTTTGTAGTACCAGCCCTCTGTCTGTGTCGGGGTTGTCGACAAACCAGGCCGACGTCTTGGCGTTGAAGTCACCACCCAGGATGATTGTGGGGTGTGTGGGGTGTTTGTGATGTGTTGTAAGTGTGGTCTGTATTCATTTGGTACTGTAGGGGATGTTTGGGGAGGGATGTATGTGTTTATGATGGTTATGTTGGAGTTGTTGCCAGTGCGTATTTTAATTGACTGTATTTCTGTTGTGTTATCATTTGGGGGGAGGAGTGATTTGGTTTGTACACTGGTTACTATGTATGATATTTCTTTGTGTACCAGGGTGATGAGTCCACCGCCCCCGCCGACAGCCCGGTCTTGTCTGATGGTGGTGAAATTATGAAATGTTGGTGTTTTTTGTGTTGTGCGGAGTTTTGTTTCTTGTAAGATGGCAATGTGTATGTTGTGCTGTTTGATGAAGTGTGAGAGTTCGTGTTTCTTTGTGTTGATGCCATCTATGTTCAGTTGAAGAATGTTAATGTTATGCGAAACTCAGGTTATCTTGGATGGATGCCATGGCACTTGTTGCTGGATAGACATCTCTCGACTGGTTAATTTCTTTGATGTAAGTTTTTATCAGTTTAGCTGCTGTTTTGATTATCTCTTTGTGTTTGTCACAATCTTCTTGTGACCTCAAGTGAAAATCGTGCAATATTCGAGAAACAGTGCTTTTCAGAGTGACAACATTAGACTTCCATCAATTTCTGTGATGACAATCTGGTCTCCCAAGTGTTTTTTCAATTCATTCTTCATGTGAGTGTATCCATAGGCAACGCTCTTATCATCACAGTATTCTTTAATTTGTGCAATTAAGTCTGTTATGGTTTTCTGTTCATCATCATTTTCCTCTTAAGTATTCTGTAGCTTTCAAGAAGGCTTGTCTTGCTGTTCCTTGGTTTGGTCTTCCAGCACGCTCACTCCTTTTAACCCGCTTGAATGGTTTTCCATCACTGCTTTGAAATATTTGGGGAATCTGCTTCCCTGTCCTGAAGTTGGTTGAACAAAGGTTATGATATAGTGCATCGGTAGCATGGAGGTCATTAACAAATAATACACGATCTCTGACGACGTCCACCCAAGGACCCTCATACTCCTCACATGCTTTGAGAATCATTTTCGGCATGTTGATGGATCGAACTGGAATGAGTTTTCGGGCATCGTGTCGACCACCTGAACTATCTCCACAGCCACAAAATATACAATGTTCTTTGTAGACGAATACTGGTTTCGAAGATCGGAGGCTAGCAGAAGATTGATGAAAATCTGCCTCATTGGCTGATCTTTTTTTGTCTCTTTCAATAACATGGGGGTTTGTGTAATCCATTGCGACATTTGATATGAACTGTCTGACCAACAGATACGGACAAAGTATCCTGACGTAGCGTACAGGCCCTCACGATACTGTCACATCCTTTCTGAGTTAATGTCACCATCTGTTGACCATCAGCGAGAGGTTGCTCACAAAACACACTTATCCATGATAGCTAGTCATAGATCTGAAATGAAAAGAAAAGTCACATATTATATTTTATATAACCAAGGTGACAAACATCAACATGTAGATTATCTAAGAAACAGATGTACAAATATTGCTGCAATATAAAATGAAACGATGAGATAGACAAGTAGAGAACCACGATTTGTCATTAATGAAAAGTTGCTGACTCAGCATTTTAGAAAATGCCTTTGCAAAACAATGTTCCCACAGATAGATTTACCTAGACTTTTAGTATGTTATTCCTATACTAACACACACTATAATAAAACAGGGAGAAAAACTATTGCAATTAGTGGTGGGTATATCCATATCTTTACTGGACTATATGTGCATGACATGGTAATTTCTAAATGTATAGAGCAGTATTTTTATTTAGTGCATCCTCACTACTTACCTAACTCTCATCTATGGCTCCAAGAAGATGCTAGTGCACTGCAACGGCCACACCCTGGTAAACCGTGTTGGCTCACGGGCTAAACTAGGTGAGGGTAACAGGCAGAGGGTCTCTGTATGTGAGGGAGTATGCCATGCTCCAAATGCAAAGTGCATGAAGTCAACAAACCAGACCTGATTGATCCAAGAAGCCATATTTCTAAAGGAGTGATTGTTGGCACTACCATGGCACACTGGTGATAATTACTACTGTGAAACAGAATGGGGTTCAATGTCAGCTAAGGAGGAGTGCATCTCATACTTAGTGTCCCAAATGTTGCTTAACCTACCCCACGGACCTGTTAAGCAACCGCACCTGAATTGACAGGAGGGGCCAGCGCGGGAGAGCCGAGCCAAGGGTAATGGGGTTTCAAAGTTATCTGGATGGTGTACAGGTCGCTCAGGACTTAAACGACATTGGATGAACGATCGGGCTAGGTGTAGGGCAGACATGCATCAACCTAGTTGTATTCCATACAGGAAAGTGCTCATGATACAGGGTGGTAAAAGGATAAACCCTCAGCCCTGGTCATCAGAATGGCTTCAAACACCAAATGTGAGACTGCATCATGGCAGACCAACTGGACCAAGTGTTGCCTCTGTCAAACAGAGAAGAGCGAATGCCTAACATCTCCACTTGCAAATCCTGCCAGAAGGGTAGAGGATGGATACAGCCTCTTAGGGAGGAATATTCCTCTATTTCATGCAGTGAATGCGCTACCGATCAAGATGGACCCACGAAGGCTTGATGACGGCAGTGGGATAGAGGCAACCTTGAGGGAAAATCAAGCACAGTACCATGCTAGTTGCAGGCTTCTGTTCAGCAACACTAAGTTACAAAGGGCAGAAAAGAGATCGTTTCCTGCAACAGATGAGAACAGCAGCAGCGGCAGCAGCAAAATACCACAGAGAATGTCAGACCCCAAACGGATAGAATGTTTCATATGTGAGGAGGAGGGAGATCTGGATGACTTTAGACAAGCTATGACCATGAAACTGAACAAGAGAGTCAAAAAGTGTGCAAAGACTCTCAATGATGGAAAGCTGCTTGCCAAACTGAGTGCTGGAGATGTGGTGGTGCAGAAACTGAACTACCACAGTGCATGCTTGGCTGGTCTCTACAACCGAGAACGAGCTCACCTGCGTGCTGAAGAGCTGTGGGAAGCAGAAAACTCTGAGGTAGGAAAGAGGGAAGCATATCCAATTGCCTTCTCTGAACTGGTAACATACATCATTGAGACAAAATCTGCAAGTGAAAGTTCAGCTCCATCAGTCTTCCGACTTGCCGACCTATGTATGCTCTACAGGCAGGGGCTGGAGCAGCTTGGCATCGACAGTCCTGATGTTCATGCTACCCGACTGAAGGACCAGCTGCTTCAACACATCCCTGATCTACAAGCTGTACATCATGGACGTGATGTCCTACTGGCCTTTAAGAAGGATGTAGGGTCAATTCTTGCAAGCAAATATGGAGAAGCCGTTCATCTTGTAAAGACTGCTGGGATGATAAGACGTGAAATGCTTCAACACAAATCACAGTGGAATGGCACATTCCATGATGGGTGCCTAGAAGATGCTGTACCGTCATCACTGCTTCAGTTTGTTTGCATGATTGAGCATGGAGCAGACATCAAGTCACAACTCCAACATGGAGCCTCAAAGTCTGACCTTGCTATGGCTCAGCTCTTACAGTACAACTGTTTTGCCAAATACAAGGCCGGATCTCACGTCCACAGACATTCCAAGGACCGGGAGACACCATTTGTTGTGTACATGGGCATGTCTGTGTTTGCCAAAACAAGGAAGAGGCAGCTCATAGACATGCTCCATGACAATGGACTCAGCATCACCTATGATAGAGTCTTAGAAATCTCAGCCCAGCTTGGAGAAGCTATTGTACCTCAGTACGTGGATGATGGAGTTGTCTGTCCACCAGTGTTGAGGAAGCAGGTGTTCACAACGTCCGCGGTGGACAACATCGACCACAACCCAACAGTGACTACAGCTCAAACTTCCTTCCATGGTACCAGTATGTCTCTGTTCCAACACCCAAGCCCTGAACATCCTGGTGAGAAACGAGAGCCAAAACAGACAGTGTGACTTGCAAGAATTATTCAAGCATGAGAACCAGTCAGCACCTGCATCTCTCAGTGACAATGGCAGGCTTCGTATCTGCCAGAAGTCACAGCTAACTGAAATTCTTCAGGCACTGGTGACATTGCCTGACAGCGAACCAGAGGGAGACACCATCATCATTGATGGATCAGCGCTCATCAATTCCCTGCCTCCACGCAGCCCAAAGACTTTCGATGACTATGCAAAAGAAGACATCCTTCCAAAAGTGGAATCCTTTGGCACCAAATTCAAGGGAGTCGATGTCATCTTTGATGTGTACAAGAAGTCTAGTCTGAAATCTGAAACCAGGTCAAAAAGAGGTCAGGGGATCAGAAGAAGAGTGACTGGAACCAGCAAGATCCCAACAAACTGGAGAAGCTTTCAACAACAACAACAACAAAAACAACAACAAAACTGAGCTCTTCCACTTTCTCGCAGAGAAAATATGTCAGGCTGAAACCACAAGTATGGTCATCGTGACAAAAGGAGAAGATGTCATCAGCAACAAAAACAAATCCCTGATGCTTTGGCCCCATGCTGTCATGAAGAAGCTGATACCCGTATATTTGTACATGGCAGAGATGCAACTGCAGAGGGTAGCAAGTCACTTGTCATCAAAGCCAATGACACTGACGTGCTCGTCATAGCAGTGTCTAAGCTGCCATCCCTGCAGAAGCTTAGTCTTGAAAAAATTTGGATTGCTTTTGGGCAGGGAGCCAATGCTCGATGGATACCAGTCCATGAGGTAGTTTCTGCAATAGGACCTGAGAAAGACAGTGGGATCCTGTATTTCCATGCATTCACGGGCTGTGACGCGGTCTCGTCTATCCGTGGTAAGGGAAAGAAATCTGCATGGCTGACTTGGGAGGTCTGTGATGAGGTTTCTGAAACCTTTACAAAACTCAGCAACTGCCCAACAGAGGTTTCTGAGGATGACCTGCAGAAGCTGGAGAACTTTGTTGTCCTCATGTATGACAGATCAAGTGCAGCCACCGGTGTTGACGAGGCAAGGCTGAATCTCTTTGCCCGTAAGCAGAGGTACTATGATACGATCCCACCAACCAGTGCAACCCTCATGGAACACACAAAACGTGCTGTTTACCAGGCTGGTATCATATGGGGTCAAGCAACAGTAACCAATCCAGAAGTCGTCAGTCCTGCCGACTGGGGATGGAATCGGAAGGGAGACATATGGCAGATCTGTTGGACAACGCTTCCGCCTATGGCAGCCAGCTGTCGGGAACTGACCCAGTGTTCCTGCAAGAAAGGCTGCAACCGGAGATGCAAATGCTTTCGTTCAGGGCTCGCCTGCACTGCACTCTGCAGCTGTGTATGTCAGCTGTATTGATACATATACATATGTATATTTAATGTTTATATTGTGTATATAAAGTATTAGGAGTATTATTTGACGAGTTATGTTGTTATTTTATATAAAGTGTTAATTTTCTACCATTTACAGTATCTAGGGTTCGATCCCCCACGACGACCACATTGATTTAATTTCATTGATTTATTTGACTAAATATATATTTGGTTGGTGGGTTAGAGAAGTTAAAAAAAATTATATATATATATATATATATATATATATATATATATATATATATATATATATATATATATATATATATATATATGCTAGTGAAAGTAAACAAAATAGATTCAGCATGCAAGAAAACATAGAAATCGACACCAAGATCATTCAAATCCATCAAGTACATGTAGATCTATGAGCAAAACCATTTTCGGCAGACGCATTCGGCGTCCATCTTGAAAAATGGCCGCCATCTTGGACTTTTGAATGGCACGTCAGGCAGATTTGCTAAGTAGACCCTTGGGAAGTCCGAACCACCATGCCAAATTTGGTGCTTGTATCACATTTTGCACACATTTTCTATTATCTACCCCACTAGAGTGTTGAGCCTAATTCTATATTGTGCCATGACATTGTTTACTCTACCAACTGTGCATAATGTTGTGTTATGGTGCTTGAGATTGACTCGTGTTCCTCTTCATCCTTGTATTAAAATGTCCATATATTCCGTTGTCTTTGTCTTATCATCACATATTACAATACACGTCAGGATGGTATTGTTGTTGGTAATATTTGTTTCCTAACTGTGAGCCATTACCATACGAACTGAGGGAAAATAATTTTTATTTTTGACTACACGAAACTTTAACTATATATGTTGCCTTATATGGTAGCTCAACCATAGTTAGTACCGTAGTTAACACCTTACGAGCGGCCTATGCGGTTTATTTATATGTACCGCACAGCGGGGTGTTTTTAGCCAAAATAGGGCTGTTTACGTGATCATTTTCATGCCTAAATAAGACCCAGAACGTAAGACAAGTACCTATCCCTGAAAGGGCATAAACAGAGCTTTCGAATGACACCATAACGATCCTTGTATGATGGATAGTTTTCTTGCAATAACCGTGCAACGCGAGTGCAAAAAGCAGGTAATTCGGTACTTTCGGTACATAATTGAGTATGTAGCGAGTGAGAGAGGGAGGAGGGAGCTGAGATTTGTGTCAGTAGGTTCGCCGCGGTGGTCTGGAGCAGTCATACGCTCGCTAGTCTCCTGCCACCACTTGTCTCTCTCTCTCAGCCACATTACGTGCTGAAATTGCCACTCGACCTATGTCGAGCGCCGCCACATAGTCCAGCTTTATTTAACTCGACTTATGTTGCTCGCCGCTAATTAAGGGTTAAGGTGGTCCATTCACATCGATACATACGGTAAGTGGTGGTTGTGCTCTTTATTTCTCTCTTAAATTGTATTTTACTATTTTATGATAATTAAAAAGTTTCCATTACTAATGAGTTTGTTATAACCATCCATATATTCCACTGTTAGTAGTCAGGGGCTCATGTCCAGTAGCTAAACGTTGAAGTAGTCAGTAGCTATAATGGTCAGCTGTCCATCTAGGTAGTGGTTCATACAGTCAGCTGTGTGTATAAGCAGTTGCTTGTCTTGTCAGTCAGCGGCTGATATAGTCAGCCATATGTAGAAAGGTAGTCAATGGGTTGTCTATTTAGTGGTTTAAGTAGTTAACCCATTTTATAGTAAGTGGATCGTATAGTAAACCATTTTCTTAGTCAGTGGCTCAAGTAGCTACTGAGTCAGTGACTCGTATAGTCTGCCATTCACATAGTCAATAGTTCATTTAGTAGGCCTTTTGTTTAATCAGCTGTTCGTTGAGTGAATTTTTCATTTAGTCAAATCGTTCATATTGCGAACTTATCGTTTAGTCAGTATTTTGATTGTCAACCGTTATTTTAGTCAGCGGCTCAAATAGTCAGCTGACCACCTAGTTATTGACCCAAATAATCAGCTGTCCATCTAGATAGCTGCTCAAATAGTCAGCTGACCACCTAGTTATTGGCCCAAATAGTCAGCTGTCCATATAAATAGCGGCTCAAATAGACAGCTGGCCATCTACATAATGGCACAAATAGTCAGCTGTTCATTTAGTTAACAGCTCAAATAGTCAGCTGTCCATCTAGTTAGTGGTTCAAATAGTCAGCTGTCCCTCTCGTTAGCGGCTCAAATAGTCAGCTGTCCATCTAGGTAATGGCACAAATAGTAAGGTGTTCATTAATTAGTGGCACAAATAATCAGCTGTACATCTAGTTAATGGCTCAAATAGTCAATTGACCATCTAATGTGGCCCAAATAGTCAGCTGTCCATCTAAATTGTGGCTCAAATAGTAAACAGTTCGTATAGTTGAGTCCGCCATACCAACAATATATGTCCTGGTGGTGAACACAGAACACGCTGGACAGGAAGGGCTTGGTGGTATAAGGGAGACACTACAGGGTAACATAGGGCACCATAATATATGTCCTGGTGGTGAACACAGAACACGCTGGACAGGAAGGGCTTGGTGGTATAAGGGAGACACTACAGGGTAACATAGGGCACCATAATATATGTCCTGGTGGTGAACACAGAACACGCTGGACAGGAAGGGCTTGGTGGTATAAGGGAGACACTACAGGGTAACATAGGGCACCATAATATATGTCCTGGTGGTGAACACAGAACACGCTGGACAGGAAGGGCTTGGTGGTATAAGGGAGACACTACAGGGTAACATAGGGCACCATAATATATCTCGCGTAAAGCCAGAGCGGGAATATAATTATGTCAGCTAGGGTAATTGGGCAGCTCTCTTATGTTGCTTGTTAGGGAGAGAGGATGGTTGGAGAGTTAATTAAGAGACCCTAAGGGAAAGAATGAGATGGAAGGGAAAACATGTGTAAGGGACAAGAACAATTAGCCCGTCCATAATTATTTCATTAAGTTTGTTAGATTGTCTGGCAAGAGAGATATAGCAAATATGTTCGGTTATATTAACTACGGTGCGTTCACACTTATCTACTCACGTTTCGTAACTAGTGGACTCAAACACACGGCTACACATTAAATGTGACTCACATTACACGTACTTGCATGTTGCTTTCTTACTTGAAGATATTTGGCGTCTTTCAACTAATCTTGGAGGGAGCACTGCTCCCTCCAAGATTAATCCCTTAGGTATCGTTTTTAGTTTTTAGTTTTATTTTAGCTATATATAGAGATGTGTGTGCAGGCTAAGGGAGGCTCTGTGATATTTAGAATGATTAATTGAGCTAGTATGACGCCTTTAACTGTCACATCTCCTTCCTTAACTGAATACAAACTTTTAAATATAGCCATACTACATTCACACAAGAGGGTGAGTGCTGGGTTAAGGCCACCTGTAAGTGGTGAGACGATTGCCTTGGTTCTCCCTCCCTCCAAGTGGTTAGATGGGCCCACGAGAGTGGTTCTGTTTCCTCTTGTCCCTTCGATTAACACAAGTGCATTTCAATAAAATTTACTATTGGATTGCATGTATAAAATTATAATTACAAGAAAAACAAAATAGTCGGCTCCGTTCCATCATAAGGTTAGGGCAAAACTAATATACCAATATGGTATGAAATTTGAGCATATTAAATGACGCAAATTTAAAAGTAGAACATAAAGCGGTGGGAATTTGTAAAACAAATCAGACGAAGGGTGGGAGAAAAGAGGAATAATCATACAACAATCTGCAGACTACGGAGGAACAATGTCAGTGTCATGCCCATTTACCCCTTCAACACAATTACGATTTTTTATTTTATTTTGGTTACCATTAGATGATTGGGTTTAGCTTATAAACTACTTCTAGGACTCAAAGGGATAAATATAATCTCAATAAATCCTCTGAGTAACATAGGTTCTTTTTAAACTGCATAATATCGTATAATTTTAGCCATAATTAAAGGTGCAAAAGCGTCATCGCGCTGAAGGTGTTAAACATAGTAGTTATATTAATTATAAGTTTTCATGTGTCTTTAGAATTATGTGTGTTCAGGAAGGTGATGAAAATAGATTTAAATAATTCTACTATTTTCAACGGACTGGAGTTCTCAATGTTATTCTTGACTTTAAGTGTGTAGGTTTAATAATCCAATAGGGTTGATAGCCTCTGAAGTCCTATTTTAACTAACAAACTATCTACTATTTTAACAACAACGTTACCTACTACTACTACTACTATCACACATGCGCGAAAAAGAATGGAACTCCTGCTGCAGTAGCTGCTGAATAATCGATTGTTAACAGTAATATCACTCATTTAAAATGTTGATACATATTATACAACTGTGAGAAGATACTGTGCTAATGGTTATCACTATATACGAAGGCAAAATGCTGTGTATGCTTTATAATGTGGCATTGAAGGTGAAGCATTCTCTGTGTATACCTCTGGACTATCAAACATGGCGACCCCCAGAAGGAATCTTGAATCTTGAAGATTTGAAGGGCGTTGCAGATGAGGGTCATCCTCTTTTTGCCCTACCACAGCAGCTGCTAGGTGTCACAGGGCGCTAGATGCAGGGCAGGCGTCCCAAAGAGAGGAGGAAGATACAGATGATCCGAATCACTCTCACACGCAGATGGTCCTCCACACCACGCCCTCCTAGTAGCAGGGGAAGGGAGATATTGTTGTAACCCAAAGCTGAGAGGCACGCCTTCATGTAGATCCTAGCAGTCCAAAAGAACATGTCGCACCGTCTCATCTTGTCCATACCACTGACAAGCAGGGCTGACTGTCATATGTATAGAATACAGATGCGCCGCAAGGGAAGAGTGACCAATACGGAATTGAGTCAGGGCAACATCAAGACACCTCAGTTTGTGCCTCACCCAATACTGCTGTGAAGAGTCAGTGCGGTAACTCCCCAGTGTCGTGCCCAGCAGGACCATTCGAAGCTCCATGTCCCATTGCGCTCTGCATGCCCAATTTATCTGTTGACTGTATCGCGACCATAGAGAGATCTGGTACTAACCATTCCATTGTCTCTGCCCTGTGCGCTAGGGATGCTGCACCATCCACTATCTCATTATCCCGTATCCCGGTGTGTGATGGAACCCACTGGAGAATCACCGTCCACATAGGCGAGGACAAAATCAGCAGGAGGTCCTGGACCGAGAATACTAGGGAACGATGGGAGGCAGGGCGATCTGATTGTAAGAGATGGATGGAGGCCTGTGAGTCAGTGTACACTACCACTGTCTGGTTGGGCAACTGTGTGTACACAAAGAGCAAAGCACGATAGATCGCGAACAACTCTGCCAACAATATACCATGATGTCCCTCCAGCCTCCAGGTCTGACACATCGACAGGTCCTCATAATACACAGCAGCTGTTGTGGACGGGCCATCAATGCGGGACCCATCGGTGAATATCTTGAAGTAGCCCCGGAATCTGGTCGCATTTAACTCGCCAAAGTAGTGTCTGGCCATCGACGCATCTTGAGATTTCGTGAAGTCATTGCTCAGCTTAGGGCGGAGGATCGCAGACAGGTCTATCCATGGAGGCAGATGAGATACTGTAGGGGTTGGGGCAAGTGTAGCAGGGTCTATGCCTAGCGATCGATATGCACAAAGGCTGCGGACTAAAAATGGTTGACGACTCCTCACCGACCAGTCAGGAGCATTATACAGTACTCCAGATCCAGCATGTAGGGCAGCAAGGGGATGTTCAGGTTGATAGTGGGAGATACTTGTGAGCCATTTGCAATCAGACACCAAACGATCCTGGGCCAGAGGCAAGAGATCCGACTCTGCTTGGAAAGACACTACCGGAGAGGAACAAAATGTGCCCAAGGCCTAAAGCGGCCTAAGCGTATGGCAGCGTTGTGTAACGTGTCAAGTTTTTTCAATACAGACGCAGATGCCGATCCATATACCTGACTACCGTAACTGATCTTGCTGCTGATGAAGGCGGTATAAAACTTCAGGAGCGCATCCCGGGCAGCACCCCAACACATTCCAGCAATGCACTTCATGATGTCCATCCTCTTGATTCACGAAGTCTGAAGGTATTCCACATGGTGAGACCAGGTCAATATAGGGCCATTGAAGTGAAGACCTAAGAATACGTGACGAGTCTTGAAGGGGAGGACATCCGATCCTATGGGGATCTTCGGAATCCTTGGGAGTCTCTTGTAGATGAAACACATGACGGCGCTCTTTAAGGCATTGAGGCGGAGATCCCATTCCATGGCCCAAGCAAGGATCTCATCCACCGCTTACTGAAGGCGGGCCTGCGCAAGAGGCAGGGTGTCCGCCGAGCACACAATGGCCATGTCATCTACGTAGTCGAGGAGGGTTGAGGCTTTAGGGGTGCAAAGGTCAGACAACAATGCGTTGAATAGTAGAGAACTGAGGACCAATCCCTGAGGTACACCACATCTAGCCGCTACAGGGGCTGATGTCGAGGTCCCGACCGAAACAGCAAACGTCCTTCCGGTTAAGTAGCTGCGGAACCAGGAGAAGATATGTCCAGTCACCCCCAGTCTTCCCAGTTTGTAGAGAATTGCAGTATGAGACGCTGAATCAAATGCACTCTTAATGTCGACGAATGCTACTAGTAGAATTTTCTTACGGTGATATGCATCTTGAATGAGGAAGTTCATTTGTAGTAAGACGTCAACAGTCCCTCTCCCCGGCCAAAAACCATTCAAGACCTCTGGCAGACGGCCACCTCGCTCCAGCCACCATGTATGCCTCGTAGATACAATTTTTTCAAGTAGTTTACCCACACAGGACAGTAAACAGATGCCACGATGTGAAGAAGGTTGCGTAGGGTCCTTCCCGGGCTTAGGAAACGGCAAGAGCAGGGCACACTTCCACGGGGCAGGATATATACCTGTACACCAGCTGTCATTAAAAATTCGCAAAAGAAGGCCTCTGACTGGCAAGGGGAGTTGGGAGAGGAATTCATATGCTACAGTATCCAGTCCAACAGCCTTACCCGTTGGGAGGGATGACAGTGCACGGGAAAGTTCTTGGCTGGTAATAGGTGCACACAGATCCTGAATTGCTGGTAATGAGATGTGCTGGTCAATGGACGCCTCCAGTGCTGTTGTAGAGGGCAAGGAAGTAGGCGTGTTGAGTACATGAGCCTGAAAATGTGAGGGAGGAGCAATAGGTCATCCATGTCTATCTGTAAGCCACCAATAAAGTCGTTGAGCACACTGCATCCAACCGACGAGAAATAGTCTTGTGAGCACTGCAAGGGCATTTCTTCCACAGCCGCCACGCCCGACGTTGATCCTTGACAGCTCTCATACACTCCTCTGACCACCACGGCACTGTCGGTCGTCTGCGTGCAGTGGAGGGCCGAGACATCTTGAACGCTGTCCGACCTGCCTCCACCACTAGGCCCGTGAAAGAAGTGGCAGCATCATCTAAAGAACCCTCTTGAGGTAAATCGAAGTCGTCGAACCTTGTGCGATAAACGTGCCAATCCGTTTCCTGGATGTGCCACCGAGGACGGGAAGTGAGGGTCTCTCGCAGTTCAACGCCCTGTAGCTGTACCAAGATGGGGAGGTGATCACTCCCTAAGTACGGGCCGGTGGAGACATCTGCTACACCAAAGTAGGAACTCCCATGACACAGGTCTAAGGTGGAGGGCACAGCTGATCGAGGGTCAATCCTGGTGTGAAGACCTGGAGGAGTGAGGAGGCTAAGGCGATGGTAAGCCAATAGCGACTGGAACAGGGAGGTGCCAGAGGGATTACATGTGGTTCGCTGGGCAGAAGGTTCCCAGTAACGGTGGCGAGCATTGAAATCGCCCATAATCAGACAAGGAGATGGCAATTGTCCGAAATAATGTTTAAATTCAGCCTGCGAAACATTTTTACATGGGTTATAGCACACCATTACTGACGACCAACCAGAGGAGATTGCGACGTCTACTGCCAACACTTCCAGGTGACCTCCAGCGTACAACTGCATATTACGGCATCGGCAGGAAATGGTACACTTGACAAACAGGGCTAATCCACCTCCCTTGCCAACCCTGTCCTCTCTGAACGATGAATATCCTAGGAGTTTGAGGGAAAGAGAAGGCTTGAACCACATCTCACATAATTCCACCTCATTTGGAGAAACATCATTGACAGTTATTTTAAAATCTTGGGTCTTGCGATAAATGGATCACACATTCCAAAAAAAAGAAGCTTGGAGATGCATTGGGAGCCATCAGAGCGGAGACATTAAGGCCAGCATACGAGGCAACAACTTCACACAAACCTCCATCAATGGAACTTTTTGACAGAGGAGTTCCAATTCAGAGATGATGATCCTCAAGAAACTTTCATGTGTATCATATGTAGGAGACTGTGGAGAAGACTGAGTACACGCCCAAAAGGATAGCAGTAATACAGAGCAGCCGGAGAAAGAAGAAAAAGACCAGACCAATTTCCCAGGCTCCAATACCAGCCGGAATAGGTCAGCCTACCCTGTTTCCCGCATTTTCCCATACTTTAATCCTGGGAAACAAGGTCAGTCTATCCCTAAAAGAAGTTTGAGTCCCCACCAATCGCAGGGACCCCAGCTCCTCCAATGGCAAGGACCGAGACAGAAGCCAAAGGAATCTCATCACCTCCAGCCGGATTTGCAGTATGACGAAGAGCTCTTTATGCAAATGCAACACCAAGAACCTCTCAATACCTGAATAGATGGGAATCCCAGTACCCCCTCTACAATACCTCCCGGGAAGACTGGGGATAGTACCACCTAAGTGAATAGTGAAAGAACGATAACCTATAGAATAAGAAAAGCTAAATATTAAGATGAATAGAAAATCATCCATTACGTTACCATAGTACCCTCTAAAAATAAGGGAACCATATTGAAAGATCCAGAATCTTCGTGTGCATAAATTATTATCTACCATGTATTTTTAGCTTAAGAACTACCTTCACCATAGCCAAAACAACGATATCCACATGTTCTTATGTTACCGAATTAGACCAAACTGAACACTAAATATAACCCAAATATAGCCTAAGTGAAACTGAAAGAAGTTAGCAAACACTATTGCTTTCCTTCCACTGGCTACAAACCAGGAGTGGAATTGGATTGGTGCTGTTCATCCTGTACGAGAGAGTGTGCTGCCCTGCCCCTGAAGTGAAAGGCCAGTTCCCCTCCACGTCCAGCCCAGCCGAACTCCCTTCGTCCAGACTCTCGTTCATGGCCACCCCGATCCTATACCCTAAGTGTCTCTGAGTGTTATAAGTTATGGCTATTGTTGTTAAGGTAAGATAAAATATGTGAGTATTCTATTGCACTTAATTATAGATCTGTACCTAAGATCTATCTTGAATCTGTGTTCTCCGTGTAACTTCTTTAACTTTGATCCGTACAGTGCTTTATTAAGTACGAGATACTGACAAGCTAATTTGTGTTAATCCTTCAGAAAACATAAATTTTATGTATGTTACATAGTCGTTTTTACACGTGCTATTTAACCAGAATACTCTCAGATTTTATTACAATGTGTTTATTATTCTTTGTGTATTCAAGTCGAAGTGGAAGTGTATACCGTGAAGTGATTCCCTATTTTATTCAATATCTACCTAGAACCAATGCCCAATTTAGGATTTATATATCCATATAATTATCACCAGAGAATTGATATTTCCATTCCTTTGATTTGAAAGTAAAGAACCCTTCCGTCGAGTTAGATTTAACTCATAATCAACATACTTGAATTCTATTAGTTCTTGTGGGTAATCTAATCATAATCGTGATTCGGTTCATATAATTCTTTCCACCCTTTTCGAGGAACTCAGATTTTCCAGTTCTTGATTCAATCCGCCTATTATTTGGTTTTGGATTATATTTATTATTTATTATAGTAATCCCTTGATTATATTCGTATTTACGTTGTAATAAAACGCTACGTTAGTTCTGCGTTCTTTAAGATCTTATTTATGTAAGTAAAACTTCTTTAGTACTACCCTTTAACACCTTACGAGCGGCCTATGCGGTTTATTTATGTGTACCGCCCAGCGGGGTGTTTTTAGCCAAAATAGGGCTGTTTACGTGATCATTTTCATGCCTAAATAAGACCCAGAACGTAAAACAAGTATCTATCCCTGAAAGGGCATAAACAGAGCTTTCGAATGACACCATAACGATCCTTGTATGATGGATAGTTTTCTTGCAATAACCGTGCAACGCGAGTGCAAAAAGCAGGTAATTCGGTACTTTCGGTACATAATTGAGTATGTAGCGAGTGAGAGAGGGAGGAGGGAGCTGAGATTTGTGTCAGTAGGTTCGCCGCGGTGGTCTGGAGCAGTCATACGCTCGCTAGTCTCCTGCCACCACTTGTCTCTCTCTCTCAGCCACATTACGTGCTGAAATTGCCACTCGACCTATGTCGAGCGCCGCCACATAGTCCAGCTTTATTTAACTCGACTTAAGTGGTGAGCCGCTTTTTAAGGGTTAAGATATTTCCTGAGATATAACTTAAGTATTATCATTATTAACTAAATCGCTTTGTTGATAAGCTATTTTCCCGCACGTAAATAAGTGTGCTCCTTAAGACTCGAATAAATTATTCTTGCATTCATAAACTTCATATTATTCCTCACACATCAGTCACTATTGTTATTGTGATTCTGAGTTCATTTGTCCGTGATAATTAACCTCATCCAGGGTCGAATTTTATCTTCGTGTCCCGTGTGAGAGATTATTCACAATAATTCTTAGATAGTTGTATTCCAAAGTAAACTATCTTCCTCTCTAGAATTAAATAAACCGCCTAACCTTATCCCCATATATATTATCGCATTAAAGATATAGCCATTGTTCAAGACCGCAGTCCACCTGAACTATAGGCTACAACGCGGCTCCTTTGATGTACCTACCTGTGCGCGGGCTGTATCTACCTGTTTGTTTACCACCCGACCAGCTCTGCGGCTGAGCGATAAGTTTCACACTCTATCGTACCTTGTCAGAATACTTCACGCTAGACACTTCGCTCACATATGTATTATTGTCAAGGTTTCTTGTCTGTGTATATGTTTATCTGAGTATCTTTGTGTATTTCCATGCTTCCATTGCCACTCAAGTAATAACTTGAAACTTAGTAGAGGGTGGAATTAGTTCGCTCTCTTCTTCATGTTATACTGACTTGCTGTTCTAATAACAGTATAGTCTAGTGCTACCATTTATATATATATATGCCCATGCTTTGAATAAATAAGAGTGTAATCTAACCTGTGTGTTTATTGTGTTATCGTTGTCCTGATTGAGTATTTATCTATCCAATTCACTAAGCTCGACGTGTCCCTGTGGAGATATAGTCCACATCTAATTATCTGAAATTCGGATTCTTAAGATATAATACCGAAGCCTGTTGGATTACAACCCGGCATAACATAAATGTAATACAATAAAATAGAATAAAATAAGTTAAAACATTAGAATTAATGCTGTAAAAAAGCATTAACTCTATATTTAAAAATGGAGATATGAGCTGAATTGAGTAGCTCATTTGGCAACTTATTCCACAAGTCAACCATGGCCGGCACAAAACACTGTGAAAACTGTGTATTAAAAAAATTAACACGGCTCATGGCAAATAAAAGACTAAGGGCACCAACTTTACGTCGATGACACAGATCAAGAGACAAGTGAGGTAGAATAAAACTGATAGAATTCAGGGACCTGTCAAGCAACTTGAGATGGCAGTCAGCTGCTGACAACCAGACAGGTGAGAAGTACTCGAATTGTGGCAAAAAAATGCATAAAAAGACTTGGTAAGTGAGGCGTCACATGGAAACGTTTTATAACACTTGCGAAGCATACCAATTTTTGGGGAAATGGAAGAGGAGAAAGAACGAATATGCTTTTCAAAAGAAAGTTTGGGATCTAGAGTAACTCCTAACAAACGCAGATTATCCACATTCTCAATTTGCTCGCTAGAAACTTGTAGATAAGGATGAGGAGGATCCAAGGTACGAGATCTGCTGATGATAATGGAGTGTGTTTTACTAGCATTAAGTTTCATACCCCAAAGTTCACACCATGGTGTAATTTTGGCTAAACCCCTATTCAGAGCAGTAGCAATTTCGTGTCAATCAATTGGTGATGGAATTGACGCATATAAAGTAGTATCATCGGCAAAGGAGATTAGTTTATTTTTAAGCTCTGAGCTCAGGTCAGCAGTACAAATAATAAAAAGCAAAGGCCCAAGGACACTGCCTTGTGGAATGCCTGAAACAGCAGGAAGAGAAGGGGAACGACTGCCATCAATGACCACACACTGAGATCTTTTCGTCAAAAAATCTTCAAAGATCCTTAAAAAATTGCCACCAATACCGATGAGTCGTAACTTATACAGAAGTGATTTATGGTTGACTAAGTCAAAAGTAGAACTAAAGTCAATAGCCACGACACGAGACTCATGCCCCTGGTCCAATGAAAACTGCAAGTAATGTGTGAGTGTCAGAAGCGCATCACATATACCCAGTCCCTTACGAAAACCAAACTGTGAGTTTGGTATCAAATTATGACTATTACAATAAGAGGAAAGGCGTCTGGACAAAAGCCTCTCATAGAGCTTGGATAGGATAGGCGAAATAGAGATAGGGCGGTAGTCATTAGGAGATGATGAGGCAGTATTTCCCTTTGGAAAAGGAGTTATACCAGCCTTACGCCAGCAAGGAGGAAAACTACCTGATTTCAAAAGCAACCTAAACACCACGGCCAATTTAGGTGCCAAGACCACTGCAACCTTTTTAAAAAAAGAGAGGGAAAAACCCATCCGGGTCTGTGCCACCATAGGTATCAAGATCCAGCAAATACCTTTTCAGTTCAGCTGATTTGAATGCCATTGAATTGAAGTTGGGTCTAGGGAAACATGTCAATGACGAAGACAATTCCTGATTAATTTGCTTATTAGTACAAATATTAGATAGAATATTGGCCTTCGATAATGGATCAAAAGAGATGGAGCCATCATAATCACAAAGAGGAGGCATGGAGGAATCTATTCCAAATAAAGAGGACTTTAAGCGGACCACCATTTATGAGGCTGTGTAGCTCCTGTCAGAACATCCTGAAAATGGGAGTTATATTCCCTCTCAGCAGCAGCATTCATCATTAAACCATGCTTTATCCCTGATACGAGACTTAATTGTTTTTGATGGAACTCTTTTGCGAAGGATACCAAGAAGGGAATTGTTGAGACCTGAAACCGGGTCATGAGATCTTAGTATATGATTCCACTCAATATTACAAACATCATTACAAACGTTGTCCCAGTTAACCCGGGATTTAAGGTAGACTTTACGCGAGAGAGTACTATCAAGAACAAAAAAATCAAGATTAATTTTACACATGATGGTCGAAAGTGCCAACAGGTACATGAACGGAAGTTTTTACAACACCAGGAATATCTGTTAGTACTGTATCAAGACAATTTCTAGACATATGAGTAGGTCCTTGGATTAGCTGTTCACAACCAGATAAGTTTGCAAAATCCAAGGCAGCAAGGCCATTTCTATTAGTTGGAGAGACCGAGTTCAACCACTCTTGATGATGCGCATTGACATCACCAACAAAAATAAAGGATGATTTGACATCTGCAGACTGTATTGAAGTCATGGCTGTTAAGAGGCAGTCATATATGTCATTGTTAACATCAGGATTTCTGTACAGGCTAAAAATGTAATGATTATGATACTTACTGTAAACTTTACCTAACCGCATCTCATGGCATTTACAAATGTGCTTAGTTAAGTGATGAGCATTATACCCAGATCTAATATACAAGCTCATTCCACGAGCACGAGGAATAAAATCACGCCGAATAAGAACTGGTTTACTGAAGTTAGGTATAAGAAGTTCAAAATAATCTCTATAACCAGAGACAAGGGTTTCAGAACAAAAGACAATATCATAATCAACAGATCCCAATGTAAGATCCTTGATATTCTTATAGAGACCACGAATATTGGAATAAAATACACGACAACTTGTAACAGGTTGTCTGGGAGGACCGGGATTAACTTCTATGTCACCGGACAAAAGGAGAAACAAAAACAGATAAAGATAAAAGCAATCCATACGCAAATACATAATGATGGATATAAACAGGTCGACCCAGACGGAGCCATCACATCTGGGTAAGGTATAAAAAAAAGCCCCAAAGACACCATATCCAGGGGGGAGCAGTAGCGGTGGATTTTATTTAAAATAAAAAACACACACGAGAAACAGAAAAAGAAGGCCAAATCTCCTGAAAATCCACCAGACTCAAAAGACTTCTTCATTGGCCTGCTAACCACCGTGAGGAAAAAAATGGAGATTGCAGGAAAAGGAAGGACAGTTGCTGTATAGCACCAAACAGCAGGGATGGATAAAGACGCATGCTTAATTGTGAAAGAAATATTACATGACACTATACGTACTGTAAATAAAGGCATCATTACATTTATTGATTAGTCACTTTATATTAGGTAAACAAATAATTAAACATGATATCCCTTCTGATTTAAATATTTTAATAATGCATTATTTACGTAATCAGTTGGCTATCGTGACAAGGCAGGAAGTCCAGGGAGACAATTGTTATATATATAGAACATGGTGTCAGACAGGTAGGGGTTTTATCGCCATGTTTATTCAAATTTTATATAAATTCCGTTCTAATAAATATGAATGACATGAATGAATGTTGCATTCTCGGGCTTAAAATAGTAAATATTTTACCTTATGCAGACGACATAGATTTACTTGCCAATTCATATGCAAGTATGAATAAATTCTATGAAAGATTTTGCCTAAATATGAATAGCTTTAACACCTTACGAGCGGCCTATGCGGTTTATTTATGTGTACCGCACAGCGGGGTGTTTTTAGCCAAAATAGGGCTGTTTACGTGATCATTTTCATGCCTAAATAAGACCCAGAACGTAAAACAAGTACCTATCCCTGAAAGGGCATAAACAGAGCTTTCGAATGACACCATAACGATCCTTGTATGATGGATAGTTTTCTTGCAATAACCGTGCAACGCGAGTGCAAAAAGCAGGTAATTCGGTACTTTCGGTACATAATTGAGTATGTAGCGAGTGAGAGAGGGAGGAGGGAGCTGAGATTTGTGTCAGTAGGTTCGCCGCGGTGGTCTGGAGCAGTCATACGCTCGCTAGTCTCCTGCCACCACTTGTCTCTCTCTCTCAGCCACATTACGTGCTGAAATTGCCACTCGAGTTATGTCGAGCGCCGCCACATAGTCCAGCTTTTTTTAACTCGACTTATGTTGCTCGCCGCTAAATAAGGGTTAAGGGGACCAAACTGCAGCTACTTTAACACCTTACGAGCGGCCTAGGCGGTAATTTATATGTACCGCCCAGCGGGGTGTTTTTACCCTAAATAGGGTTGTTTACGTGATAATTTTCATGCCTAAATAAAACCCAGAGCATAAAGCAAGTATCTATCCCTGAAAGGGCATAAACAGAGCTTTCCAATGACACCCCAACCATCCTTGTACGACCACTGGTTTTCTTGCAACGATCGTGCAACACGAGTGCAAAAACCATGTAATTAGGTACTTTCCCTACATAATTCCCTGTGTAGCGAGTGTGAGGGCGGATGGAAGGGTGGTTTTCACTTCAGTTGGCCCACCGCGGTGGTGCGCGATGGTCATAGCCTTACTACACTCCTCACACCGCTCAGCTCTCTCTCTCTGCAACATTACGTGCTGAAAATGGCACACGACATAAGTTGTGAACCGCCACTTAGTCCAAATTTCTTTCACACGACATAAGTTGCGCGCCGCCAATAAAGGGTTAAGTGGTGACACTCATATTTTGTCTATTTGAATGCATTTGTTATATGTTGTATGGAATTGGATAAGGGCACTTCTGGCACAGTTTGATCGAATTTGGCTAAGTAATTTTCATGAAACAAATGAAATAGGAAAAAATAATAGGAAAAATAGATGTAGGGGAAGGTGGGGCACTGTGGGACAAGCCTGATTCCAGAAGTATCTGGCAATTCTGACTGCTGCCTCTTGCTACACATAACACTCCCCTCTTACTCTTAGTGCCTCCACTGGCATTGCTGAAGGTGGGTGTGCTGCTCCGGCCCTCCATGCCTGGACGCCTTTTGTTTTTCTACAGATAAAACTAATTTTTTGGCTGTCAGTATGGAAGTGTCTGTGCATCATATATATTGCAGAAAATGTCTATATAACAATTTCCTAGGTATAACAACTATATATTCTTATAATGAGATGTTCCAATTACCATTTGCTTTCCTGATTTTTTAAGTGCCTGGCTTGGTCTTAAAAACCTTCACAAGGGGCACTGTGGGACACATGAAAAGGGGCACAGTGGGACACATGAAAAGGGGTACAGTGGGACATTGTCCCACTGTTGATTATATTCTTGATGATTACATTCTGGCTGAATTTGATGCTACAATAAGAAATATTATGTGGGCCTAATAAAGGGAAAATATGATGAAGGAGACTACGAATGTTCGTATCTTAGGAGAAAGCGGTATTCAATGGATTTTTTTTTTCCACAGGTCCTGGATATGGCTTCTGTCAAACTCAGTGATGTAAAAGTAACTCTCCCCAAGCCTACTCCATGTGGTACAAGGAGACTTAAATTCAACTTCAATTTTAGTTTCATGAATATAAATTAGTGTTGTCACAGTGTGCCCCAGTTCCTGTCACACTGTACCTCTACCTGGGGCACAGTGGGACAACAAAAAATATATATGTATATGTTGTGGGCCACAGCATTTTCTAACAAATGTTTTATTTAGTTTACCTATGGA
>CM064523.1:39584025-40019025 GCA_032716605.1 Paralithodes platypus | reverse complement strand
CGGTAATTGGATGCTATTGATTTATCACCTTTTTTGAAGATCGGAACTACATTTGCAAGCTTCCAAGCTTCTATAGTTCCAGAAGCTTGGAAGCTTGCAAATGTAGTTCCGATCTTCAAAAAAGGTGATAAATCAATAGCATCCAATTACCAATTACCGTCCCATTAGTCTCACTTCAATCATAGGAAAGCTACTAGAGTCAATTATTGCTAGGAAAATGAGAAACCACTTAGAAACATTTAACTTAATCAATTCTTCTCAGCATGGATTAACTCAGGGACGGTCTTGCCTTACTAATTTGCTTAGTTTTTTCTCAAAGGTATATGAAGCAGTAGATAATGACAAGTCATATGATATTATATATTTAGATTTCAGTAAAGCTTTCGACAGAGTCCCTCATGAGAGATTGATGAGAAAGGTTGAGGCACATGGAATAGGTGGGGCGTTGTTAGGATGGATTAGGTCATGGCTAATTGGTAGGAAGCAGAGAGTCAGCATAAATGGTACCAAGTCAGAGTGGGGAACAGTCAAAAGTGGTGTCCCCCAGGGATCGGTATTAGGTCCCCTGTTGTTTCTTATTACATGATTAGATTAATATCCAGTATTCGTGAATGGATAATAAGTCGTAGGCGTGTGCATAAACCTTTAACCGTCCTGGTGGTGTAATGGTTAAGGTGGCAAAAATATGTGTGTGATAACCCGGGTTCGAATCCCGGTGGATCATATATACTTTAATTAATTTCATTGGGGGTGTGGTGGTGAGATTAATAAAAATAATATTATTAGTAGGTTTAGGGATATTTCTTCGAGAGGCCGGTCTATATGATCTGTGCCCCATGAATATTCTTTCCTCTCACTTAAACAGTAGGCTACCATAGTGCGGTTGGGAATATGAACATGATTAGATTAATATCCAGTATTCGTGAATGGATAATAAGTCGTAGGCGTGTGCATAAACCTTTAACCGTCCTGGTGGTGTAATGGTTAAGGTGGCAAAAATATGTGTGTGATAACCCGGGTTCGAATCCCGGTGGATCATATATACTTTAATTAATTTCATTGGGGGTGTGGTGGTGAGATTAATAAAAATAATATTATTAGTAGGTTTAGGGATATTTCTTCGAGAGGCCGGTCTATATGATCTGTGCCCCATGAATATTCTTTCCTCTCACTTAAACAGTAGGCTACCATAGTGCGGTTGGGAATATGAACATGATTAGATTAATATCCAGTATTCGTGAATGGATAATAAGTCGTAGGCGTGTGCATAAACCTTTAACCGTCCTGGTGGTGTAATGGTTAAGGTGGCAAAAATATGTGTGTGATAACCCGGGTTCGAATCCCGGCGGATCATATATACTTTAAATAATTTCATTGGGGGTGTGGTGGTGAGATTAATAAAAATAATATTATTAGTAGGTTTAGGGATATTTCTTCGAGAGGCCGGTCTATATGATCTGTGCCCCATGAATATTCTTTCCTCTCACTTAAACAGTAGGCTACCATAGTGCGGTTGGGAATATGAACATGATTAGATTAATATCCAGTATTCGTGAATGGATAATAAGTCGTAGGCGTGTGCATAAACCTTTAACCGTCCTGGTGGTGTAATGGTTAAGGTGGCAAAAATATGTGTGTGATAACCCGGGTTCGAATCCCGGTGGATCATATATACTTTAATTAATTTCATTGGGGGTGTGGTGGTGAGATTAATAAAAATAATAATAAATGACCTAGATTTAGGTGTTGCCATCAACATGACGGTGGACATTGATTGCCGAAAGAAGCATGTCAATACGAAGCCAAATAGAATTCCTGGGAAGCAGAAGAAACGTCCTGAAAAACCTGCTCTTCGTTCTCAGACACCAGACTTTTGTTTTACAGAGAACTGCTTTTTTTGTGGTACAAAAATCTATTTGGACACAAAGCATGATTCAGAAGAAGTGTATCCAGTACGCACCTTCAACTTTCAAAGGACAATACTTTCTGCATGTGATGCCAGGGCTGATGAGTGGGCTGAGACTGTTAGAGGCCGAATTAACTTTGCACGCGATCTTCCAGCAGCTGACGCAATATATCACAAGCAGTGCAGCTCAAATTTCCAGACACATAGGCAGATCCCCTCCAAATATCGTGATTCCGCAGACAGTGAACCTCCTCGCAAGGGTCGCAAAGTAGATGCCTCACGAGAGGAAGCATTTCTACTCGCAATCGAGGACCTAGTCAGTGGCAATGATGATGAACAGACTACAGTGGTTGATCTCGTTGATAGAATGTCCCAGTTGTGCCCTGATGTTGAAGCGTATAGTGTAAAATACATGAAACAGAAACTTATTTCATATTTTGGGGATGAACTGGTTATTAGTAACGTGCATGGACGCAGCGATGTTGTAACTGTCAAAGAAAGTGCTGCAAAGATTTTGCAACAATTCAAAGACTCACCACAGACTGATGATGAGGAAGCAGAACAAAGAAAGATAGTCAGGGCTGCGGCACGGTTGATCAAAGCAGATATAAAGAACATTGATACTTGTAGAGATTTCTATCCAGATCCTTCTGAACTCCGGTCGCTGGAAAAGAATGTGGCGTACGTTCCGCAGTCCCTTCGTATATTGCTGCAAGAGACGTTCAGTGGCAAGTCATGTGATCTTGAAGTTGCATCAATTGGACAAAGTATCGTGCAACTTACCAGACCAAGGGCCATTGTAGCACCCATTCAGTATGGATTGGCGGTTCAAATGCACCAGCACTTTGGTTCCCGCTTTCTTGTGGACAGTTTACACAGCCACGGCTTCTGTCTGCCTTACGCAGAAGTTTTGAGGTTTTCGAAGTGTGCTGCCAATTTCAGGGGCACCAACATATCCACTGCAGGCAGGTTTGGACAGTTCGTTGCAGACAATGTTGATCACATCTTGCGTACGCTTGATGGGCGAGGAACATACCATGGTATGGGTATAATTGTTGCTGTCACCCCTGAAGTAAGAGACACAACATCAATACCAAGATTGCAGTCACCTGAAAACAACTTCACGGCAGCTCAAATTGAAATCAAATACTACCGCAGTGTTCGCAAGAAGGGTGGGCCTCTCGAATTTAGAAAGCTTGACCCCATTTCAGCATCTGACAAGCTTGAAAATCTGGACATACTGTGGAAAACGTCATGGTTGCTTCGACCAAAACGACCAGGCTGGTCCGGCTTAATGCAGAGTGTGTGCCATGGACCACACCCAGGGAAATCATCCGTCCATTTCTTGCCCATGATTGACATGGACCCTACGGACATGAGTTGTATTTACTCAACACTTCACTTCGTTGCTGCGGAAAGCCATCGCCAGGGAACGACGCCAATGCTGACATTCGACCAACCGCTTTATTGGAAAGCGAAGACGATCATTGTTCATGAGAAGGAAGGAAGCGAACTGAAACCCATTGTTTTGAACCTTGGTGGCTTTCACTCTGTGATGAGCTTTTTGGGATGCATGGGCCATGTTATGGAAGCATCTGGGCTTAAGGAGGTTTTGGAACTTATATACGCTGAAAATGCTGTGACCCAAATGCTGAGTGGGAAAGCCTATGCACGAGCAATCAGAGGCCACTTCTTGGTTGACACAGCCTTGAGTTCGATTGTGTTAGGCAGGGCATACGGTGTCAACCTCTCAATGGTAGATGAGGAAAGTGACGCATGCAAGGACTTCCAGGAGGCTGCAGATCTTTTGGATAAGCTGTTGCGTGAAGACGTTTCACCGGATGAAGTTTGCAGTAAAGACGTTTTCAACAGAATTTCTGAAAAACTTAAAGCTGAGAAGAGCTCCTTAGCAGAGCATAAGATGGGAAAGCTATGGATTCAATACATGGACATGATTGACCTGCTGCGTCGCTTCCTGAGGGCACTGAGAATGGGCGATTTCCTACTGTACCTCGGAACACTCCAGGAGATGTTGCCGTACTTTGCAGCGTGTGGTCATAACAACTATGCCAAGTCAGCCCATGTGTACATTCAAGACATGATTGAACTTGAGCAGCTCAACCCCAACATGTTCTGTCAATTGAACTCCGGTCTATTTGTGATCCGCCGAAGTGATCGGCTGTGGGCAGGACTGCCAAGCGACTTGGTTATAGAGCAGGTTTTGATGCGCTCTTTGAAAACGAATGGTGGATTGACACGTGGTAGGGGCATGGAGGAAACGCAACGCCTGCGCTGGTTACTTGCTATGCCAGCCTGCGCTGAGGTGAGTGAAGTTATGCAAGAACTGACAGGGAAGCATTTCTACACCTCTGAGCAGCACAAAGAAATGACTGAAGCAAGGCGTGAACGAGATAGGAAGGACACAGAGAAGGTTCTTGCATTCTTCAAGGATTATGATCCATTTCAAGAATCAAATGAACTCAGGAATATTGCCAACGGTGTGACAGGACCAGCCTCGGCCAATCCTCATTTACTGTATGAGGTTGGTATGAACATTGTGCAGAAGATGGAAGGTAGCAATGCTTTTGACTTTTCATTTAGGAAGAAAGATCAAGTTGAGTCGTTGGGTGCAAAGGTTACAATCAGTGCTGAAAAAGTACCAATCGACCCACAGCTCCTTTTCCAGAGGCTCCTCATCTTTGCTAATAACAGGGACTTAGGTGTTGAAGAGGTCTTTGCGTATGAGTTGTCTAGCTACCCTACTGCTCTGTTCGATAAGTGGGGGAGGCTCAGGGAAGCCAATAAACCACAGCTAGGAGATGAGATAGCTGCTGTTGTTCCCAAGTCGTCATTGGAATCATTTGAGGAAGAAAGGACTGTGACCCATGTTCTGGATGGTGGTTCCTTATTGCAAAGGATTCCATGGAAGAAGGGTGACACATTTGAGGACATTGCAAGCATGTACATGAAGCATGTTTCCAAAAACTTTCTCAACCCGGTGGTTGTATTCGACGGTTATAAATCAGGACCTACTACCAAGGACATGACACACAATCGACGATCAAAAGGAGTCTTTGGTCAAAAGGTGATGTTCACTCCAACCATGCCCCTTCGGTCAAAAAAGGAAAACTTCTTGTCAAACTCGGACAATAAGCAAAACTTCATTGACTTATTGTGTGAAACATTCAAGGCAAATGGAATTGACTGTGTCAATGTGCCAGCAGATGCAGATGTCATGATTGCGAAGAAGGGAATTGAGCATGCAAGGGAAACCGTGACATATGTGATAGGTGAGGACACAGACTTGTTGGTGCTGTTGTGTCATTATGCGGAACGAGGGATGAATGATTTGTACTTCAAGTCGAGCAAGGAAGGTGGGAAATGTTGGCATATTAACTCAGTAGCAGAAGCTCTCGGTGAAAGCATCTGTCGTGTCCTGCCAGTTGTCCATGCACTCTGTGGATGTGACACAACCTCACGACTGTATGGTATTGGTAAAGGGGCTGCCTTGAGGAAAGTGAGGGAAGACAACGGTTTCTTGAAATGTATAGAAGCATTCTGTTGCCAAAGTGGAAGTAAAGACACGATATCATCAGCTGGTGAAAAGGCCTTGGTTTATTTGTACGGGGGAAAAGGAAATGACACCCTTGACGGACTGCGAAAGACAAAGTTTTGCAACAAGGTGGCAAAAAGTTCAACTACCGTTGAAGTTCACAGCCTTCCCCCAACAACCGATGCAGCCAAATACCACTCGTTCCGAGTTTATTGTCAGGTCCAGGAATGGATGGGGAACTGTGTGGACCCCGAGAAATGGGGCTGGTGTCTGCGGAAGGGACAGCTTGAACCGAAGACGATGGATTCGCCAGTGGCTCCTGATTCACTACTGAAATTGGTCAGATGTCAGTGTAAGGGCAACTGTGACACTCAACGCTGTAGTTGCAAACGGAATGAGCTTGAATGTTCCAGTGCATGTGGTCAATGTAAAGGACTCTGTCAAAATAGCAACTTTGATGCAAGCACCGATGATCCAAGTGAATACGAACTCCTATCATGAATTACATAATTGGCTCTGAATGACGTCATACTACGTCATGTTTTTTTTTTTTTTTTTTTATAAAAAAGAGGGACAACAGGTCAAAAAACCCATACAAGCACAAAGTGCCTGTGTCACCCCTTGTGAAAGAGACAGTTCAGCCTGTCTGTAAGGTTTTTCGGCTGTAAATTAACCACTTTCCAGGTGTCCAAAAGTTGGAGACTTTTTATATGTTCATCAGAGGGACCTAATAAACAAGTTAAAGCCAAAAAACGTTGTTTGTAATACATTTATAGGGTCTAGGAGCAACCAGAAAAAAGTTATCTGTAAATTGAAGCTTTGGACGGCGGCCATCTTGAATTTATGCAAATTAACCACTTTCCCAGTGTCCAAAAGTTGGAGACTTTTTATATGTTCATCAGAGGGACCTAATAAACAAGTTAAAGCCAAAAAACCTTCTATTGCAATTTGTTCTGGGTCCAGTTAAATGATTGCTAGATTTACTGGACTATATTCCCGACACCTATTAACATGTTCTTTCACAGGTAATTCTTTGGACCTAATCATCTCTTACGAGCACTCTCAAACCGCATGAATTTCATAAATTCTTCATAGTGTAACTAACCTAATTAGTTTTCTTAGTTATTCAGAAAATCATTTTTTTCTACTGCACTAACCCCCTTCCATGACTCTCGTCAACAACCTTATCCTAGTAAGTCTCTCCCTTCGTCTTCCGTTCAGGGTTGATCACCTGTTGCTTAGGCATGAGGTAAAATTGAAGCACCTGTTAATGCTAACGTGTAAGTTTTGGTCCTCACCTTTATCACGCTTTCATTGGCATTGCTATACACTGGGTACAGGGTTAGATAAGTCATAGGGATGATTCACTGTGTATCTAGATATATGTGAGTTATTCTTTCCTACAACCTGAGGAGGGCCTCAGCTGACGTGGCCGAGCGGTGTAACAGCGCATTTTGAGCGACTGTACACTTCTAAGATAAACCATATAATCACATATATAACTCACACCATTATAACAACCTTTAGAGAACTATAGTGTCTTAGTGTGAATCTCCCTATAGAAGTTCACACCATCACAATGGAGGCTGGTAACTTTCCTCTCTGCTAAGCAAGCACGGATCCCACGATCACCAAATGGTATCACACATCTGTTGCCAAGATATCAAGAAGTAATTGCTAGCAACTTTGTCACATCCAGTTGTCACATGGTGTTGCTGAACCGCGCCCCTCCCTCAAGAGGCAGAGGGCGAGTCAGTCAGCACACCACCACACCCTAAGGAGGGTATCTCTCTCCAACCCTCTGGGTAAGACTAGTGACCTGTATAAGTGAAGAAGTAACTTATAAGTCACATACAAGTAAGCAGTGACATACAAGAGTGTTCTAGTGATTCCCTTCTAATCATATGTTCTCTCTCTTTACAGGAAGATCATTATTACTTGGAAAACAGCTCATAGGTCTAGGTTGCTATTATTGAGTGCTATTATTAAGTAGTAAGTAGAGTACTTATCTCGGTACACACTCAACATCGAGTATACACCACATTAACACCTTAAGAGCGGCCTATGCGGTTTATTTATATGTACCGCCCAGCGGGGTGTTTTTAGCCAAAATAGGGCTGTTTACGTGATCATTTTCATGCCTAAATAAGACGCAGAACGTAAAACAAGTACCTATCCCTGAAAGGGCATAAACAGAGCTTTCGAATGACACCATAACGATCCTTTTATGATGGCTAGTTTTCTTGCAATAACCGTGCAACGCGAGTGCAAAAAGCATGTAATTCGGTACTTTCCCCATATAATTCAGTATGTAGCGAGTGAGAGAGGGAGGAGGGAGCTGAGATTCGTGTCAGTAGGTTCGCCGCGGTGGTCTGGAGCAGTCATACGCTCGCTAGTCTCCTGCCACCACTTGTCTCTCTCTCTCAGCAACATTACGTGCTGAAATTGCCACTCGACCTATGTCGAGCGCCGCCACATAGTCCAGCTTTATTAAATACGACTTATGTGGTGAACTGCTAATTAAGGGTTAAGAAGTACTTTATAATAATTGCATTGCCCCAACGCAAGGGACGTTTAGTGCAATATATTCTAATATCTCAAAATTAGGATTAAGGGTTAAAGACATTTATTTTGCTGATAAAATAAACCAAACAGAAAGCCCCGTGCTTGTTTATTTTAAGACCTCCCTACATATATCCAGTGGTTCCAGATTCCTACAGAATTCATTACAACGTACAGGAAATATTGAGATAAGATAATAAGTTTACCCTAACCATTCCACTCAGTGCCTACACCTTAAACCGCCCGCTACAGCAGTACCAATCACATTGGAAATCTTTTTCAACATGGATAGTAGAAACGGCCCAAACCGAAGCATCTGTAGCTTTAATTTTCAAGTACTTGGATTATTTATTTGAACAAAAACGCCTTTCTGTTGTAACACTAAAGAACCATTTGTCAGCCATTAGAACTCCGTTTTATGACTTAGCGGGTCTATCTGTACCACAGGCGGAGGAGACAGGTTTTATGCATGCCTGTTTCAAGCTCCGCCCAGCTCATGACTACCTGTTCACTTGACAAGGCATTGAATTTGCTTCATTCACCAAAGTATAACCGTAATCCTGACTTTAATTCAATTTTAAAGAAGGCTGTGTTCCTTATGGCTTTGGCCACCGGTAACCGAGTATCTGAGCTGGCGGCGATGAGCAACGAACCTAATTGCCTTAGGTTTGGACGACGCAATATAATTGTGCAAATTGCGCCGTCACCTACTTTTATAGCGAAGAATGAGCATAGTGATCATGATTTTTCTGAGTTTACTATCCCGGCGCTATAGCGTGGGGATACACACCATTTATGATGTCCAGTACAAGCTCTTATTAAGTTCTTGAGAGTGTCCCAGCCGTAGCAGCAGGGAGCTCTCTGGGTGAATAGTAAGGGTAAACGCATCATGAAGAGACGGTTAGCAGCTTTACTAGTAGAGGTTAATACAGAAAGTAACCCCGGTATAGTGGGGAGAGCCCACGATATCAGAAAGTGGGCAGTATCATTGAGATTCATGCACAATTTCTCAGTAGAATATATTGCTAATACACGCCTCTGGGCGTCTAACCATACATTCCTGACGCGTTACCTGTCTGTAGCCTTGGATAGACCAAAGCTCACCTGCGTGGAGTTACGTCAACGGGTCTAAATTGGTCTTGGTGCTGATAGTTTATTTATGTTAGTGAAAAGAGAGGGGGGGGGGGGGAGTGCTGGAGAGCTAAGACCTTCAGACCCTCCGCCGGATATGTGATAAGTATACGAGTTGCGACACTTAATATTATTGAACTGGTTATACAGTTCCAATTTAATTTAATTTTAAGTGGATATATTAGTAGTTGCAACTATAGATTATATATTCAATAATTTGTACAGCATTATACAGTAGTTATAAGTGCAAACTAATTTTAAGGTACAAATACTTGTGATCCAATATTTTGTTCCTTTCTAAGAAACTTTGATACCTCGCGAGTATCAGATGAGTATTTTCTTGTGCCAAAGAATACATATTCTTTAATATTAATTTTAATGAATCTCAAATGTGATATTCATTGTTGACATGTACCTGTGTGGTTATGTATAAGTAGACTATCTTCGAAGTGCGCTGTCTACTTTTCTTTTTCTCTTTTTATACCAATAATGTATATAAACAATAATATTGTATGTAAACAATAAATTTAAGAGACCTGTTTGAGTGTCTTTTTCTCTTCCTATAGTTGGTTTGTTAGTGTGGTCTGTCAGAGTTTACCGTTATTATACCTACTGTCCCGCCAAATAATAAAATGAGGCGATTTCCCTTGCTTAAATTAAAACAGAATCTGAGCCCCCCATTTATTTCCACTGGTAAATTATCATTCAAGTTTTCAGCTTTCAAATCAAAAGTGCAAATCATAGCCCCCTTGTTGAATTTTTTTTTGTCAATTAAATGATCTTTGTGAAATCCCATTGCGTCCAAAGTGCGATGGTAAAGTTCAGCATATTCGTGGGGGAATTTACTGGAGATATTATGCATGGTTCTCCCATTCACTGATAAGCTTATTTGGCTTATATCGCCATGGCTCAAATACAAGGGATTCATCGTGTAGTCACCAGCATGAGCTTCCATACTCGTTATAACAATTGTACCCAGTTTGCTGGGTGACACCGTACTCATCATTTGAACATATGACGTATAACCATAAAGTACTTAAGTGTCCACGGCTACATCGCCTAGAAAACATTGTACCGACTTGAAAAGACTATGAGCAGTGTTATTAGTAAACTCAACATATTGAGTATCATCGAGGGGAGAGGTATTATCCTCTTTGGTAAGGCGTACATTAGTATGTACCACTAATTTCCCCAGGTCGATGAAACTACCAGGTGTTCCAGGAATAAGAAAATCAATATATCAGTCTGCTAATTTCATGTTAAAACCTAGGTTGGTAGGCAACACATCTGCATCGTGACGGGAGGCAATTGTTGTTTCCAAAAGTCGCATCTTGTTGGGGCGGGGAAATAATTCACTAACGCCAGCGGAATATTGACCCATGGGTGATCGCTGGCCCCCTACTCCGCCTGTGCTTGCGATGCTGGCCATCCCGGGGTTAGCCTGATACTGATTACAGCTCGGCCAATATATCCTTCTTATAACACCTCTTCTTCTTCTTCTTCCTCCCTGTTAACCTCAATCGTTTCGTTGTTTTCTTTTTCCCACCACCCCTTGTCGCTTTCATTGCAGCTTGCTTCAAAGCGTTTAGTCCATGAGTTTTTAGAGACTGACTCAAGTTATTTCCCTGTGAATTGTCATCCAAAACATTGTTTCCTGTTCTAGCTGAAGGTACAATGACATTTTTCACCAGGAAAGGAAAAACTCTTTTAGCAAGACCGGCTAAAGGAGAGAATAGCCCACCGCCCCTATGGTAACTGGGCTCATATGTTAAAGTTGCTATATCATCAATACCACCCCCTCGAGACACCCGTTGACCATTGGCAAACAGGGTGTGATACTCGTCCACAGAGGGGGGAATGAATGTAACTCGCATGGTGTCAGAGGAAAGACTGTCTTAGAAAATGTACAAACCCTATTAATATAGCAAGGTGTAATGAGGGTGGGACTAACAAGGGTCGAATATGAAGTAAGCACGTTACAGGGTATCCTTCCTCGAAATGCATGGAGCGACCCTTTTGATCAGTGAGTTTGATAGAAATAGTATCAATTACTTTTGATTTAAGAGGCTTATATACAGTAGGATGTACGCCTTTTGTCAAACCACCGTAAAGAGAAAATAC
Organism: Paralithodes platypus; assembly: GCA_032716605.1. Taxonomy (NCBI): domain Eukaryota; kingdom Metazoa; phylum Arthropoda; class Malacostraca; order Decapoda; family Lithodidae; genus Paralithodes; species Paralithodes platypus. The sequence goes on along the minus strand of CM064523.1, from coordinate 40,007,752 downwards.
CTTGATAAGATTAACATTTTCCCCGGCGTACCTCGAGGGATTCACTAGGTCGCTGTAAAAAGAACACATTGAACATCACCATTCCTCAGTACGGGAGCCTGACCATTTCGAGAGACACGGATGGGTTCCAGTCCATCAATAATTTTTTTTGGATGAAGAAAATAGAGCATAGCCTACCCGCGGGGTCAGCCCGAGAATCTGAGCCAATCTCACATCAAAAGAAACCTTTAAAAAAACAATGTGGGGATGATAACCATTGTAGCAATATACTGTTAAATGTTCATTAATAGTACTGAAGGCGAGTCTGGTACCATATGGAAATCCTGCCCATCAAGAGCCTCGTTTATCAGTGTCACTATTGTACCATTAACATAGTCAAGCAGGTAGTCGATGTCATGGGATAAGATATCAACATTTATAGACTCTGAGACCGTGTGTCTTTCAACATCCGGGGAAGATGAATTTGACTGTAGCCCGTATTCCAGATGTATACCACACTCTGGTTCACCATCTTTAATGGTATAGTAATTACGTGGGAGCAACACGTTCAACAAGCCAACTTCGTATTCGATGTCCTTGTTTAATGTTAAGGTCTGTATATTGTTGGTGAAGCTGCTACTGGAATTAGGGTAAATCTCCCCATCAGCCATGCTGGTAACGTAGATGTGATGTGACTCTATTTCGAGCTTGTGTGACACTATTCAATAATTATAGTGTGCTGACATGCAACTAAGAACTAAGCAAAAATGTATTCAAGGTAAATCATATAAATTGTCGCAGGATTATTAATTTATTTAGCTTATTACTTGCATACATTAAAATATTACACAATTATTTAGAAATACATTTGGCTTATGGTTCTTCTGTGTTCCCCTCAGATACAGCATCGTAATCTTCATCCACATCCTCACGTGTTCTTTTCTGGTTCTGCTCAGGTGTGATGAGTGCATCAGACGTTGATTCAGCTTCATCACCAATCCACCATTTGTCCAAAATTACACAGAATATGTTACAAGCCTGAAGTAGTATTTGCACGTCATTCCACATTCATTCCACAGTGTGTAAGGAACCCCACCACTGGCAAACTTGAAGGGGAAGATGACAGTTGTAAAGTCACGTTTAATCACCCAGTGTTGGCACCAGCTTTTGAATAACCTCCTTAAACCACTGAAACCTGTTATCATAGTAGTCTTGCTTCAACCGCTGCACAAATTGAGAATCTTTCGAAGTTTGAAGATACCTCTGGTTGTTGTTGTTGTTGGTGTTGTTCCCCAAGCTGCCTGGCCGAACAGCCCCAAGGCCCCGAGCAATTCCAAGGCCATAACCGAGCGCCCCCACAGAACCCTCCCTGCCGACCACAATAAAGCCTGGGTGACCGAAGCCACTCCATGGCAGGGAGCTGAGGAGGGTGCGGAAATGCCCGGGAAACCAAAGTCCCACCCAGGGCCCTGTGCCCCTCAGCAATTATGAAGAGAAAGTTGAGGGGCAAGGGGAAAATGTGACGCTTTGGCTTCCACTCTTGGTAGATTGGGAGGTCAATCCACGGAAAAGACGCCGTCACTTGAGATCTAGAAAATATATAAGTTAAAGGAACAGTCAGAGTAAGCTATGGGTATGGCAGAGATCGCTCAGTTCTCACTCTGATAGACCAGCCCATCACCACATGACTAGAACCCAATCCTCTCAGCATCAGCTAGGAAAGGCCCTAGAAAGCCGCCTTTGGCGGGGGGATAGCTCCCCTATTTCAACCCCTTTCGGGGTCGGGCACCCACCCGATACCTCTGGTTAATAGTGTTGGCTTCCAGTTCCTGACCAGGGGTGTAATGGGTTATGAGGCCGGCTACAAAAGGAAGATTCTCACTAGGAGGATGACGAATAATCATCTCACCCGGTGTACCACGGTCTTCCCAGCGACATCTATTCATTTGATAGACAGGCTTTCTTTCATGGTATAGGTTGCTGTGGGGGTAGATTCAATGCATGAACCCAGTAAAACCTCTCTTTTTGTAGCAGGCTGTAGCATTGTGAGCAGAAACAATGATGGTTTTATTGTTTCGGTAACAGCTGTCGCCCAGGGGAACCATCTTTGAAAGAAAGCACATTGGCGTCGGACATGGTGATCTCTGGTATACTGATGAGCGACGAGTAATACCTTTTCAGCTGGTGGCGAGGGACTAGTACGGAATAGTCCGCCATGTCTCATTTATACAGATGGCCGGGGTTTCCTGTACAAACATTTTTTCCCCCCAGCATCTGTGACGCTGCTCCCCCCTTCACGTAGGTGGGCGTATTTTAAAATTTACATCCAATGTGGCTCAGTGTTTACCACATCCATGATCCTGACTGGCAATGGAGGCAGTATTGGTGGTTGTTACTCTTGGAAAGGTTGCTGTTGTATGACGGTCAAGGGTGGGGGTGATTTGTGTTTAATATGTGCCCCATCTGTAGGTAGCTGGTGATGGTATTTTTGGGGTGCCAGACCCGTAAATCTTTTGACGTGTCTGTGGGCTCCTTATCTGATCAACTGGTATTCCCGCTGCGTTAATAATATACTTTACATCATCTAGCTCAGCAATAGTTGGGTTTTTACTTGAATTACTTAATAAGTTTAAAATGTTCAAGATGTTTGAGGATTGTCCTGAGAACAATAGTCTACCCTTGCTATCCCACTTGACGAGGGGGTTGTCTTTTATTTTATCCAACATGCTAGTGACTAATGGTGCATCATTAATTCTTACATGTAGGGGTATAATGCTGGTTAAGTCACGGTTGGAGAAGAATCTATTACCCCTGACATTTGTGAGCCTGAGCTGTATGGGTGGAAGGCTGGTTGTCCCCGATCTTGGCAAGCTGGAACGTGTTGATCTTTTCTTACCGGTGCTGGTTATATATCTTCTAGAGGGTGCTGGCGGGTTGAACCATGTAGCGCTGTCAGAGTCGGCTAATGCCCCATGTCCTGAGATGACGGTGCGGCGTGTTTTGGAACTGCTTGTTGGAACGTGTTTAGTGGTTGGCTTGGGGCGTGTTGTCCTTTTCTTTGCGGGTGACGGGTTGAAACAGGTCCCCGCGTTGGGCGTCGTGTCGTGACCCGGGATGTTATCACACTTAGGGGTAATGCTTGTTAGAACACATTCAGCGGTGGATTCGGGCAGAAGATAATACCTACGCATTATGAAATAGTTTGGAGATTAAGGTAGAGGCAAGAGGTATTAGGGCAGCTAATATATTACCCCCGCACCATGAGATTAAGATGCGTCTTTTCTTGTGAAAAGGTGTTTTCTTTCTAGCTATAGTACGTATATCTTCTTGATAACGACGTAATTTTTTTTATAATTTTGCTATTCAGAGTAAGGTGTTTCTTTAAAAAGTTGGAAAATATTTCAGATATACAATTCAAATGTTTCCGACCCAGTTGATTAATCAGATGCTTTCTGTCTTTAGGTTTCAGTTTTTTAGTAGTAACACAATTTTGTTATGTACAGTAAGAAGCGCTGTCTTACTAGGCATTTTCTATGTCATTGGCGTCAATCCAGCTGTTAAATGAAGATGGATATCCCACCCAAGACACAAAATACTGCTTTTTCCCTTTGACTTTTTGGGAGCGCAATATTTTAATGTCGTACACCTCTGGGAGAGCGCTTAAAACAAGCTCAGGTGCATAGAATACTCCCTCAATGGGTTCGCCAGACAAATCTTCCAGGAGGTAGGTTCTTGGGTGATTCTTGTGTTTGATTGATTTTATGCGGAATAGCTTGTGGGTATTTTGCTGGGTGTATCCCTTATGGAAAATAGAAGAGCGGGCACTACCAACAAGGCGAACTATCTCTCCAACTGCTAGTTGATGACTAATGGAAGATTTTGGTTGCTTGGGGTTTTTATACATTGTGTGGAATTGATGCGTGATGGTAGACCGGTTTGTTAACTTATGAATATTGACTGGGGTTTGCTTGTGTTTTAATCTAGAATGAGAAGAGTGAGTGTAGGCATCAACCTTGTCTTGGAGATGATCAATATATCTACCAGTGTTTTGAGATGTGATGAACCTGTAGATGCGGGATTTTAGAGTGCGAATGGCTCGCTCTGCCAGGGCTGCTTTAATTTCACTAGAATGTACGCTATATAGCTAAATACCCTGGGAAAACAGATAGTTTTTAACTTTCTGATTCCAAAATTCTGTTCCTAAATCGGTGTTTAGCCTTTTTAGCCCCTTGGAATCTTTATTTTCTACAATGTTTTTAATAGCTTTGAGCATTGTCTCCAAATCTTTTCACTGACAGGGGGTGACTTGCATATATCTGGAAAATATATCTATGCATACTAGCAAATAGCTTATATTGTCATTTTCTTTTTTCATATGGCGTACATCGGCTAAATCAGCAGCCATGTTTACTTTTGGCCTGGGGGCTAGAACCTTTTGCCTGGGAAAATTCTTGGGTTGGAGTTTATGTAAAGTATATATTTTATTGTTTTTTTAATAAGTCGATTATATCCTTGCGGGTTATAGTAGGATTTATAATTTTTGCTTTCTCCCATAGTTTCCTCTGAGAGCTTAATCCATGTGGCTGATTGTGTTGATGGTAGAGAGCATTTAAGGGCCTGTGCTTTGAGTTTACCATTGAAATACACGTTCACATGGAGGCTCCCCAACTATATTTGATCGAAACTGCAAAGCTTCAGGAGTATTTATACCTAAATCAATTTTAAGGTAGCCAAAAGGACGAGAATATACGGCATATTTATATATGTCCACAAATTGATTAGCTTTTTCCTTGCCGAATATTTGTCTTCCTAGACACTGGATTTGAGATAAATCACGTTGTCTTAATAACATAAAATGTGAACAGTTTAACCCTTCCTACCCGGTCTGCCTTAGGTAAGGACAGTACGAAAGAAGGGCCGCTACCCGGTATGCCTTATCTAAGGCATGAGCTTAATAGCCTAATTAAGCTTGGTCTGAACGCCGTGCGTACGATGTATGTCAACAACCCCAAGCGTTCGTCACCGCACCTCCGAAAACAAGAAGGAGAAGACTCCTCAATGTTATTGTTCTGACGTCATGACGAAATTATTAGATTAATCAATAACCCTGCAATCACATAGGACCTTCCTACATTAGCCATACGAAGAAACGTTGCATCCCTTGCATTATTCTACAGATATTTTCACAGCAATTGTTCCGAGGAACTTGCTTCAATTGTGCCACCTCTCCACATCTTTCCCCGTAGAACTAGGGCAGCTGAGAGCACCCATGAATTTACACTTTCTCCTCCACAATGCAGAACTTCTGCTTATCAGAATTCATTTATCCCCAGAGCTACTACTCTTTGGAATTCACTTCCCTCGAATTGCTTTCCACAAACTTACAATCAACAAATGTTTAAATCCAGTTGTTACAAACATTTTATGAATGGAGGATGCCTTTAGGCACATGGACCTTTTTGTTTTATCTGTGTTTTTCCTTCCTCCGTTCATTGTCTCTTAAAAAAAAAAAAAAAAAAAAAAAAAAATTAGTGTCAAAAAAGCCCCCATATTGGCAACATCTCTGCAATATTGGCTCCACTGAAATCGTCATCACAACTGAACCAGTTGACTTACAGAGCTCTACTCAATGCCAAAATACAGATTGAAAACCGCACTACGATTATAGATGAGTGGGAAAGTTCTAGCAGTGAAAATAAACATAAATACGGAGCCTAGGCCTAGACGTTTTTCAGCCATTTCGCCCGGGTAGGGGCGACCGTCATTGGGTAAGACAGCCAGGGGAGGAAGGGTTAAGCTAATGTTTCGTGCATGTTTACCACCCATATACAAGTTTTGGTGATAAATACACATGATATATTATTATGATGACCGCGGGTGAAGGCATCGACAACAATTTTGTTATTTACAGCATCGATGAATATTTCATCAAGCACAGATAAAGTACCTCTTTGGTAACTGGATCTATAATATCAGAGGAGACAATTACTTTGGAACCTATTTCTTTATCTTGCTGCAGGGGGTGGAATGGTAGCCCACATGAGATAATTTTTTTGAAATTATGTTGATACTTTTGTATAAGTTTGTGTACAATTTCCGATTTTCCGGAATTGCTATACCCCGTAACTATAATACGGGCCGGGTATTTGAACAGATCAAGGGTGTCTTCAGCATATGTTTTATCCATGATGAAAGCCTTGTAAATGGAAGGTAGACAAGGAAGTAGGTTACTTATATACATGTTGAAATGGTACTGTCACACACATTGTTTTTATAACGTACCCGGATTAAAAAATATGGCCCTGAAAACCAAACTAATAAAAATATAAGAATGGCAAAATGCTGGAAACAATAGATGAGCGAGAGAGAGAGAGAGACCACTCAGGTAGGTCGCCTATGGTGTAGGTGGCCCAAAAGTATTTTGGTACTGGGGGCGGTGTCAGGAGATATTAAGGCTGGTATCTTTAAATCTGAACTCTAAGAACGGTAGGATGCTTGAAACAATAGATGACAGCGAGAGAGAGAGAGAGAGAGAGAGATGGACTTTGAGGTAGGTCATGCTGTGTTTATGTATGGGACTCCGTTGGTACCCCCCTTTTTTTCATAAACTCTAATAGTGTAAACACATTATGTCATTGACATAATCCATAAACTCTACGGATGTAAAACAAAATGGCAGAGGCATTTCATCAATAAACTCTTTAGGTGTAAAAAACAAAATGGCAGGGAGCATTTTTCTGGCAGGGGCATTCTTCAATAAAGTCTACGGATGTAAAAACGAAAATGGCACTTTTACTCCTACTCAGACAAAGTCTGTGGCAAAACAAAGGAGCCACCCAGACATACGTTCTCCGGGTGGTGGAACAACGATGTCGAAGCTGCAGTTAGAGAGAAGAAGAGATGTTTCAAAGTATGGAAGGAAGGTGGCAGCAAGGAAGAATACCAGTCCACCAAACATAATGCTAGAAGAGAGGTCTACAGGGCAAAGAAAACCATACAGAATAGCGTGACAGAACAAGGTTGTAGCACTAATAATACCAATGAGGTTTATAAATTAGCTAAGAATGTGAGGGACTGCAGTCAGAACGTTGCGGCTGTAAGATGCATAAATAATGACAGTGGTATGACTGTTTACATAGAAAACGAAATCAGAGAGGAATGGAAGGAACATTATGAAAGACTGCTTAATGTGGAGTTGAATGGAACAGAGAACAGCTCAGCACTGCAGCCCCAGTACAAGGCCCTCCGCCTTTGAAAGGGTACGATGCTGTTAAAAGTGCTCCAGATAAAATGAAGTCCGGGAAAGCCGCTGGGAGCTCCGGCATTGTCGCCGAGATGATAAAAGCAGCTGGAGATATTGGGGTAAAATTGGTCACAGAGCTGATTAATGCTATCATGAAGGATGACAAAATTCCTGATGCATGGCAGAAAAGTGTGATAGTAAATATATAGAATGGCACGGGTGACTCCTTGGACAGGGGTAATTATAGGGGTTGGAAAATGCTCGATCAAGTCATGTAAGTCAGCAGAAGGGTCTTAGAATGCATGATCAGGGAAAGTGTTGCCATCAACGACATGCAGTTTGGATTTATGCCAGGATGTGGCACAACTGATGTGATCTTCATTCTTAGGCAACTGCAAGAGAGGCTCCTAGAGAAAAACAGGGAGTTATACCTAGTTTTTGTAGACCTGGAGAAGGCCTTTGGCCGGGTGCCCAGGGAAGTATTGCAGTGGGCTATGAAAAAACTTGGAGTAGAAAAGTGGCTAGTGCGTGTGATAATGAGAATGTATGATGGGTCATGGGCAGCAGTTAGAGTGAATGTGGGCCAGAGCGAAGAGTTCCCAGTGAAAGTTGGAATTCACCAAGGTTTTGTGCTGAGCCCATTACTGTTTGTGATGGTCCTGGAGTCTCTGTCAAGGGACTTTAGGACAGGACTCACATGGGAGCTGTTATAAGCAGACGATCTAGTTCTTATGGCAGATAGTGAGCAGGAAGCAGAAGCAAAGTTCAAAAGATGGAGGGAGGATATGTAAAATTAGGGCCTGAGAGATAACATAGATAAAACAATGGTCATGATTAGTGGAGTAGGGTGTGGAACTATGGAAAGTAGCGGTGGCTATCCATGCGCAGTATGTGGGAAGGGTGTGGGAAGTAACTTCAATTCAATGTTGCATCTGTAGTGACTGGGTATACTAGAGATGTAGTGGAGCTAGAAGATCTTTTGACATGAATCATAGATTTTAAATGTGCAGTGTGCAAGGGAGATCTTTTGTTAAATAACCCGCCTGTTAGTGTTGATTTCGACAATGTAACGCTGGAATGTATGAATAAGTTCTGCTACCTGGGCGATACGGATTCCGCCAGAAGTGGCACTGAAGCTGGCTACATTGCTAGAGTTAAAAGTGGCTGGGGAAAGTTTAGAGAGCTGCTGCCATTCCTGACCATAAGAGGAGTGCAATAACCTATGCCTCGGAGATGTGGACAGTTAAAGTGGAGGATATCGATAGAATAGAACGGAATGAGAAGAGAATGGTGAGATGGATGTGTGGAGTTAATCTCAGGGACGGGGTATCGAGCGAGAAATTAAGAAGGCGCCTGGGCATTAGAAGTGTCAGTGAATTTATGCGCACGAGACGACATGGTTGGTTTGGACATGTGGAGAGAATGGATGATCAGAACTGGGTGAGGAAATGCCGGACTATGAACGTGGGGGGAGCTGCGCGTAGGGGTAGACCTAGAATGACATGGGATTAACTACTCCGGTCCGATCTCAAAATAAAGAACTTGACAAGAAGACAGCCCTTGACAGGGCCGCCTGGAAAGCTGCCATATAAGACGTGAGACTATAACCACATTCCATGTGGATAAAACGGTCTTTAACGCCCTACAAGCGGGGCCGTTTGTAACTTCTACTAGCTGCCAAGATGGCAGATTTACCCTAAATGACCTTCATTCCTTGCTCTTTTTCATGCATAAACAAGAGCCAGAGCGTAATACAATTATGTATCCGTGAAAAGGCGATAATTGAGCTTTCCAATGACACCTGAACCATCCTTGTACGACCACGGGTTGTCTTGCAACGATCGTGCAACACAAAGGGAAAATCCCTAAAATACAGTAATTTCTTCAGTTTTTACCCTGTATTGTGGGACCAGGGATGTGGTGGGATGTGATGAAACTGTCAGTGGCGGGACAATGTCCATGCCGAACGGTCAGAGCCCACCCGCGCTCCTCCCACCGCTCGGACTCTCTCTCAGAGACAATTATGTGCTCAACATCGCATTGGACTTAAGTCGGGCCCCGCCCTTTAGTCCCTGGTTCTCTTAACCGCCTTAAGTCGGGCACCGATAGACAAGGGTTAAACTTGTATGTATGTTTATATATATATATATATATATATATATATACAGTATATACTGTATATATATATATATATGAATATATAATATAATTATATATATATATATATATATATATATATATATATATATATATATATATATATATATATATATATATATACACGACTCCTATAAATGCCCTGGACCAATACCTTCTACTCTTACTATAAATGTTTGCAACATTCGTTGCTTTTCCTCTAACTTCCACTCTGTGGAACACCTCCTTTACTCTGTCAACCCTGTTCTTCTCTTTCTCACCGAAACTCAGGTGTCTGGGACTACTGACAGCAAACCTTTCTCTGTATCCTCCTACTATATCTATCCTCAGTTTCAAGCCAAAGGTGGATGTTGCATATTTGTTTGTTTTCTATGTGAATGAGGGAGACAAAAGGCATAACTGCCTGCAGCGAATGCCTCCCCAGATTTGAAAGAGTGACAGGGCCAAATTCAAGGGAATTTCGAGCTAAAATGCCTGAATAAATGGAGTTTGAAGCAATTTAAGTCATAGGAAGAGGGAAAGACTGATTCTGGGAGAGAGTTCCAAAGCTCAGCAGTTGAATCGAAGAAAGTCTGAGAATAGCGTTTCATTCTTGGGTTGGAGAGTTGCCCAGAGTAGGAGTGGGATTGTGTTGCAAGGCGGGTACTACGTACCCTAAGTAGAGGAGACGGTATAAACTGGGAAAGCTCCGAGGAACACTGATTATTGTAGTACCGATAGAATAGCGAGAGAGATGCAACTTTGCGGCGAAGAGAGAATGATTGCAGAGAGTTGGTGAGTGGACAGGAGTTAATGATACGAAAGGGTTTCCTTTCTACTTTGTCTAGGAGTGCAGTGTGAGAGGATCCTCCCAACACATGTGAACACTACTCAATACAAGGACGCACTGTGCCCCTGTACAGAGCAAGAAGCTGCGCAGGGATAAAGAACCCCTTGAGGCGGTTGAGCACACCCAGCTTCTGGGAGGCTGCCTTAGCGAGACTGTAATATGGTCTTTCCAAGTGAGAGCAAAAGAAAAAGAGACACCGAGGACATTTAGAGAAGATGAAGGGTTGATTTTTGTATTGTTGAAGAATAAGGGATAGTCCTCTGGAAGTTTCTGACGGGTAGTAAGATGGATAAATTGAGTTTTGGAAGCATTAAATGTAACAAGGTTTTCTCTACCCCAATTGGAAATAGTAGTTAGATCAGAAGATAAGTATTTTATGGCTTCATTATGTTTGCTTTTGAGTGACTGCTGGCTGAAGCATTCTGGAAAACTAATTGAGTGGTGTAAGGTATAGCCGTCTGCATATGAATGGATGGGACTGGATGTACAGTTGAGAAGATCATTTATGAAAATTAGAAAGAGAATAGGAGATAGGACAGAACCCTGAGGAACACCGGAGTTGATAGGATGAGGAAATGAGTGATGGCCATCCACAACCGCAGCTATGGAATGGCCGGAAAGGAAATTAAAGATAAAGGCACAGATGCAGGGACAGAAACCGAAGGAGGGCAGTTTGGAAATCAAATATTTGTGCCAGACTCTATCGAAGGCCTTCGATATGTCTAGTGCAACAGAAAAACTTTCACCGAAGTATATGTGCGCAACAATCTTGCTTTCTCTTGTGTTCCCAACTTAGACTCTCTGAATTCTCAACTCTCTGGTTAAAGCTTTCTTGTCACTCTCAAACTAATTATTTCTGCGCTGTTTATCTCTCCCCAAATTCTACTGACTATCCAAAATTCTTTGACTATCTAACTTCTAAAGTGGAACACATTCTATCCATCTCTCCTTTCAACGTTCACCACCACCAATGGCTCTCTTCTGTTTCCACTGACCAACCTGCTGAACAAGCCTACATCTTTTTTATCCTAAATGACCTAGAGCAGCTAGTCCAGCAACCCACCCGTATACCTGATCGCTTCGGAGATCAGCCCAACATTCTTGACTTATTTCTAATCTCTAACCGTTCTGCTTATACTATAAATCTTTTCTCTCCTTTGGGCTCCTCCGACCATAAACTAATATCTGTCACCCGTCTTATCTCTCTGGTACGGCAACCCAATCCTTCCAAACGGTGGCGCATGTGGTACTTTGGCGCTGCCAACTGGGAGGCTCTCCGGCAGTATTTCTTTGATTTCCCATGGAATGACTTTTGCTTCCGTGGCCGGGGACCCTCGGAGAGTGCTGAACTCATTACCAAGGTCATCCTCTCGGGCATGGAAGCATGCATTCCATTTTCTATCTCCTAGTCTAATGCAAAAAAATCTTGGTTTACTCATGCTTGTTCTACTATTGTCCGCAACAAGGAGGAAGCATTAAAACTGTACCGACACCTCAAAACTCAAAAATCTCATTCTTCCTATGTTTCTGCCCGGAATCAAGCCAAATCTGTTCTTTGACTTGTCAAGCACTATTTCATCAACAATAAATGCACTGCACTATCCAACTCTAGCTCTCCCCAAGCTTTCTGGCATCTAGCCAAAAACCTCTCCAACAATTTTTCTTATTCATCTTTTCCTCCCCTTTTCCACTCTGATGACACAACCATCACTTCTTCTTGTGACAAAGCTGAACTTTTTGCTCAAACTTTTGCTAGAAACTCCACTTTGGATGATTCCGGTGCTATGCCTCCCTCTCCACCGGTCTCCTACTTATGCCTATTTCATCTTTAGTATCCTAAAGATGTACTTTCTACCCTCTCTGAGCTTAATACTAAGAAGGCGTATGGTCCGGACGGTGTTCCATTTGTACTAAAGAACTGTGCTTCAGTGCTGACTCCCTGCCTAGGCAAACTCTTTCGTCTCTGTCTCTCTTCTAATGTCTTCCCTTCTTGCTGGAAGTTTGTTCTCATTCAACCTGTTCCAAAGAAGGGTGACCGCTCTCAACCCTCCAACTATCGCCTAATTGCTCTCATCTCTTGTATTTCCAAAGTTTTTGAAACTATTCTTGCATCCAAATTTCTTAAAAATTTCTCTTCTCATAATCTACTCTCAGATCGCCAGTATGGCTACCTTAACCTAAGCTATGGAATTTGAAAGTGCCCGCCAAGCGAAGATATTTTTATTCATTCCCGCCGAAAATAGTCATTTTACCATAATTATCGTTATTACTTATTCATAATTATGCACCTATTTTACGTTTAATATGAGGATATTTACATGTAACAGCAATAAAACAAGTGGGGGAGAAAAAGACGTATTATTGCCGACCGATTGCATCATGAGGGGAGAGCCGGGCATGCGGTATAACCACTCTCTCTCACTTCCTGATCGATACTGCCATTTTGCAAGTGAAGTCTCTCTGTTGCTAGGATCTCTAACTGCCTCTCGAGTGACCCTGAAACAACCGGCGGGAAATTTGCGTAGAAAATTACCCGATAAAAGGGGGAATAAGAAAAATAGGTGATAATTGAGGGGGGGTTGGACATATGTGGAGGAGTGATAGGAGGTATGGAGGGGAATTATCTCACTTAATTACCTATTGCTTTGTTTTAAGTGCCAGTGGGATGTTTTGAAAGTTTTTTTTTTTAGGCCTTGGTTCATAATTATGGGGACGCTCGCCTTCACTCACTGCAGACTCAATTGAGGACGCTTGCCGTTGTTGGGTTATGGGTCGCTCCACTGGTGATTTTCTTTCATATCTTACTAACTCTTGGTCATCCTCCTTTCGGAACTTCGGTGAGACCTTTTCTGTTGCACTAGACATATGGAAGGCCTTCGATAGAGTCTGGCACAAATTTTTAATTTCTAAACTACCCTCCTTCGGTTTTTATCCCTCCATCTGTGCCTTTATCTCTAATTTCCTTTCCAGCCGTTCCATAGCTGTGGTTGTGGACGGCCATCACTCACTTCCTCATCCTATCAACTCCTGTGTTCCTCAGGGCTCTGTCCTATTTCCCATTCTCTTTCTAATTTTCATAAATGATCCTCTCAACTATACCTCCAGTCTCATCCATTCATACGCAGACAACTCTACCTTACACTACTCAATCAGTTTTCCTGAACGCCCCAACCAGCAGTCCCTCAAAAACAAACGTAATGAAGCCATGCAACAATTATCTTCCGATCTAACTACTATTTCCAATGGGGGCAGAGAAAACCTTGTTACCTTTAATGCTTCCAAAACCCAATTTCTTCATCTTACTACCCGTTCGGAACTTCCAGAGAACTATCCCTTACACTTCAACAATACAACAATCAATCCGTTGTCTTCTCTCAATATTCTCGGTGTCTCCTTTTCTTCTGCTCTCACTTGGAGGAGGATTCCTCGACCTTACCTTCGTATTGACCAACCTGCTTCCTGACACCCACTTTGAGATACACTCCATGCTCACAAGCGACCACTTCACAACACTCACAACCATCAATAGACTACAACCAACACAACTGGAAAGAATTCCAAAGAGTGCTGGATGAGTGAAATAGCAACTACAACCCTTCACCCAATGACAGCCTCGAAATCCTTGTCAACCTGGTCAACACTTTACATAGAGCAGTAGACAAAGCGTGCCTACAAATCAGACACGAAAATAGAACGTACAAGGATCATTGGTATTATGATAAGGAAGTTTGGAAGTTGTACTCAATGGTCAATGCTACCAGAAATCTCTTCAGAAGAAATAGGACCGACGACAACAGGGAATTTCTCCAAGCAATTGTCAGCAACATGAACAAGCAGCTTCTCTCAATAATGAGGAGGAAGTGGCTTGAATTGTGTTCGGCTCTAAATGCACACACCAATCTCACCGACCTCTGGGGCCAAATACGTATCGGCTCAGGAAAAAATTCAAGGAAACAGCTGACGCACCTTGAACCACAACAAGAGGCAGAGAGATTCGCGGGTCTGTTTGCAGGACGGGCAGCCGCAATCCAACTCCCAGTAGCTACTCAGCAGCAGCAGCTGATCCTCCTACCCCAATGGGAAGCAATCATCAAAGAGGCCGGCCATACCGACTCAGTTTTTGACCCTCCCCTTCAACATTTCAACATTGAAGAACTGACCTCTGTCTGCAAATCAGGGAAGGACACAGCTCCAGGGTCGGATGGCATCACATACACAATGACCACCAAGAGCGGGATTGGAGGACAAAGAATGCTGCTAAATCTAATAAGCAAGTCATGGGAGCAGGCCGGCTGCCCACGACCTGGAAAGAGGCAGACATACAGCGGATACCCAAAGCTAATGATCCAAGCTCTCTACGCCCAATAACCTTGGTTAGCTGCCTGCATAAAACCGACGAAAACTAAATTAAAACAAGGCTGCAACACTGCATAGGTCCTCTGCACAACCACCTTTTTGCATGCACAGAGAGATTGACACAGTGGACAACCTTGCAGCCATCCTTGGGACCATCAACAGACAGCAGTCAGTTGTGGTCCTTCTTGACATAGAAAAAGCCATCCTGTAAATACTGGTTCACAAGGGTCTTCAAGGGTGGCTTCTAAATTGGCTTAAGAACTACCTCAGTGATCGCAATGTCAGGGTCAAGTTCCAGGGAAAGAAATTCCAGAACAGGCCCCTTGAAATTGGGACTCCCCAGGGTGGCATCCTAAGACCCATGCTCTTTAAGCTGCTCATGGAGAGCTTAGTCAATCTGGATTTTGGCCGAGGCACACATCTCTTCTGTTATGATGATGATCTTCAGCTCAACACACGTGGACCTAGCAAAATGCGAAATGCGCATAGGGTATAAGGATAGAGGATACCTGTGCGGTCCTCGGGCTGAAGATTAATACACAGAAGACGAAGGCCATCAAACACAGACAATCAGACCGGAGGCTCCAAGTGTAGGGGGTAGACATAGGATGGGTGAAAGAACACAATTGTCTTGGTGTCTCGTTCGACACAAGCCTAACCTTCAACAGGCAGGTGGACTACCTCTGAACCAGAACAAGGAGCAGAGTGGGGATCATGAGGTCACTCAACACAGTAGCTGACCATGAGGTCCTAAGACACTACTACACACATGCTGTTCGGACTCTAGTCAATTATGCCTAGCTAGCCCTTGAAGCGCTCAACAAGGATCAGATAGAAAAACTACAAGTCCCTCTGAACCAAGCTTTAAGGCTCATGCTAGGTGCTACAATCTGGACGTGCACTGCCAATATGCAGATGGAGACTGGGATAGCACCCATCCGGATGCGTATCCGCAAGAACGTTGTGTGCCTGGTTGCAAGGACTTACATGAGACCAAGGGATAGCGTTATCGAGAACAAGATTACGACATCCCTGCGGAAATTGATTCATACGCAGACGAATCTACCTTACACTACTCAATTAGTTTTCTTGAGCACCCCAGCCAGCAATCCTTAAAAAAAAAACGCAATGAAGTCATGCAACACATATCTTCTGATCTAACTAATATTTCCAATTGGGGCAAATAAAACCTTGTTGCCTTTAATGCTTCCAAAACCCAATTCTTCATCTTACAACCCGTCCAGAACTCCCAGAGGACTATCCCTTACACTTCAACAATACAAAAATCAATCCTTCATCTTCTCTCAATATTCTAGATGTCTCTTTTTCTTCTCTTTTTCTTCTGCTCTCACTTGGAAGGACCATATTACCAGTCTTGCTAAGCAGCCTCCCAGAAGCTAGGTGTGCTCAACTGCATCAAGGGTTTCTTTTCCCCTGCACAGCTTCTTGGTCTGTACAGGGGCACAGTGCATCCTTGTATTGAGTATTGTTCACATGTGTGGGGAGGATCCTCTCATATCGCACTCCTGTCCACTCACCAACTCTCCGCAATCTCTCTCTTTTTGCCACAATTTTGCACCTCTCTCGCTATTCTATTGCTACTACAATAATCAATGTTCCTCAGAGCTCTCACAGTGTATACCACCTCCTCTGCGTAGGGTACGTAGTACCCGTCTTGCAACACAATCGCACCCCTACTCTGTGCAACTCTCCAACCCAAGAGTAAAGTGTTATTCTCAGTCTTTCTTCTATTCAACTGCTGAGCTCTGGAACTCTCTCCCAGAATCAGTCTTTCCCTCTTCCTATGACTTAAATTGCTTCAATCTATGTGTGTCCCGGCATTTTGGCTCGATTGTTCCTTGATTTTGGCACTGTCACTCTTTCAACTCTGGAGGAGGCACTCGATACAGGCAGTTCTGCCTTTTGTCTCCCTCACTCGCATAGCAAAAAAAAAAAAAAAAAAAAACGCCAGATCTCTTCCAAGACGGTAGGTGGAGCCGCAGGGTCGCCGAAATAGTAAACATTTTTGAGATGCAGCACATCAAGCAGCTTGGTAAGGACCATCCCCACCCTGACTACATCCCACCACGGCCATGGACAAGAAAAATGCCTCATACACACTTGCCAAGGTCACAGTGAGGACTAGATGAGGAACCGTTAGTCGCTAGGTTTGATTCGGAGCTCAGTATTGCAAGAGTAGGAGAGGGAGCAGCCATCTACTGCACAGATGCATCTGTCAACCAGGAAACAGGATGATGTGGGCTGCCTTCTACCACAAAGTACAGTCCTACTGCTGGAGGACAACAGATGTATTCTCCACCCTCCAAACAGAACTTGTCTCTATATTTCAAGCCTGCTAGCAAGCACTCCACACCCCAGCAGATCGAGTGGTCAAACACACTGACTCAAAATCTGCAATGGAAAATCTCCAAAACAGTAGGCTTCTAAACAACATCAATACTAGCGGTCATCAACCAACTCGACATGCTAGAGAAAACGATGGATTTCAGCTGGATCCCAAGCCATGCGGGAATTTTTGGAGATGAGGAAGCCGACGCCGCAGCCAAGTCAACCACCCAAATGGCCCAAGTTACCCATGCTATCAGACCATCCCTCTCCCTGGAAAAACAAAAAAATCCACGAAAAAAGAAGACTAGCCCCGTATTGAATATTACAGAGGGCTAACCAAAGCAGGATCCTTCTGATGTAACTGGTACAAAAACTTAACAAATTATCAGTAGCTTTGCATTCCCAGTAGCACGGCCAGGGAGGTGAGAGTCAACCACCATCGACTTAGACTCGGCTACAAATGTTGCTGGCAACTAAAAAGACCAGAAGCGAGGGACTGCAAACACTGCCAAACAAACACAGCTCTCCATTCCTTTACTGGTTGTTGGAATGTAAATGCACCAGACCTTAGAACCTAAAACCACACCGCCACAACTGATCCTGCAAATGACAGAGCAGTCCAGTTTGCTACCCAGTTAATATGAAAGTTCTGGACCGAAACCCCCAACTTACTTATCCAGACAGTACAAGAGTCCCCACCACTATGATAACCTTAGCATAGCTTATCTCAGCTTAGATTAGACAAATCACCAACAGAAAGCACTGAGCATAAATCTCAGGTTAAACAGCTCAGATTAGGTTAGTTGTTGAGTTGCGGGCCATCTAGTGACAAAGGCCCGGTTTTAGGCATGTAATCATGTCCAAAAAGCCTTCAGAAGCATATTCATACTCAAATCTACCACCGATTCATCCAGTCACTCTCGGAGTCTAAGGCAACACTCAACTACATGCACGGCTCCCTGAAGTCCATCCCTCAGAAACCCTCATTTCTTGTGAGGACAGAGTCCACCTGGCAAGGCTGCGATGTGGGCATCTACCTACCTAAGGTCACCTAAGGTTGCGTTCGCCACTCTCCTAGCAGCACCGAGGATCGTGTCGCCCCTTGTTGTGGGTTGTGTTTTGGTGCAGCAGGCTGTTTGAAGAGACAGCCCGCTCCCTTGCGAAGATGGGCTCGTCTGGCACTTTTTGCAGTTCGACATTGAGGGCTCTCTTGAAGTTGTCTAAAGAGACGCCCCTCATGTCTCTTACTCGCCGTGGGAGTTTGTTGAAGAGACGTGGGCCTCTGTGTGATAACCAGCCCTCTTGCAGAGAGCCCATAGCACCCCTGTTATTCTTCCGGGGGAAATTGAATTCCCAGCCTCTCCTATCACTAAATTTCATGACTATCGGAGTATGTAGGTTTGGTACTAAACCCTCTGCGATTTTCCACGAGTATATAATTAGGTAACGTTCTCTTCTACGTTCCAGTGAGTACAGTTTCAGTGCTCATAAGCGATCCCAATAGTGTAGCTTTTTCTGTTAGGTAGTTTGTGTTCTCTTTAACGACATTATTATCTCCGTACCTTATTAATTGGAAGTTTTCTTCATTGAATTGCATGTTGTTTTCCCTGGTCCACTGGAACACTACATGTATGTCTTCCTGCAGCTGGCCCGCGTCCTCTTGTGTGTTTACTATCTTGCTTAGTTTTGTGTCATCCGCAAAAGACGACACAGTACTGTGTCTTGTGTTGGTATCTACTGTATGTCGCAAATTAGAATGAGGAACAGAAGGGGCGCTAGCACTGTTCCTTGGGGCACTGAGCTTTTGACATCCGAAGGTTCAGATGTGACTCGGTTTACTGCTACTGATTGTTTCCGGTTTACGAGGAAATTATATATCCACCGTCCGATTTTCCCCGTTATAACTTTTGCTTTTAATTTGTGGGATATTATACCATGGTCACATTTATCAAATGCCTTAGCAAAATCGGTGTAGATGACATCAACGTTCTTCTTTTCTTCTAGCGCTTTAAGAATTTTGTCATAATGTGCTGAGATTTTGCTTCGCAGGACGGACTCGCTCGAAAACTTTAATGATGTTGGAGGTTAGAGCTACCGGGCGGTAGTTCTTTGGTAGTGCTTTACTCCCTCCTTTATGCAGTGGGGCCATTATTGCGTTTTTTAAGCTATCTGGTATTTCACCAGTGTCTAGACTCCTTCTCCACATTAGAGCCAGGGGTTTTGAGAGGTTTTCCTTACATTTCTTCATTAGGATCGAATTCCATGAGTCCGGGCCTGGTGCCGAGTGGGATGGCATGTTGGAAATGGCCTCTTCTATGTCTTTTGGACCGAAATCAATATCCAGCATCTGGGGGGTTTCCGTGAGGGAGGTTTCCATGACAAATATATTTTGGTCTCTGATGGCTTTTGTTTCATCCGGTTCACTGAAGGCCATTTCATACTGCCGGCGTAAGAGTTCGCTCATTTCCTTTTTGTCCCCTGTGAATGAACCAACCCCTTTGCTTAGTGGGCCGATGTTTGATGCTGATTTAGCCTTTTGTTTGGCATATGAAAAAAAGTACTTGGAATTTTCCTTTATACCTGCAATAGCTTTCCTCTCTTCTTCCATATGTTGTAGTTCATATGATATTCTCAGTCTTTGTTCAATTTCCACAATTTCTCTATCTATTTTGGTCTTTTGTCTATCCTGTAGATTTTGATGTGTGCGCCTGTGTGTGAGTAATTTTCTTCTTCTGTACAGCTTCCTTCTCTCCCGATCCTGTTTGCTTCTTTGTCTTGTTTGTCTTGCAGGTATATGGTGGTTACAAATTTGGGTCATGGTTTCTGTTATTAGGACTAGACATTCTGCTGGTGTCAGGCTATTCATTAAATCTTCCCAGTCTATTTCCTCCATTTCTTGATTTTTTTTTTTTTTTTTTTTTTTTTTTCTATATTCCAACTTACTTCCTCTCAGGCATAGGCTGAGAGCCTTAACATTCACCGCTTTACAATGAACAGTGAAGCCTGTGAGGTCTTGTTCCAGTCTAGGGAGTGAGACATGTGAAGCACGTAGAGTACAACGAGCACCTGCCATCTTGCCTTCACATGAGGCACGGTGCTCACTCATGGCCCGAAACGACCCCATCTCTGAAGCCACCTCGTTCCCGTGCTTCACTGTCTCAACCCCTACACTCGGACTCTCACACTTACACACACACAACGCCACCTGTTGAGCAGATAACTCATTTACCTCAGATTTACCTCTTCCCACCTAATATTTTTGTTATTGAAGTTAAATTTACTGAAAGGGCCGGTTTTTGGTCTCGATTCTGAGGTTGTCTGTACACTTGCTAAGGTTGTTTTGATCTCAATTAGTTTATGATCTGAGTATGTTGTGTCCGATATGTTAATGCTGTGTACTAGAGAGTCGTTGTTAGTGAAGACTAAGTCTAAGATATTGTTTTCCTGTGTGGGTTCGGCAATATGCTGGGTAAGACTAAAAAAGTTGCAAAGTTCAAAAAGCTCTCTCGTATTTGTATTTGCTTCTCCTGTGCATCATCCAGCCCTTCTGAGCTACCAGAAGAGGCTAGATGACTCTGTCCAGGACACCTGTCCGGTTTGTAACACAACACTGCACACTGTCAAACACATTATGGAAGACTGCATAACATACAACCACTTACGTCAACAACACAACACAAACTCCATTGAGAACTTTGTGGGAAAACCCGGTCACGGTCGTAGCCTTTCTTAGGAGCTCGGGGCTGTTCGGCCAGGCAGCATAGGGAACGATTACTACTACTACTACTACTACTACTTCCTATTTAAATATGCTCATCTCATTCCTCAAAAAGTGTGTCGGTAGAGTTTTGAATCACCCTGCGTATAATGTGTATATATATATATATATATATATATATATATATATATACAGTATATGTGCCTGTACATGCGTGTGCTCTCTTTACATACAAAGATGTAATCGGCAATGTATGGGATTATAGTAACCATACATTGAGCAAATTATGTATTGGTAGTTTATGCATAGCCTACTGAATAACTA
Source organism: Paralithodes platypus (assembly GCA_032716605.1). Classification (NCBI taxonomy): domain Eukaryota; kingdom Metazoa; phylum Arthropoda; class Malacostraca; order Decapoda; family Lithodidae; genus Paralithodes; species Paralithodes platypus. The sequence goes on along the minus strand of CM064523.1, from coordinate 39,986,797 downwards.
ATATTATGCATTTGAGTACCCTTGCACCTTCTGGCTTATGCATAAACCTTTTAGCTGTCTCGATAGCCTAGTGCTTAGTGTGCGGAATTTCGGTGTGAGTATCCTAGGTTCGAGTCCTTGGAGTACCACATGTATTTATTACTTTCATTGATTTAATTAGTTAGGTTTATTTGTAAATTAATTGGTGAGCTGGTGAAAACAAATATGAATATAAAGAAGGATAGCTAGTCATTCAAGTATTTCTAGAATATGTGAGTGTGTGTGTGGGTGTTTTATAAATATTGAGTACATACCAAATTAGGATGAAAGGAAGTATTTTTTGTTTGTTTATTTTTTATACAAGTGAAGCGGTGGGAAATTAAATTTGGTTCTTCAGTAAACAATGCCGACATTTAACCTGTCCAGCCCCAGCGTTGAGACATTGCCGAATCCTATGTATGTAAGTTGCAGCTCCAGCGTCGTACATGTCGTGACGGCTATTATCGCCCTATACCCATGGTATAGGGCTTGTAGAGGGTTGATATTCATATGGGAACTAATATCGCAACAAAAGCAGTAATTGGCAACTCCCAAAATACAGCTTGGCGTGGGCGTGAGGGTGCGTGAGGTGGGGCGTGCCAGTATACGATACCTCGCGATTCATGCCATAGCTCTTAGCCATCAACTCACAGCTTGAAGTGAGTGTTAAGGAGGCAATATCGATATGTTTTATTACCAGAATAGTGCTACAGAATCATCTGATGAAGAGTCTGAGGAGTATTACCAGCCAATACTGAAGGAGATAGAGAAAATCCTATTGTTCCAAAAAATTGCCCCAAGTTGTTGCTCCTTGTGTCATGGCGTCAAAGTCTCCAAGACTCGTTTCTAAACCTCCCCCTCCCCAGACTGATATGGCGCTGTGTATGACACAGTGTTTAAGGGACTATCACACCCTTGAACACTTACAAGCCGCCTATAAATTATCGCATAGTATAAATACCAATGACACTCGCAATACGATTATCGTAACCAAAATATTATGCAGTAACAGTGGAAGAGTGAAAGAGAAGTAAGCTAGCCACGAAGCCTTAGCCCAGTGTGGTGGTGGTGGCAGGATTAGCGTGCGTACGTACGTGTGTTCTCGTAGACTCGTTTCTCAACCTCACCCTCCCCCAACTGATGTAGCCCTGTGTATGACACAGTGTTTCAGGGATTATCACACCCTTGAACACTTACAAGCTGCCTATAAATTATTGCATAATATAAGTGACATTGACACTCACAATACGATAATTGTAACTTAAATATTATGCAGGAACAGTGGAACAGGGAAAGTCAAAGTAACCTAGCCACGTAGGTTTAGCCCAGTGTGGTGGTGGTGGTGGTGTAGCGTGTGTTCGTACATGTGCTTTATGATGGCCGGCCGTCACCATGACAACCAGGACTCTCAGGGCTCTGTATTGTAAACATTAGACTATACACACTTTATCATTCTACCAACACTCGCAATGACTTTCAGTGATAGTTCTTGTTATTTTACGCATTGCGGAGGCCCACAGAGCTACAGAGAGTGTGAAAGTCATGCGGTGGAGGCAGGCTGTGTGTACGTTCGTCCATGCGTTTTGTTATTGTCCGGGAGCAAGAAGACCGACGGTCACCATGGCAACCAGGGCGCTCGTGAGGCGTGCCACTCACCAGCACATATAACACAGGACTTTACGCACTTATACCAATGTTACTACATTTACAATGACATTCAGTGATACATATTGTTATTTTACGAACTGTGGAGGCACACATGGTGCTAGGGTGGTGTAAATGAGTCTTACTCGAAAACTGGAGGCATCATACATCACGCGCCCAGCTGTCAGCCGCAGGCGCGGCAGTTTTGAAGAGGCGCATAACGCCCAGTGGTGGTGGTGACCCCCCCCAACCCCCAGGACCCCCAAATGACCTCGGTGACTGGTTTTATGATGTTTTCAATTCATATCTCATCCATCCCATGTCATTTCAGCAAAAAGATTGTTTTGCCAAATTGGCTGGGTTCTGAGTGCCAATTAATAATAAATCAGGCTGGACTGTGTGGGTTAAATAATCAAGCACTTGCTGAAAACATTAACAATATATAGCCACAATTAACCCAAAGACTGCGAGTATCCTTCATCAATGTTTTACTGGGCAAATGGGACGCTTCTTCTGGAAAACTAACAACAAAAACTACACCAGTGCCGGGGAAATAAATGCATTATGTGATTAGGTGACGTGTCTCTTTACCACCACCTCCTCTCTTCCCCTTACATGTGTCTCAACCCCCCACGCCCACCTCCTTCTCCGTCCTGCCCTTTCTCCCTCAACTAACCCCACCTCCCCTCCTTGTTTATTCTATGCTTTCCCTCCCCAACTCCCTATACTTCCTTCCTCCCGCCTCAAATAAGTTCAGTCACCCTGTTCTACACCTCCCCTACCTACTCCCTCCCTCATGCAAGTGTGAGAGAGCGGTGAGACAGAACCATTGCGGCTAGAGCCTCGAAACAGAGCGGACCTACGTCGCTCTACCTCGTATGCACTCGCTACCTCCCCATCACAATAATCTGTTTTATCACTGGATATTTGCTCCTTATACCTATTGTCTAGTTCTTCAATGTTCACAGGTTCATAATACAAGTACAATTTGTAAATATGGTACAGTAATAGTGCTTTACATGATAAAACCAAACAAAAATATGTCCTAATTTAAGCTAACTCTTTTGCACTGGTGGACCTTGTCCAGTTCACAAGAGCTAGGGGCTAACTAAACAAAAATAAGTGTAAATTACTCCAGGGAAAAAGAACAAGCTTGGTGTAACTTAATTCCAGACAACACCACCAGCTCATCAGGCGAGCAAACAGGATCTGAATTACAGTACTGCAGCAATAACCAGAGTAAACAAGAAGAGTGATGAAGGTGAATGAAGTGGAAGGTGAGAGGTGAGGGGTGGTGAGGTGTTCCTTATGCTGAATCATGTTCAAAGGTTCTATTTAATCCCATATTGCTCAAGGTTTTAGGATAAGTGTTCATTTATGAAAGAAATTTTGATACCACCCACTTTCTTTATGATAGTTTGTCATACCTACACCTCCATCGTTAGAAATGTGTAATACATAATTATGTGTTTAACTTTTAAAGAGGTGTAAATAGTGTAGTAAGTATAGTTTTAACACTTTCAGGTCATGTATGGATGTAATTGATGAGAAGTGGTGTTAGGGAATGCTCCTATCCAACACATTCAAGTGACACAGTGATAATAATTGCTTCAGTGTATAATGAACCTTGTTTCTTGTGGCTTTTGTAAAATACAATGTACCTGTTTCCCTTTTGAGTGCACAGACAGAAATTAACTTGTTCAACTAGTCAACCAATTATCACTATACATATCTCTGGTATAGTTTCTTTCTCTCTTTTCCCTCGTCAATTACATATTTTCTGCCAAACTCTTTTCTGGGCACATCTCTCAATTGTATGTTTTGTTTTCCGTCTGCTATATTGCTGCCTCTTTCTTTCTTTGTTCTCCTTCCTTGCTCTCATCTGTAGATTTCTCTCGCTTCAATTTATCTCCTATCCTACCATCCTTTCTCTTATATTTCCCGGTCCCCATCTTTCTTCCTCTCTCTCTACCATTACCTTTACCCTTCTTTCTGTGTTGTTCCCCTCGTCCTCCCCTCTCTTGCCTGTGATCCTTTAATTAACCAACACACTCCCACTCCCTTTCTACGAACAGAGCCTAACGGGACTAGTTATGAATACTAATGTAATTATTTATATATTTATTTTCATTTTGTGTGTGTGTGTGTGTGTTTTTTTTTTTTTTTTTTTTTTTTTTTTTTTTTTTTAATAGTTGAGTGCAGAAATATATAAAGTAGGAGATTCTTGAGACAAAAAATTACGATACCGTTTCAATGCTTCCACCTTATTGTGAACAACAGTGGAACAAGCGTGAGAAAACCAAGATTATTTTGGAGTTAGGTTGAGAGAAAGAGAAAGGGATGTATACTTCCATGCCTGAAAGGAATACCTCAGCACTCTCTGAGGGTCCCCGGCCACGGAAGTAAAAAACATTTCATGAGAAATCAAAGAAATACTGCCGTAGAGCTCCCAGTTGGCAGCGTCAAAATGACACAAGCACAACCGGCTGGGGGGTCAGAAGGCTGTACTGGAGAGACAGGACAGGTGATAGAAATAAGGTTATAATCGAAGGAGCCTAACAGACGGAGATCATTTTACAGTGTAAGCAGACGGACTAGAAGTTAGGTGGGGTGCTGAAGTAACTGCTATAGATCATTTAAGATAGAAAGGACGTAGGCTTCTTCACCAGGTTGGTCAGTGAAACGAGAGGAGAGCCAGTGGAGGTGGTGAACATCTAAATCATATCTTATAAGATGATAATTTCGGAGAATGGAGAGATGGACAGAATGTGTTCCACTTTAGAAGTAGATAGTCAAGGAATTTTGGATAGTCAGTAGAATTAGGGGAGAGATTGACAGCACATATACATTTAGTGAGAGCGTGACAAGATAGGTTAAGCCAGGGAGTTAAAATGCAGAAGAGCCAATGTTGGGAACACTAGAGCAAGTAAGGTTGTTGCGTACAAGCACACAACATCCACCTTTGGCTTTGAATGGAGGATATACTGTAGATAGTAGGAGGATATAGAGATGGGTTTGCTGTCTGTTGCCTTAGACAACTAAATTTCGGTGAGGAAAAGTAAGTCAGATTTGGTAGAAGAGAGATGGTGTTCTTCAGAGAGGAAGATAGAGGAAGGCCTCGAATGTTACAGACATTGATAGATAGAGTAGAAGTTAGAGTTTCAGGGCACTTTGAGGAGCCTTGCATCAGGGGTCAGTCTGATGGGGGTATTAATGGTCCACCCTGGGGACTCCGAGTTTGGTCATGTTGACGTCATCATAGTAGTAACTTTGCAAAAGTAGTGTAGTATATAATGTGTTTGTAGTATAATGTATTGATAGGAATAGAAAGTGCTTTGGAGGGCAGACTTGGGGTTGCCCTCAATATTGATGAGGCATAAAAAGGATCAGCTAGGGATGCCACGTGGTGAAACAGGAGTTCCAGCTGTTCTTGTCAACCACATGTAGCACTCCCCGGGAGTACCGTCCTATTCGGCTGGTGCGTACAACCTCCTCATTATTTTTTCTGGCGAGTAATAGCAAGCCTTTAATTTACTGTAGGAGCTACACTGTAAAAGTTGAACAGTTAATTATAACAAAAGACGTACACATACCCGCTTGAAACATATATTATGTGTATTTTGGCATTCACACAAATACATGTCACACGAGCCTGTAGACTGTATGGGTACTCATACACTAACAACAACAAGGATAAAGGGACTATCACACGAGCCTGTAGACTGTGTGGGTACCCATACACTGACAACAACAAGGATAAAGAGACTATCACACGAGCCTGTAGACTGTGTGGGTACCCATACACTGACAACAACAAGGATAAAGGAACTATCACACGAGCCTGTAGACTGTGTGGGTACCCATACACTGACAACAACAAGGATAAAGGGACTATCACACGAGCCTGTAGACTGTATGGGTACCCATACACTAACAACAACAAGGATAAAGGAACTATCACACGAGCCTGTAGACTGTATGGGTACCCATACACTGACAACAACAAGGATAAAGGGACTATCACACGAGCCTGTAGACTGTATGGGTACCCATACACTGACAACAACAAGGATAAAGGGACTATCACACAAGCCTGTAGACTGTATGGGTACCCATACACTGACAACAACAAGGATAAAGGGACTATCACACGAGCCTGTAGACTGTATGGGTACCCATACACTGACAACAACAAGGATAAAGAGACAATCACACGAGCCTGTAGACTGTGTGGGTACCCATACACTAACAACAAGGATAAAGGGACTATCACACGAGCCTGTAGACTGTATGGGTACCCATACACTAACAACAACAAGGATAAAGAGACTATCACACGAGCCTGTAGACTGTATGGGTACCCATACACTGACAACAACAAGGATAAAGGGACTATCACACAAGCCTGTAGATTGTATGGGTACCCATACACTGACAACAACAAGGATAAAGGGACTATCACACGAGCCTGTAGACTGTGTGGGTACCCATACACTGACAACAACAAGGATAAAGGGACTATCACACAAGCCTGTAGAAATTCTGCGAATTTCAATTTTATTATTTTCGGTTAGGCTATTCAACGCTGATAGCCTATTATTGCGTATTTCAATTTTAAACAAATTTTTTGGTTAGGTTATCGCCCCTGGAAGCCTAATTCTGCGTATCTCAACATTTTTGTTTTCGGTTAGGCTATCACCCCTGATAACCTATTTCTGCGTATTTCAGCATATTTGTTTTCGGTTGAAGTGATTGAAGTGTTTTTAAAGTGAGTGAAGTGTTTTAAAGTGATTGAAGTGTTTTTTAAGTGAGTGAAGTGATCTGAAGAAAGTGACTGTCACCATGCCTCGCGCTTGTGCGAACTGCGCCGGTAGGTTTGGTGAGTCCATGTTTGCTACTGTCGATCTTCAAGTCTGCCGGCTCTGCCAGCAACGAGAGAATTTTACAGTGAAATTAGATGAAGCCTACAACAAGATCAACGTCCTCACCATGAAGCTGGAATCACTCCAAGAGTTTGTAACACTCAACGTTGGAGTACCACAAACTTCAATTGTCACCGCAACTGCCAACAATTCAACGCCTACAGTAGCCACTTCAGCTGATGTTTCCGATACTCAAGATACAAATAGTGACTCTCTTCCCCCTCAAGACAACTTCCATGTCGTGAGGAACAACGTTTGCCCCAAGACCAGGAAACAAATACCGATTACCGAGTGTCAAAACCGTTTCCAGATACTCACAGACTCAGATGACGAAGAGGAAATAGAAGAAGTCCGGCTCGTGGGAGACTCGATGATACGTGGTCAGCTCACAGAGTTTTGCGCCAGGGCACCTAAGACCAGGAAGCGTTTTTGTATCCCTGGTGGTGGTGTGGACGACGTAGTTGCAGCAGTTGACGAAGTATCAAAGCTGGCCCCTGCTAATACAATGTACGTCATCCATGTTGGATCCAACGATGTACAGCGAACCCGGTCGGAAGATTTGCTTTTAAAGTACCAGCAGCTGATCAAGTCGTTTAAGGAGAAGTCATCAAGGATCATCGTCTCAGGAATCGTCCCCCGGCTCGGTGTAGAGAGCCGATTTTACAACATAGCCACCAGCACAAATCGTTGTCTAGCAAACCTCTGCAGGAAGGAGAACGTGGGATTCGTCGACACCTGGGACAATTTCTACTATGATGACTATTTGTTTTTGGACGATGGAGTTTATCTGAACCAGGTGGGAGCAGCACGTTTTGGGCGTCTTCTCAACGATGCGGTGAAGGATTTTCGGAGAAGAAATCGACTCAGCACAGGACAACCAGGAAGGAGGACCGAAGACAGCGAGGATGGCAACCTACAAAGGAATTAAATACTAATCCGTGAAGAACCGCGAATTTGGATAAAGCTCCACCAACACGACCCAAATTCAAAACCGCCAGGGATAACGACCGAGGACCGAGGACAGCCATGAATGTAAATGTTGATCCGACCAGAACCAAAAATTCGATGAAAGAACGTTCTGTGAGTTCTAAAACCGCAACTTTAAAGGTTTTCTATGCAAACGCTCGTAGCATACGCAATAAATTTTCAGATTTAGAGGAACTAGTGTTTACAGAAAATTATGATGTGATTGGCATAACAGAATCTTGGCTCAATACAGAAGATAGAGACTTTTTAGCTGAGTATTCACTTCCCGGTTATGTAATGTTTGAGAACAGCTGAATAAATAAAAAAGGAGGTGGCGTTTTATTTTATATCAAAGAAAGGCTTAACCCGACCCTCGTGTCAAAACCTCAAATTGTGAACGTCGACACATCTTTTGTGCTAATAAAGAATAATAAAGCTACAAAAATAATACTTGCGTTAATATACAGACCTCCAGCTCAATCAGTGCAAACTGACCGAGAAATTTACGAACAAATTGCAGATGTAAGTAACTCACAAGATACCGTAATTTTTGGCGACTTTAATTTACCTGTGACCAAGTGGGGCGATACTCTTACTTCACACTCCGGACATGACTTGTATACGAACTTGCAAGAGAGTTCGCTTTATCAATTTGTTCGAACGCCGACCCGTGGTAATAACGCTCTTGACATTGTACTTGCAACAAAAGAAGAATTGATAGAGAATTTGAATGTTGGTGATGAATTCAGTAACAGCGACCATCGTACGATACCTTTCACTTTAAAGTTTACTAGTAACGAACCAAATAGTAGCATCGAAAAAGTCCCTAATTTCAGGAAAGCAAACTTCCATAAACTTAGATATGTTTAAAGAAACTGACTGGAGCATTTTAATTAACAATAACGACATAAATACATCTTGGAAGTTATTCGAAACCACTTACCTAAAAGCAGTGCAAGACTGCATACCATCGAAAATACGGCGTCCAGGCCATAATAATAAGCCCAAATGGTCAAATGGTGGAATAAAGATATTTCAAACTGCCTGCTTGCTAAAAAATTTGCTAATGATAGATTAAAATCCTCACAAAATGACGAAGAACGGGTGAAATTTGTAGAGCTACGACGCAAAGCCAAAAAGTTAATTAAGCAAAGTAAAAAGACCTTAGAGTTACATATTGCGAATCAAAGTAAAACAAACCCGAAAGAATTCTATAGTTATATCAGAAAGAAAAAAGTAGTTACTTCAACTGTTGGACCGTTAGTCGATGAAAATGGAGAATACACCAAAGACGAAGTACAAATGAGTAATGCCCTCAATACCTTCTTTGCATCAGTTTTTACAACAGAAGACCTCAGTGATATCCCTACACCATCGCCGATTCAGATTGATAATTCAGATGTTCTAAGCAATATCACCGTTACAGAGAGAGAAGTATTGAATTGTTTAGATAAACTCAAGGTAAATAAAACGCCAGGACCTGATACAATCTCGCTTAGAGTTCTAAAGGAAGCTAAGGATGAGCTCTCCAAACCACTGACATTACTATTCAATAAATCCTTGCAGTCTGGAACTATGCCTGATCAGTGGAAGCTAGCCAACGTAACACCGATATTCAAAAAAGGCAGCAAATCCCTACCCAGTAACTATCGTCCAATTAGCTTAACCTCAGTTGTATGTAAAATGCTAGAAACGGTCATACGAGACAGACTCGTAAATCACTTAGAGGAAAATAACATACTTAAAGATACTCAACATGGCTTTCGTAAAAAAACGTTCCTGTTTAACAAACCTCTTAGACTTCTTCCACGATATCCTCAACCTCTACGATGAGAGTAAAGCTGTAAATATTATATACCTTGATTTTCAAAAGGCCTTTGACAAAGTTCCCCACAAACGTTTACTGCTAAAACTAAAAGCGCATGGAATACAAGACGGTGTGTTGAAATGGATAGAAAATTGGCTCAGCAACAGAAAGCAAAGGGTAGTCATAAACGGTAAGGCATCTAAATGGACCAATGTAAGTAGCGGGGTACCCCAGGGATCGGTACTAGGACCAATTCTCTTTCTAATTTACAGCAACGACATAGATGAGGGTCTCACCTGTACAATCTCAAAATTTGCTGACGATACAAAAATTGCAAATAGCGTACTGTCAAAAGAACAAGTTGACGATATGCAACACAATCTAGATAAATTGTCATGTTGGGCCCAAATTTGGCAAATGAGTCTCAATGCGGATAAATGTAAAGTACTACATATCGGATACCTAAATGAGAAAGAAAACTATTCGATGAATGGCACTCAGCTTAAGAATGTAAACAGAGAAACCGATCTGGGAGTAACAATATCGAGTAACCTAAAACCGAGTCAACAATGTTCAGAAGTTGTTAAGAAGGCAAACAAAATAATTGGCTTTATAGGCAGGTCATTTGAGCATAAATCCAAAGAAGTTATCCTAACCCTTTACAATTCCTTAGTCCGCCCTCTTCTGGAATACTGCGTTCAATCCTGGTGCCCTTATTACCAAAAAGATATAAACAAGCTAGAACGAGTTCAACGTAGAGTTACCAAAATGATACCTAGCCTAAAGAACAAACCATACGAAGAGCGTCTTAGAGAATTAAATCTATTTCCTTTAACCCAGCGCAGATTAAGAGGTGACTTAATTCAAGTGTTCAAAATCATCAAAGGCATCGACAATTATGAACTGTAGTAAGTACTTCACTATCGACCAATCTAATTACACGCGGGGAAACGGTTGCAAAATTATTGGTAAATCTTTTAACTCACACAAATCTAAGAATTTCTTCTTCAATCGAGTTGTTAACTTGTGAAATGGGCTTCCCCGAAACGTTATAGACTGCATCACCGTTGATTCATTTAAACTCCGCAGAGACAAATATCTCTCATCAAACCCGCGACTGACTGCGTTTGTAAATGAATAACTTTATTTTTTCCCCCCCTCAGTTACTAACCAATCTGTCCTCTACTAACTTCCTAATCCTGCCACGGACATTAGTTCCAGGGCAGTAATTCCCGTTCCAATGTTCCCTTACCCACTCTAAAGCACTGTTTGGACACTTGATCCTCAGTGTTTTCGAGGACAAGCAACCTAGAAGGGTCACTAGATCTGTTGTTCCTTGATTTCCTTTGTACTCCTTTGTACTGTATGGGTACCCATACACTAACAACAACAAGGATAAAGGGACTATCACACGAGCCTATAGACTGTATGGGTACCCAAACACTAACAACAACAAGGATAAAGAGACTATCACACGAGCCTGTAGACTGTATGGGTACCCATACACTAACAACAACAAGGATAAAGGGACTATCACACGAGCCTGTAGACTGTATGGGTACCCAAACACTGACAACAACAAGGATAAAGAGACTATCACACGAGCCTGTAGACTGTGTGGGTACCCATACACTGACAACAACAAGGATAAAGGGACTATCACACAAGCCTGTAGACTGTGTGGTTACCCATACACTGACAACAACAAGGATAAAGGGACTATCACACAAGCCTGTAGACTGTATGGGTACCCATACACTAACAACAACAAGGATAAAGGGACTATCACACAAGCCTGTAGACTGTGTGGGTACCCATACACTGACAACAACAAGGATAAAGGGACTATCACACAAGCCTGTAGACTGTGTGGGTACTCATACACTAACAACAACAAGGATAAAGGGACTATCACACGAGCCTGTAGACTGTATGGGTACCCATACACTGACAACAACAAGGATAAAGGGACTATCACACGAGCCTGTAGACTGTATGGGTACCCATACACTGACAACAACAAGGATAAAGAGACAATCACACGAGCCTGTAGACTGTGTGGGTACCCATACACTAACAACAACAAGGATAAAGGGACTATCACACGAGCCTGTAGACTGTATTGGTACCCATACACTAACAACAACAAGGATAAAGGGACTATCACACGAGCCTGTAGACTGTATGGGTACCCATACACTAACAACAACAAGGATAAAGAGACTATCACACGAGCCTGTAGACTGTATGGGTACCCATACACTGACAACAACAAGGATAAAGGGACTATCACACAAGCCTGTAGATTGTATGGGTACCCATACACTGACAACAACAAGGATAAAGGGACTATCACACGAGCCTGTAGACTGTGTGGGTACCCATACACTGACAACAACAAGGATAAAGGGACTATCACACAAGCCTGTAGAAATTCTGCGATTTTCAATTTTATTATTTTCGGTTAGGCTATTCAACGCTGGTAGCCTATTATTGCGTATTTCAATTTTAAACAAATTTTTTGGTTAGGTTATCGCCCCTGGAAGCCTAATTCTGCGTATCTCAACATTTTTGTTTTCGGTTAGGCTATCACCCCTGATAACCTATTTCTGCGTATTTCAGCATATTTGTTTTCGGTTGAAGTGATTGAAGTGTTTTTAAAGTGAGTGAAGTGTTTTAAAGTGATTGAAGTGTTTTTTAAGTGAGTGAAGTGATCTGAAGAAAGTGACTGTCACCATGCCTCGCGCTTGTGCGAACTGCGCCGGTAGGTTTGGTGAGTCCATGTTTGCTACTGTCGATCTTCAAGTCTGCCGGCTCTGCCAGCAACGAGAGAATTTTACAGTGAAATTAGATGAAGCCTACAACAAGATCAACGTCCTCACCATGAAGCTGGAATCACTCCAAGAGTTTGTAACACTCAACGTTGGAGTACCACAAACTTCAATTGTCACCGCAACTGCCAACAATTCAACGCCTACAGTAGCCACTTCAGCTGATGTTTCCGATACTCAAGATACAAATAGTGACTCTCTTCCCCCTCAAGACAACTTCCATGTCGTGAGGAACAACGTTTGCCCCAAGACCAGGAAACAAATACCGATTACCGAGTGTCAAAACCGTTTCCAGATACTCACAGACTCAGATGACGAAGAGGAAATAGAAGAAGTCCGGCTCGTGGGAGACTCGATGATACGTGGTCAGCTCACAGAGTTTTGCGCCAGGGCACCTAAGACCAGGAAGCGTTTTTGTATCCCTGGTGGTGGTGTGGACGACGTAGTTGCAGCAGTTGACGAAGTATCAAAGCTGGCCCCTGCTAATACAATGTACGTCATCCATGTTGGATCCAACGATGTACAGCGAACCCGGTCGGAAGATTTGCTTTTAAAGTACCAGCAGCTGATCAAGTCGTTTAAGGAGAAGTCATCAAGGATCATCGTCTCAGGAATCGTCCCCCGGCTCGGTGTAGAGAGCCGATTTTACAACATAGCCACCAGCACAAATCGTTGTCTAGCAAACCTCTGCAGGAAGGAGAACGTGGGATTCGTCGACACCTGGGACAATTTCTACTATGATGACTATTTGTTTTTGGACGATGGAGTTTATCTGAACCAGGTGGGAGCAGCACGTTTTGGGCGTCTTCTCAACGATGCGGTGAAGGATTTTCGGAGAAGAAATCGACTCAGCACAGGACAACCAGGAAGGAGGACCGAAGACAGCGAGGATGGCAACCTACAAAGGAATTAAATACTAATCCGTGAAGAACCGCGAATTTGGATAAAGCTCCACCAACACGACCCAAATTCAAAACCGCCAGGGATAACGACCGAGGACCGAGGACAGCCATGAATGTAAATGTTGATCCGACCAGAACCAAAAATTCGATGAAAGAACGTTCTGTGAGTTCTAAAACCGCAACTTTAAAGGTTTTCTATGCAAACGCTCGTAGCATACGCAATAAATTTTCAGATTTAGAGGAACTAGTGTTTACAGAAAATTATGATGTGATTGGCATAACAGAATCTTGGCTCAATACAGAAGATAGAGACTTTTTAGCTGAGTATTCACTTCCCGGTTATGTAATGTTTGAGAACAGCTGAATAAATAAAAAAGGAGGTGGCGTTTTATTTTATATCAAAGAAAGGCTTAACCCGACCCTCGTGTCAAAACCTCAAATTGTGAACGTCGACACATCTTTTGTGCTAATAAAGAATAATAAAGCTACAAAAATAATACTTGCATTAATATACAGACCTCCAGCTCAATCAGTGCAAACTGACCGAGAAATTTACGAACAAATTGCAGATGTAAGTAACTCACAAGATACCGTAATTTTTGGCGACTTTAATTTACCTGTGACCAAGTGGGGCGATACTCTTACTTCAAACTCCGGACATGACTTGTATACGAACTTGCAAGAGAGTTCGCTTTATCAATTTGTTCGAACGCCGACCCGTGGTAATAACGCTCTTGACATTGTACTTGCAACAAAAGAAGAATTGATAGAGAATTTGAATGTTGGTGATGAATTCAGTAACAGCGACCATCGTACGATACCTTTCACTTTAAAGTTTACTAGTAACGAACCAAATAGTAGCATCGAAAAAGTCCCTAATTTCAGGAAAGCAAACTTCCATAAACTTAGAGATATGTTTAAAGAAACTGACTGGAGCATTTTAATTAACAATAACGACATAAATACATCTTGGAAGTTATTCGAAACCACTTACCTAAAAGCAGTGCAAGACTGCATACCATCGAAAATACGGCGTCCAGGCCATAATAATAAGCCCAAATGGTCAAATGGTGGAATAAAGATATTTCAAACTGCCTGCTTGCTAAAAAATTTGCTAATGATAGATTAAAATCCTCACAAAATGACGAAGAACGGGTGAAATTTGTAGAGCTACGACGCAAAGCCAAAAAGTTAATTAAGCAAAGTAAAAAGACCTTAGAGTTACATATTGCGAATCAAAGTAAAACAAACCCGAAAGAATTCTATAGTTATATCAGAAAGAAAAAAGTAGTTACTTCAACTGTTGGACCGTTAGTCGATGAAAATGGAGAATACACCAAAGACGAAGTACAAATGAGTAATGCCCTCAATACCTTCTTTGCATCAGTTTTTACAACAGAAGACCTCAGTGATATCCCTACACCATCGCCGATTCAGATTGATAATTCAGATGTTCTAAGCAATATCACCGTTACAGAGAGAGAAGTATTGAATTGTTTAGATAAACTCAAGGTAAATAAAACGCCAGGACCTGATACAATCTCGCTTAGAGTTCTAAAGGAAGCTAAGGATGAGCTCTCCAAACCACTGACATTACTATTCAATAAATCCTTGCAGTCTGGAACTATGCCTGATCAGTGGAAGCTAGCCAACGTAACACCGATATTCAAAAAAGGCAGCAAATCCCTACCCAGTAACTATCGTCCAATTAGCTTAACCTCAGTTGTATGTAAAATGCTAGAAACGGTCATACGAGACAGACTCGTAAATCACTTAGAGGAAAATAACATACTTAAAGATACTCAACATGGCTTTCGTAAAAAACGTTCCTGTTTAACAAACCTCTTAGACTTCTTCCACGATATCCTCAACCTCTACGATGAGAGTAAAGCTGTAGATATTATATACCTTGATTTTCAAAAGGCCTTTGACAAAGTTCCCCACAAACGTTTACTGCTAAAACTAAAAGCGCATGGAATACAAGACGGTGTGTTGAAATGGATAGAAAATTGGCTCAGCAACAGAAAGCAAAGGGTAGTCATAAACGGTAAGGCATCTAAATGGACCAATGTAAGTAGCGGGGTACCCCAGGGATCGGTACTAGGACCAATTCTCTTTCTAATTTACAGCAACGACATAGATGAGGGTCTCACCTGTACAATCTCAAAATTTGCTGACGATACAAAAATTGCAAATAGCGTACTGTCAAAAGAACAAGTTGACGATATGCAACACAATCTAGATAAATTGTCATGTTGGGCCCAAATTTGGCAAATGAGTCTCAATGCTGATAAATGTAAAGTACTACATATCGGATACCTAAATGAGAAAGAAAACTATTCGATGAATGGCACTCAGCTTAAGAATGTAAACAGAGAAACCGATCTGGGAGTAACAATATCGAGTAACCTAAAACCGAGTCAACAATGTTCAGAAGTTGTTAAGAAGGCAAACAAAATAATTGGCTTTATAGGCAGGTCATTTGAGCATAAATCCAAAGAAGTTATCCTAACCCTTTACAATTCCTTAGTCCGCCCTCTTCTGGAATACTGCGTTCAATCCTGGTGCCCTTATTACCAAAAAGATATAAACAAGCTAGAACGAGTTCAACGTAGAGTTACCAAAATGATACCTAGCCTAAAGAACAAACCATACGAAGAGCGTCTTAGAGAATTAAATCTATTTCCTTTAACCCAGCGCAGATTAAGAGGTGACTTAATTCAAGTGTTCAAAATCATCAAAGGCATCGACAATTATGAACTGTAGTAAGTACTTCACTATCGACCAATCTAATTACACGCGGGGAAACGGTTGCAAAATTATTGGTAAATCTTTTAACTCACACAAATCTAAGAATTTCTTCTTCAATCGAGTTGTCAACTTGTGAAATGGGCTTCCCCGAAACGTTATAGACTGCATCACCGTTGATTCATTTAAACTCCGCAGAGACAAATATCTCTCATCAAACCCGCGACTGACTGCGTTTGTAAATGAATAACTTTATTTTTTCCCCCCCTCAGTTACTAACCCATCTGTCCTCTACTAACTTCCTAATCCTGCCACGGACATTAGTTCCAGGGCAGTAATTCCCGTTCCAATGTTCCCTTACCCACTCTAAAGCACTGTTTGGACACTTGATCCTCAGTGTTTTCGAGGACAAGCAACCTAGAAGGGTCACTAGATCTGTTGTTCCTTGATTTCCTTTGTACTCCTTTGTACTGTATGGGTACCCATACACTAACAACAACAAGGATAAAGGGACTATCACACGAGCCTATAGACTGTATGGGTACCCATACACTAACAACAACAAGGATAAAGAGACTATTGCACGAGCCTGTAGACTGTATGGGTACCCATACACTAACAACAACAAGGATAAAGGGACTATCACACGAGCCTGTAGACTGTATGGGTACCCAAACACTGACAACAACAAGGATAAAGAGACTATCACACGAGCCTGTAGACTGTGTGGGTACCCATACACTGACAACAACAAGGATAAAGGGACTATCACACAAGCCTGTAGTCTGTATGGGTACCCATACACTAACAACAACAAGGATAAAGGGACTATCACACAAGCCTGTAGACTGTGTGGTTACCCATACACTGACAACAACAAGGATAAAGGGACTATCACACAAGCCTGTAGACTGTATGGGTACCCATACACTAACAACAACAAGGATAAAGGGACTATCACACAAGCCTGTAGACTGTGTGGGTACCCATACACTGACAACAACAAGGATAAAGGGACTATCACACAAGCCTGTAGACTGTGTGGGTACTCATACACTAACAACAACAAGGATAAAGGGACTATCACACGAGCCTGTAGACTGTATGGGTACCCATACACTGACAACAACAAGGATAAAGGGACTATCACACAAGCCTGTAGAAATTCTGCGAATTTAAATTTTATTATTTTCGGTTAGGCTATTCAACGATGATAGCCTATTATTGCGTATTTCAATTTTAAACAAATTTTTTGGTTAGGCTATCGCCCCTGGAAGCCTAATTCTGCGTATCTCAACATTTTTGTTTTCGGTTAGGCTATCACCCCTGATAACCTATTTCTGCATATTTCAGCATATTTGTTTTTAGTTGAAGTGATTGAAGTGTTTTTAAAGTGAGTGAAGTGTTTTAAAGTGAGTGAAGTGTTTTTTTAAGTGAGTGAAGTGATCTGAAGAAAGTGACTGTCACCATGCCTCGCGCTTGTGCGAACTGCGCTGGTAGGTTTGGTGAGCCCATGTTTGCTACTGTCGATCTTCAAGTCTGCCGGCTCTGCCAGCAACGAGAGAATTTTACAGTGAAATTAGATGAAGCCTACAACAAGATCAACGTCCTCACCATGAAGCTGGAATCACTCCAAAAGTTTGTAACACTCAACGTTGGAGTACCACAAACTTCAATTGTCACCGCAACTCCAACAGCCACCAACGCCCCAACGTCAACTGCCAACAATTCAACGCCTACAGTAGCCACTTCAGCTGATGTTTCCGATACTCAAGATACAAATAGTGACTCTCTTCCCCCTCAAGACAACTTCCATGTCGTGAGGAACAACGTTTGCCCCAAGACCAGGAAACACATACCGATTACCGAGTGTCAAAACCGTTTCCAGATACTCACAGACTCAGATGACGAAGAGGAAATAGAAGAAGTCCGGCTCGTGGGAGACTCGATGATACATGGTCAGCTCACAGAGTTTTGCGCCAGGGCACCTAAGACCAGGAAGCGTTTTTGTATCCCTGGTGGTGGTGTGGACGACGTAGTTGCAGCAGTTGACGAAGTATCAAAGCTGGCCCCTACTAATACAATGTACGTCATCCACGTTGGATCCAACGATGTACAGCGAACCCGGTCGGAAGATTTGCTTTTAAAGTACCAGCAGCTGATCAAGTCGTTTAAGGAGAAGTCATCAAGGATCATCGTCTCAGGAATCGTCCCCCGGCTCGGTGTAGAGAGCCGATTTTACAACATAGCCACCAGCACAAATCGTTGTCTAGCAAACCTCTGCAGGAAGGAGAACGTGGGATTCGTCGACACCTGGGACAATTTCTACTAAGATGACTATTTGTTTTCGGACGATGGAGTTTATCTGAACCAGGTGGGAGCAGCACGTTTTGGGCGTCTTCTCAACGATGCGGTGAAGGATTTTCGGAGAAGAAATCGACACAGCACAGGACAACCAGGAAGGAGGACCGAAGACAGCGAGGACGGCAACCTACAAAGGAATTAAATACTAATCCGTCAAGAACCGCGAATTTGGATAAAGCTCCACCAACACGACCCAAATTCAAAACCGCCAGGGATAACGACCGAGGACCGAGGACAGCCATGAATGTAAATGTAGATCCGACCAGAACCAAAAATTCGATGAAAGAACGTTCTGTGAGTTCTAAAACCGCAACTTTAAAGGTGTTCTATGCAAACGCTCGTAGCATACGCAATAAATTTTCAGATTTAGAGGAACTAGTGTTTACAGAAAATTATGATGTGATTGGCATAACAGAATCTTGGCTCAATACAGAAGATAGTGACTTTTTAGCCGAGTATTCACTTCCCGGTTATGTAATGTTTGAGAACAGCCGAATAAATAAAAATGGAGGTGGCGTTTTATTTTATATCAAAGAAAGTCTTAACCCGACCCTCGTGTCAAAACCTCAAATTGTGAACGTCGACACATCTTTTGTGCTAATAAAGAATAATAAAGGTACAAAAATAATACTTGCGTTAATATGCAGACCTCCAGCTCAATCAGTGCAAACTGAGAAATTTACGAACAAATTGCAGATGTAAGTAACTCACAAGATACCGTAATTTTTGGCGACTTTAATTTACCTGTGACCAAGTTGGGCGATACTCTTACTTCACACTCCGGACATGACTTGTATACGAACTTGCAAGAGAGTTCGCTTTATCAATTTGTTCGAACGCCGACCCGTGGTAAAAACGTTCTTGACATTGTACTTGCAACAAAAGAAGAATTGATAGAGAATTTGAATGTTGGTGATGAATTCAGTAACAGCGACCATCGTACGATAACTTTCACTTTAAAGTTTACTAGTAACGAACCAAATAGTAGCATCGAAAAAGTAGACTGTGTGGGTACCCATACACTGACAACAACAAGGATAAAGAGACTATCACACGAGCCTGTAGACTGTATGGGTACCCATACACTGACAACAACAAGCGTAAAGGGACTATCACACGGCAGTTTATATCATCAACAATCGTTAATCATTGGCAACACTTTTGGGGTGTTTTGCACTGGTATTGGAAACTAACTGATGACAGATTAATATAGGTTAGATCATAGACTACAGTAGATCTGGACTGGACACGAAAATGGAACTTTGCAATAAGGGACCCAAAATCGGAGAACGAACCCCCAAGTTCGAATCTCGAAAATGTGAAAATATCAAATTTTCGTGGTTTCGAGGTTCGAACATGGGGTTCGTTCTCCGATGTTGGGTCCCTTACTGCAAAGTTCCCTTTTCGTGTCCAGTACAGATCTACTGTAGTCTATGGTTAGAGAAAGGTCATAAAATGTATCCTCATAGCTGAGAAACCAGGATTAGGATTCCCAGTGGTGTAAAACACGCTCGTGTATTACCGGCTTATGTTTATGGCATCTTGGTGGACTTATAATGAATTACTGATGCTCCTTAGTACAGCTGAAATTGTATAATATCTACCCCAGCTGTACCGGAAATCGAACCAAAGCTTCTAGAAATACTGTCTTTGTGTATTGACCAATCAGCGTCATCTCCTCTGTGTACACTATTTGGAAATAATTAAACTACTTTTAACCCTTTCTGTATTTGATAACTTTTATCTTAATATTATTCTGATATTTGGTGATATTGTGCAGCTTAAGAAGAACTTCTAAGAATCTAAGGGGGTCAAACATAAATAAATTATGCCTCGGACTCCCATTGATCCTTCCTAAGCTGATGAGAATCGCTATCATATTGATCAAACGTGTCATAATATTACAAGTGGTAGTGTCATTTCTGATGCAAATGTTCTTTAGCTGAATTACAAGTTATAAATTAAGCACATTAAGTAAATTAGTATTGAAGATAATATATATTTTGTGGAGTGCTGCGAGTATTTGCATGTTTTGAATATTGAACCAGTTTCTGTAATAACACTTGCGTATTTTCCATATCATCAAAACTCTCCCTGTATTTGTGTTGGCGAGGTAAGAAAATACGAACACATCACACAAAGGTTCCTATTTAGAATTTCCACGAAAAGCTCACCTTCAAATAAAACAACTAAACATTGCAGAAAAGAGTGAACGAATTTTACGAAGGCTATCATTCTTTCCTTGCCCAAGACTATCTATTCAATACCCAGTGATATCAACAATGTCTTATAGGCAGCACAATGTATACAACTATTCTATTATTGAGTGCTCATTGTAGGTAAAACAAATGGGGAAATCTTATATATATATATACCTGTATATATATATATATATATATATATATATATATATATATATATATATATATATATATAGTATGTGTGTGTGTGTTTGTGTGTGTTTACTGTATACAGCATGTTCATATTGCCACTCTTGCTATAACAGCTTCCCAGAAGTTAGGTGTGCTCAACCGTCTCCGTGGGTTCCTCACCCCCGCATAGCTTCTTGGTCTGTATAGGTGCACAGCGTGCCCATGTACTGAGTATTGTTCTCATGTGTGTGGTGGTTCCACCCATTCCCATCCATAACGCACTTATCGAAAGAGTAGAGTCAAAAGCATTTTGCCTCATCCACTCATTTCCTCTTATTAGTCCTCTGCAATTTATTTCCACTTGCAGCAATGTTGTATCCCTTTCACTCTTCTATTGCTATTACAACAATCAGTTTTCTTCAGAGCTCTTTCAGTGCATACCCAAAGTAGGCCACATAGGCATATCATAGGAAGTTGCTGGAACTACTGTTTCATTTCCCTGGCTTCCCCCACTGTGTTTGTTTGTGCCTCATTTACACAGAAAGTAATCCAGCTAGTTCTCACAACACTTCCTCTTCCTATTCATTTCACCAAACTTAACAAGCACACCACACTTCATTCTAATATACCTAAATCACTTGACTTTGGGCTTGTTATGGGCAGCTTTTATGTTATGGCCACCCTTAACCCTATCTAACCTGGGGGCATAAAGCCTAAGTGCCCTGTAGTCCAGTCTATAAATCCATATGGTCAAGCAACTCCCGCGCTGCTGAAATTTGACTGCGGTAATTAACTCGTAAATTGCGAAGCTATGGTAGTTCAAACCCTCCCGCTCAGCGAAGGTATTTGGTTCTATTCAGACGAAAATCGTCATAGTACCATATATATAATTATTACTTATCCATATGCGCCTATTTTCTTTTAATATGAAAATATGAACATTTAAAAACCATAACAGAAGTGGGAATAGCATTTGGGGGGTGAAAAAGACGTATTATTGCCGCGAGGTCGTATCATGAGTGGAGAACCGGGGCGGAATATATGCTCCCTCTCCGAGCTGTAGAGCGACACTGAGGCCTTGCACTAGAAGTCTCTCTGTTGCAAAGATCTCTAGCAGCCTCGACCGTGTTAAAGAGACCGCGTGAGGGAAATTCGCGCCGAAAATTACCCGATAAATGGGGGAATAAGAGGAAAAATAGATGAAAATTGAGGAGGGGGGGAAAAGGGAGGGGGAGGGGGACACATATGTAGGATGATAGCAAGTAATGGAGGGGAATTATCTCACCTAATCACAAATTGCTTTGTTTTAAGTGCCACTGGGGTGTTTTAAAGTTGTTTTGTTATGCTCTGGATCTATTGAGGACGATCGTAGTGTACCATCAAGACCTCAATTGAGAACGGTTGCCATTTATGGGTTAAGCTAGAAATGGTACTTCCCGACTAAGACATTCACAACACGTATACGCACTATGTTCTTCTGCATTTTATAAACTGAAGCTATAAGCATATATAATTTCCTCGAAGAGTCTGACACAGAAAGCCAATATATTTTAACAAATATCACTTGCTTCCCAGAAATTAACGTAAAACCTTAAAAATACTGGCAGGAGGAAACTGTTTGTAATGTGTTTCGGAATATTATATATCAGATACACTTTTCTCAGTTTCTCAGGGTGATTGAAATTGGCAAATATTCTTTTATTCTTTTAGCTTATATTCAGTATATGAAATACTCCATTCTTGTTTGTAAGAGTTCGACTAACTTACCTGGAATTGTTGGACATGATTACAGGACCTTGGTTTATTATTTATTAGCAGAAACAAGCATAGAGACAATTAATGATGATGTCCAGTCCCACAATGGGGTACGTGATATGGTGACCAAGATACTTCTTGACCTTCTGGGTGATGGAGACGGTGGTTTGAGCAGTCACAATAGTGTATGAAACCAAACATTCAGTTACGTAGCTCTGTTTATTGTTGTTCTGGTATAGGGTATAGTCAGTAAGTGCAGGAGAGGCTTTAGAGGTGCCAATATTATGCTGACATTGCTGATACACAACTAGCTTAAGGGGGTACCTGCAATATGTAGAATGTTACTGGACTTCTTGTGCAAAGTTATTTGGCAGTGCTGTGCTTGCTTGATTGATGGTTAGCATTCAAGGGCAATTGAGAATTCTTTTGGAGACAGCATGCTTAGTGATGCATGACGAAATAGTATACAGGTATCCTGGAAGAAATAGATTTATAGGACTTTCTTGACCGGAGGTCAACAAGGTCATCTTCCCAGGTAGTGGGTCAAGTATTTAGGGTATTGTGACTCACCCTATATGTCTCCTGTCCCGATCATTAGTGGAGCATAAGGAATACCAGTTTTGTGACGTACTTGTAAGCCTATTTAATGGAAATTTTCTACTCGAAGCCATAACACTACTACAATTCAAGAGACCAGAATTTCCTCTGCAGGAGGTAAACCAAATACATGTGACTGAAC
This sequence comes from Paralithodes platypus, assembly GCA_032716605.1. NCBI lineage: Eukaryota > Metazoa > Arthropoda > Malacostraca > Decapoda > Lithodidae > Paralithodes > Paralithodes platypus. The sequence goes on along the minus strand of CM064523.1, from coordinate 39,963,729 downwards.
AACAGATACTGATAATCTTTGGAAGAATAACAGTCTCCTGGTTGTCTACTGCAGGGTAGATAAGTATGTAGCATTAAGGGGAGCGTCCTGCATGGCCCAAACTGGTGTGGATTGTAAAATCTGAAATTGAGATTTTTATTGCATCACTGTAGGAGTGATGTGGCAATGTTTTAGACTCGTAAAATAAAAAATACCCTAAATACAGTGTCCCCCCCCCCCCCCGCACTCACGACGTATAAGTGGTATCGTGGTATGAACGATAGTAACCAATACAATCGCGTTATTATGCACAAATATAGACAAATTACAGTCAACAGAGGTATCTGGCACCTCAACTGAACCTGGGAGAGTGAGGGTGAGTCACTAGACCTCATCATATAAGCCATCATTATCATCCAAGACATCATCATCATCATCCAAGCCATCATCATCATCCAGATGCCAAGACATGCACAAACATATTATATATTCAACACTAAACAGATCTAACCCATCCAAACCAACCATAACACAACCTAGAGTAATCGAAAATGGCCTAACTTGGCATAAATGAGGTGTGCGGTTCATGACGCCATTGGCACCAAATGAATAAAATACCTTTTGGGGGTCCAGGTGGCATATTATTCACTTAGACTTAGTATATTTTACTGAATTTTAGTGCCAGAGCATGTATCAAATCAATCAAGAGCTAGCAGTTGCAATAAATCGAAATTTGAGAGAGGAATCGTTGGGCAATGGATACATTTAGTTTTTCGCCTTTTTCTCAAAACTATAGTTACTCGAACATTTTTCCATAAAACTGTTTTAATTTTGGTCCAATTTTAATAAGTACGATATCATTGGAAAGAGAAGAACAATTAAGCAATATATATTTATGACAGATTTTTGATACACCAATAAAAGTTTTGACAGGAGGCTTCTATCTATCTATTGCCTGACGCCGTGATCCCCGAAGGGGTGGCCACGAACGAACTGCCCCCATGCACCTCTGTCCCCAGTCAGTCGACGCCCCTCCCCCCAACCAGCACCGCCTTCGTTCATGTACTTCCTCACTCCATCCTTCCACCTCATATTCGGTCTACCTCTCCCCCTCTGTCCCTCCACCTCGCTCTCGTACACCCTCTTAGTCATTCTCTCGCTTTCCATACGTTCCATATGGCCGAACCATCTCAAGTTGTTCCTTTTCACACTTTCCAGCACATCTACCTCCACACCACACCTCCTTCTTACTTCCTCATTAGTCTGTCTATCCCTCCATGTAACTCCGCACGCACTCCTTAAGTAATTCATTTCCACTGCTCTCACTCTTGGTCTGAGTCTCTCAACCAACGTCCATGCTTCGCTTCCGTAAGTCAGTGTCGGGATTACCACACTGTCATGCAAGGACTTCTTCACTTCCATACTGACCACCCTATTTCTTGTTACTGCTTTTAGCGTTCCTACAACCCTCTTCCCCTGTTGTACCCTCTCCCGCACCTCTTCATCCATAGTCCCATCTTTACTCAACACACTGCCCAGATACTTAAAAGAGTTGACGATCTCCATAGCCTGACCGTTCAACTTCACCTCACACTCTGTGACTTCACCCCTTTCGAAGACCATAACCTTGCTCTTCCCCGTATTTACCTTCAAATTCCGTTTTTCGCACACTGTTCCAAACTCATTTACCAGACCCTGCAACTCCCATTCATTATCACTCATCAGAACTGTATCATCCGCAAACAGCAGTATAGGTAGCTTCCACTCAATTCCCTCCCTTTTCAGCGATACACCAACATCCACTGCTCTTGATAGTATTTCTTTCATAACTCCATCCATATATACAGTAAACAACCACGGGGACATCACACACCCCTGTTTCAAACCAACATTCAGGTCAAAGAACTCGCTCTGCTCACTCTCCACACGTACTGCCGCCTTTGCACCCTCATACATGCTCTTCACTGCTTTCAGCAACTTGCCCTCTACTCCGTATATTCTAAGTACTTTCCACAAACCTTCTCTATCCACTCTGTCATAGGCCTTCTCTAAGTCCATAAAGGCAACATACACCTTTTGTTTCTTCTCCAGATACTTCTCCACAACACAATTCAGGGTAAAAATCTGATCTACACATTCTCTTCCCTTCCTAAAACCTCCCTGCTCGTCGCCTATCCATTTCTCCGTTCTCACTCTCACTCTCTCAATCACTACCCTACTGTATACCTTCCCTACTACGCTTAGAAGACATATTCCTCGGTGGTTACCACACACTCCTCTTTCCCCTTTGCCCTTATATAGGGGGACTATTATGCCAGTCTTCCAGTCATCAGGTGCACTCCCCTTCTCCCATGCTAGTTTGCACATTTTCCATACCCATTCTATCACTATCTCACCACCATACCTCAACATTTCCCCACACACTCCATCTGTTCCTGGTGCTTTCCCCAACTTCACTCTTTTCATGGCTTCCCACACTTCTGACCTCCTGATCCCCACCTCCTCCTCCACTACTTCTCTTCTTCTCCCTCCCATACCATATCCAGCTATGTTTGCTGGCTCTTCATTCCTTTCATTTAGCAACTCACTGAAGTACTCCCTCCATCTTTCGACAGGAGGCTTGCAACCTTTTAAAACTTTCAAAAAACAAATTATTAGCGGCAAAACTAAAGGGTGTATCAACAATCTGTCAAAAGCATGAATTGCATTTTTTCTCCTCTTTCCAATGATATCCTACCTATTCAAAATTGGACCAACAATAAAAAAAAAGTGTTAGCGGTTTTAAAATGTGCAAAAAATGCGAAAATCCGTAGTTGCGAAAAAACTATAAGTCTGATGTTATTCATATTTAAATATGTTGTTCCTCAAAGTAGTATTTATCACCTGTATACAAATTAAAATGATTGGACTATTTTGAAAAACATGGCGGACGCTCCCCTACTTCCAAACTTGCATTGCTCACGGACGTTTTTATTTATCTCTTGATAACGATTTGGTAAATTGTGTAGCATCGCATTCCCTTCCTTTCATTCCCTAAACCTATCTTCCCACACTTTCATCCTGACCTATACACTCCTTCCTTCTATCTTCTAAAGTGATTGATAAGCTAAGTCCTTAACCCAATCACTTCTACGGAAATGGTAAAATTCTTTCATTTCATTGGACTCATGTCATCTTGAAAATACATGACTATAGTTGGTGTTTACTGTAGTAAGTAATGCAAGTGTTGCATTTCAGCAATGACATTGATATTTTACAGAATACAGATGGCAGTTAATTATTAGTACCGGTAATTATATTATTAAACTTTGAATATCGAAGTGATGGTCCTAACAGGTTTGGTCATATACTTAAACTGAACATGGAGAGATACATGGAGAGATTATGTATTCTCAAAAACTGGGCTTCCATGCTGATTCCCTGCGTAAGCAAAACTCTTCCGTCTCTGTCTCTCCTCTAACATCTTCCCTTCTTGCTGGAAGTTTGCTCTCATTCAACCTATCCCAAAAAAAGGTGACCCCTCTCAACCCTCCAACTATCGTCCAATTGATCTCATATCTTGCCTCTCTAAAGTTTTGGAAACTATTCTTACTTCAAAATTTCTTAAGCAATTCTCTTCTCAAAATTTACTCTCAGATCGCCAGTATGGCTGCCTTAGGGGTTGCTCTCCTGGTGATCTTCTTTCATATCTTACTAACTCTTGGTCATCTTCCCTTCGGGACTTCGGTGAAACTTTATCTATTGTGCTAGACATATCGAAGGCCTTCGATGAAGTCTTGCACAAATATCTAATTTCTATATGATCTGTGCTGGTACCGGGCGTTCACCCATCCAGCTACTGCTGTGCTGGGGCGTTCACCCATCCAGCTACTGCTGTGCTGGTACTGGGCCCCACAACCCGTCCAGCAACTGCTGTGCTGGTACCAGGCGGTCACCAATGCAGCTACTTACCAGACCCTATGTAGCTTAACCCCGCTAATTGAAACCAGCATTGCCAACCTAGAAATTGTTAGTTTAGTTAGTTAAAATAGGACTTCAGAGGCTATCAACCCTATTGGATTCTTAAGCCAGCACACTGCAAGTCAAGAATGACGTCAGGACTGGAGCCTCTCTGCGATAACTCCAGTCCCTTGCTAGAAATTGAAATACACCCCTTTCTTTTATATCTGTGCATCACTGTCAGCCGCTCACTGATTGGTCGAGAGAGGTGAGTGAGGGAGCAGGTGTGTGGACGGCAGCTTTGATCAGTTTCTCTCTTCTCTTCTCTCTTTATTTCGCAAATATAATATCCTGGTATGGTATTACCCACATTTTGAAGTAGCTTATGGGGGTAATGGGGTTGCAGAATGTTTTTTTTGTCGGGATATGTTATACGGGATGGTTGTAATGGCGAGTTATACAGAGTTAGCCAATCACCGCACGGCTTAACTTGATATGCTGCATCTTTTAAGGCGGGGTGCTGGTTGGCAGGTGTCCATAGTGTGCTTTGGCAATAATCTGGGCTATCACCTCCAGCATTTTCTTGCTCAAATGGCGCAGGTGATTGGCTCTCACCAATTTTACCTCAGTAATAAAGTGCATATTATTTGAGAATTTCATTTTGTTTCATAGTTACATAAATATTTATAATGTGTGTGTGTTTACAGACCTGTATGTATGTTTGTACCTCGGCTATGATGTCATGTAAATGTCAGTGAATGTGCAGTAGAAAAGCCCTCCACCAATCACCGCGCTCCCTTCTATTTGCTCGCCTCGCCAGCTGATTTTGACAGTTCCAAACGTCAACACTAAACACCCTCCCAGCCAGCCAATCAGCGGCCTCCATTTTCGGAGCACACAGCTGAACTTCCAACCTCACCTCTAAATTCGCTCTCGTTCTCTTCCCGGACATTTTCCTCTGGTTGAATTAGATCCAATACCTCGGTGCCAGCCCTATACTCCCGTAAGTCACTGAAAAACATTTGTAACCAGCTTCCAGGAACTTATTATGAAGAGAAGAGAGTGGAGGTAGAGAAAGCGAGAAATCAAAGCGAGCGGGCGGCCGCGCGAGCCGCTCAGCCAATCACAGCGCGGGAGAGCGGGAGGCGGGACTATAAAGGGAGGGGAGGAAGGGTTACTGGGGTCATTCACCCCTTGGAACTCACTGGGCTAGCTTCTTGCACCCCACTTACTCTCTCTCGCTCGGGCACTAAAGGGAACTCGGAGCCAACCATTCCAGCTACCCTGCCCCTACCTAATGTTCCAGCACAGACCACTCCTGAACTAGACTCGCTGTCGCCCACTAGGCGGATACACCTTAAGTATCCGGCCGCCTGTCGTCACATCGCTAGCTTTCACACTCACAGCCAAACGATTCAAGAGGGACGACAATTAGTGGACGGGAGTGAGAACTTTCAGAAGAGCTATTGGCCAGCTCTGTGGTGGTAAAACAGTTCCAGTACATACACTTGACCACAGACAATGTATATATTTTTTAAGGACCCATATTGGGCCCGAGCCAGACTTAAAGAAAAAGGGAGAAAGTGCTTGACTAACCTAGTGGTTCCTTAAATAATTGATGTGTCCTTATAGGACAGACTAAAGAGAAAAGATCCTAGACTTATATGTATATAAAATGATGATGTGTTAAAAAGGGAAATAGTTATTCTTGTTAGCAAACGCGTAATGCCGAGAGTTGTAATTAGATAGGATCTGATAGGAAAGATTTAGGTATAAAGTAAAGGGGGGGAAGAACAACAATTCTTAAAGATAGATGGGCAACCAATAGGCTCAGGGGAAACATTTAATAGTTGCCCGATAGATAAGTTATAGATAGGAAGGACACTAGTCCATATAAATAACGAACTCTTTTGTTAAAAGAAAGAAACAATATCCATTATCATTAGAGAGGACATTTGGTCAGTTTTGGGTGGAGCGTTAAGGGCAGTATAGTAAGATAATCATAAGAATTTATATAAAGAATTATTTTGTTCCTTCCAACAACCAGCTCTACTCCTAAAATCGATTAATTAAATTTACAAACACATGTGGCAGTCCGTGGATTCGAACCCAGGACGCTCACACCGAAAATCAACACCTTATGCATCGCACCACGAAGACAGTTAAAGGATGGTGGACACTGCCTACGATTGATTATGCAACTTCAAATCCTGCATATCAATCTAAGCATGTACACACATCCCAACCGCAACTTACGTAGGCTATGCATATGTGAATGGAAAGAGCAATTAATGGGGCCTTAACCACTAGGGAAGTCCTCTCGATCAATTATTCCTGAACCAATATCAATTATTATGTTCCTTCCAACAACCAACTCTACTCCTAAAATCGATTAATGAAATTTACAAACACATGTGGCAGTCCGTGGATCCGAATCCAGGACGCTCACACCGAAAATCAACACCTTATGCATCGCACCACGAAGACAGTTAAAGGATGGTGGACACTGCCTACGATTTATTATGCAGCTTCGAATCCTGCATATTAATCTAAGCATGTACACACATCCCAACTGCAACTCATGTAGGCTATGCATATGTGAATGGAAAGAGCAATTAATGGGGCCTTAACACCTTAACCCATAATTAGCGGCGAGCAACATAAGTCGAGTTAAATAAAGCTGGACTATGTGGCGGCGCTCGACATAACTCGAGTGGCAATTTCAGCACGTAATGTGGCTGAGAGAGAGAGACAAGTGGTGGCAGGAGACTAGCGAGCGTATGACTGTTCCAGACCACCGCGGCGAACCTACTGACACAAATCTCAGCTCCCTCCTCCCTCTCTCACTCGCTACATACTCAATTATGTACTGAAAGTACCGAATTACCTGCTTTTTGCACTCGCGTTGCACGGTTATTGCAAGAAAACTATCCATCATACAAGGATCGTTATGGTGTCATTCGAAAGCTCTGTTTATGCCCTTTCAGGGATAGGTACTTCTTTTACGTTCTGGGTCTTATTTAGGCATGAAAATGATCACGTAAACAGCCCTATTTTGGCTAAAAACACCCCGCTGTGCGGTACACATAAATAAACCGTATAGGCCGCTCGTAAGGTGTTAAGAGCGGGTGGTGGAGTATATTTCACTGTGCCGCTCAGCGTTTTTTGTTTTTACCATAAATGGGGTTGTTTCCGTGCTCTTTTTCATGCATAAACAAGACCCAGAGGGTAATACAAGTATGTATCTCTGAAAGGGCATAAATTGAGCTTTCCAATGACACCTGAACCATCCTTCTACGATCACTGGTTGTCTTGCAACGATCGTGCAACCGAAAGGCAAAATCGGTAAAATACGGTAATTTCTTTATATAATTACGTATGTAGCGAGGGAGTGAGGGTGGATGTAAGTGGAGTACATCTCAGTTGGTCCACGGCGGCCGTGGCGAGCGGTCATGAGGTAAACCATGCTCCTCCAGTCACTCGTCTCTCTCTCAGAGCCAATATTGCGCCAAAATTGCACTCGGACTTAAGTCGGGCCCCGCCACATAGTCCCAATTTTTCGATACGGACTTAAGTCGGGCCCCGATAGACAAGGGTTAACCACTAGGGAAGTCCTCTCGATAAATTACTCCTGAACCAATATCAATTATTATGTTCCTTCCAACAACCAATAACCGGGAAAAAAATCTGTGTAGAGGTTTTGAGGTACAGTTTACCCATTTAAGAAATATTATTGATTAAGTGTTTTATGTGAATATAGCTTATTTGTAATAGGATTACGTGAGCGCATAATCTGAGGGTGTTATCAACCAGATTGATCAAGGTAAATAGTGGAAACACCCTGTTCTTTTGAGTAACTGTGTGATAAAACCCAAGATTGTATTTGAGAGTGAAATCTAGATAACTTGTAATCCCGACCGGTTCATTTGGAGGAATTTATTGTATATTCAGAGAGTGTTGAGGTACCCTTGTTGTAACGACGTCTTTGTAATATGAGTCAATGTAATGTATAGGAAATATTAGTAAAGAAATTATATTTAGTAACGCCTTGGTCTCGGGAGTAGACGAAATAGGTCCAGTGGACGTGTTTAATTCTTAAGGTTAGATAAAGAATATAACTTTTGTTTAAATAGGTAAATAACGGTTGATTTATTAGACCCTGGTCTCTACAGTAGACACAGCAGGACTTGCCATAAACTATATTAATTTAAAAACTAATAACATGCCTTCGGATCGAAGTCGACTTGAGTCAATACCTGAATAACGGGAATTCAACTAGGGAGTAACGGGGGCTCTAGGGTTCCAAAGTACAACCTATCGTGGATCGACGTAATATTCAATCCGTGTCTTGAACTCATCTCGGCCCGAACAGAGAAACAGTTATTAGAGTAGTTAGGAAGTGTGTTAAATAAAATATACGAACTTCTAAATACCTGTCGATTTATCCCCACTTAAGTAGTATAGTCGAGAAAAGAAAAGGAGCACTACAATAATAATAATAACAATAAAGAAAAGGAGCACTACAATAATAATAATAACAATAAAGAAAAGGAGCACTACAATAATAATAATAACAATAAAGAAAAGGAGCACTACAATAATAATAATAACAATAAAGAAAAGGAGCACTACAATAATAATAACAATAAAGAAAAGGAGCACTACAATAATAATAATAACAATAAAGAAAAGGAGCACTACAATAATAATAATAACAATAAAGAAAAGGAGCACTACAATAATAATAATAACAATAAAGAAAAGGAGCACTACAATAATAATAATAACAATAAAGAAAAGGAGCACTACAATAATAATAATAACAATAAAATAATCAATGATAATAATAATAATAATAATAATAACAATAATAATAATAATAATAATAACAATAATAATAATAATAATAATAATGATAATAATAATATAACAAATGACACAAAGTAAAAATAATATTTGGTTTGTTGCCGGCACTTAATAAAGCTGAAATCACACAATTCATTAACCTATCTTATCGTAAGTGGTCAACAAATTAACTTTGTCTGCCACAGGAACGCCTTCATACCTCCAGGGGTGGTAGAGCATGGTTAGGGAACAGCGCCAGCGTGTCCACACCTAACCTTCACACCCAGGCAAGTTTTGTTTACAGAAATCTCACATGCAGGCAGCAGGGTTCGACCGCTTACTACCCTAGCGAAGCCAGTAGAGTACAGAGCCTTTGTACGCTGGGCCACTGGGACCATCACTGTATGTGCGTGTGTGTGTGGTGTGTGTGCGTGTGCGATTGTTGTGTGTAGATACGGTATGTGTGTATGTCAATGATCTATGGGAATGTTCAGTATTGTATGTGTGTGTTGGTTATGAAGGTACGTGTTCTGTGTGTGGATGAACCCTTTTGTATGTGTGCATACATGTCATGTATTGACCTCGTACCAAGGGAGCAGTAAGTTGGGTACCTTGTCACCAACATTAAGCCGATTATGAATATCGCCTTTAATATTTGCTTCACAAATCAAGCTTACAGGCCAAACACCCTGGCGGGGGAAAATAGTAGGTTGTTGGTTTACCTTGACAACCAAACAGATGTGTTTTTATTATGTAATGTATTATCAGCTGCAGTATTACAGGGTTATAATATTGTCGTTCTTAATTAATCTTCTATAGTCAAATATAATGAAAACTTCTTAAACAATATTTAATTGCTCGTAGAATGTCGGAGAATCATTTCAGTGAAAAATTGGTGAGTGAACATTTGTTTACTGGATCTCAACATTAAGTGATAAATCGGAGGGGAAATACCCCTCCGATTTATCACTTATTGTTGAGATCCAAGCGTGTTATATGGCCAGATAAATATTTGATTAGACAGTATTACCAGCTATTATAATATAATCTCTGCCAGAAATGTGATGACCATCATTCGATAGTAGAATCCAGATCAGCACATTATGAGTCCCATATTTATTGGATCATATATATTTCAACAATAAGGTTTCTTGTCAAAGTAGGTCCTACTATTACGACAGCTTATTATTCGCTATCATCCTGTATAAACACCTTCCTTTATTCAACATAAAGTTTCGGATGACATAACGTTTAAGGCAGAATTGCAGTGATCTGGCAAACTATTATCATAAACGGTTTGTGCAACAAAGATTAAATTACTGGAATTCACGAGTTAATGTTCATGTTTTTGTTTACCATAATGCCGTGTTCAAGTATGCATGACTCCCACGGCTGTACTACAAACCCCTTGACCGACCAACAAGTCGGATTATCGGGCCAAACCAACATGAAGCAAGCAAAGGAGATTTAATAAATATACAAAGTGACCAAGCAATGGGAAACAGTCAACGATTAACTCCATTATAAAATGACCAAATTACACCCATCATAGAACTATATTTGGTATATTATTATCGAGTACAATGAACAAATTGCCGTTCATACACTCTTGTGCAATGTTTCATTGTTTGGTTTATTGTCTCTTTATGAATATTTTATATATATATACATTTGGTTAGAGCAGTAAACAAGTATAGTTGAAGTGGTTAGGAGAGATAAATTATGTCCAGGATTTGAACCCACTCACTCCAGGTATTTTTGGAAGAATTGGGCACCGTATTCACTCGATCTTGACCGGATATAAGGGAAGCAACCTTAGTTCTTATAATTATGACCGGATATAAGGGAAGCAACCTTAGTTCTTATAATTATGACCGGATATAAGGGAAGCAACCTTAGTTCTTATAATTATGACCGGATATAAGGGAAGCAACCTTAGTTCTTATAATTATGACCGGATATAAGGGAAGCAACCTTAGTTCTTATAATTATGACCGGATATAAGGGAAGCAACCTTAGTTCTTATAATTATGACCGGATATAAGGGAAGCAACCTTAGTTCTTATAATTATGACCGGATATAAGGGAAGCAACCTTAGTTCTTATAATTATGAAGAACCAGGTTATCGTCTCGTGGAGGACTATGCCTTCATACACGTGACGTGTTTTTATTAAAACATCAACCATGACTATTTTACACATTCCCCCCTGCCAGCTCGGCTAAGTGATACGACTTTAAATCATCCTGGTATTTGATGGAACCTCTCTGATGACAAATCTAAGGACAATGTCTTAGCCACAAAACAGTGAATTGACTGTTTAACTGTTTGTCAAGACGTACACAAATCAGCCATTTAAGTCGATACATAGTTTATGTTTCACAATCAAGATAAGCATTGTCATTATATTGTATAATAATATAATGCAAGATTATAGAACAATGCGATGCACTAGGTTGAGGTACCACGTGTATATACTTAAAATGTTGCGTTGCCTGAAGAGCGTTGTCATGCCGTTTTCTGTGGTTTCAATTATGATCATACATTATGTGCTGCCAGTTGGTGAAGATAATGTGGTAATTAATAGAACTGCAAGGTGAGGAGATCAGCTGTTTATAACTCTATGTTGTATGGATTGAACCCCACACTTGCTGGGCCTGTGGTCGGGCAGTTTACCATTACATAAATATTATTATAACATGATATTAATAACTATACATATGAATGTAAGTTAGAATTTTTGGACAATCAATTTGTAAACATATACAGGGTAATACTAATATCAACATAGTTGTAGATAGGAATAAGGGAAAGGTTTTGTAATTTATGGTTAATAACAGCACTATGAGCAACAATGACGCAATTATGTAGAATATCAGATATTATCCATTCATGCTCATACTGATAACATGAGCAGTTCTGGGAATCATTAGCAATGTTGAAATTGTAATATTTTTTTCTATTAAAGTAATCACAGAATACACTTACCACAATACAAACCATTAAACCTCAAGTTTTAATAGGACATAATGACCAGATGAGACAGGAATACCCAATCAATCTATGTGTTGCTAATCACCTTGATCTCCAAGGAGGTGGCCACGAATGAACAGCAGCAACATTTGCATGCACAATTTCCAAGACATAAACCCGGTACAAAAGTTATGGAGAACTTGCTAAAGTTAACCACAAGTGGTTAATGCATAATATTAATAACATTAAAACTATATTTATACCTGTAGGAAAATAAATTGGTGTTACTTCATCCATCCAGGTATCACGTGTTGGCAACTATACAAATGGTGCAGTAACCAAGTTGGAACTCTTCTTATTTTCAAGGCCAGCCATAGTTATATAATTGTTTGAAGTTATATTTACATATAATGAAGCAGGATTTCGAATATCTGAGTGACTGGTAGGATTGTATTTTTGGTTCAGATATCACCTATTCGCTTTCATCCTAAGTAGGTGTATATGTATTCGTAATACGGCGTGTACACATGTCAACACTAATACTAGACAAACTATCCTACCCTAACCTAACGTAGTGCTAAGTTTACTTTACTAATGGTACTTAAATACTATACTGTATGTACATATTTACTAATGGTACTTAAATACTATACTGTATGTACATATTTACTAATGGTACTTAAATACTATACTGTATGTACATATTTACTAATGGTACTTAAATACTATACTGTATGTACATATTTACTAATGGTACTTAAATACTATACTGTATGTACATATTTACTAATGGTACTTAAATACTATACTGTATGTACATATTTACTAATGGTACTTAAATACTATACTGTATGTACATATTTACTAATGGTACTTAAATACTATACTGTATGTACATATTTAACAACTGGAACTGAATAACGAGACAAGTATAATTAAACTGTAATCTGTATAATAAATAGATTTATCAGAACATGAAAGAGAAAGAGAGAGATCATAATTTTGTGAGTTAAAACATTTGGAAAGACTATAAAAACCCTATAAGGAATAATTAGATATAACAATGAGCGCCACAACCTTTTAGTTAACATGGCCTAAGACTCGTGACTATACTGTCAGCTGTTAACATTATTACCTTTAGTACACTGGTGACTATCACTTTTAGTTAACATGGCCTAAGACTCGTGACTATACTGTCAGCTGTTAACATTATTACCTTTAGTACACTGGTGACTATCACTTTTAGTTAACATGGCCTAAGACTCGTGACTATACTGTCAGCTGTTAACATTATTACCTTTAGTACACTGGTGACTATCACTTTTAGTTAACATGGCCTAAGACTCGTGACTATACTGTCAGCTGTTAACATTATTACCTTTAGTACACTGGTGACTATCACTTTTAGTTAACATGGCCTAAGACTCGTGACTATACTGTCAGCTGTTAACATTATTACCTTTAGTACACTGGTGACTATCACTTTTAGTTAACATGGCCTAAGACTCGTGACTATACTGTCAGCTGTTAACATTATTACCTTTAGTACACTGGTGACTATCACTTTTAGTTAACATGGCCTAAGACTCGTGACTATACTGTCAGCTGTTAACATTATTACCTTTAGTACACTGGTGACTATCACTTTTAGTTAACATGGCCTAAGACTCGTGACTATACTGTCAGCTGTTAACATTATTACCTTTAGTACACTGGTGACTATCACTTTTAGTATACTGGGTCTTTTTTGTTTACATTATACGCATGTTATTTATAAAGTATTTTAACGGCTTTAGAAACGTATGAGTAAACTAAGTCATTAATAGAGGGATTGTTCCTATGATATCTGTAAGTATTCCAATATACTGTATATAGACATAAATTTTGTTAATTATTCAGAAATCTATATTATATTTCCAAAATAATTCTTATCTAATACACAACACTTGTACGAAAACCTGCAGCAGCTACATAAGCACAGCAGAAACAACAACTCAGTGCAAAACTTTTAATAATCACAAGCTAGAAATAAGAAGGACTGATTCAAATTATCTATAATGACTGAATAAGTAAACAAAATTGAAAGTTTCATATGTAAATTCTAAATTAATACAAATATAACTCTAATAATATTAACAACGCAAACACTGAAGACTGAAAACAATCACTTAACATTGACAGAACATAACCTCAGCTCAAGTTCATATATGCAAAGCTAAGTCTAACATAGACGCTAAATCCTAATTAATAGCATGACGTTTTAAACATTTCTTAAGCATTTCTCTTCTCATAATCTACTCTCAGATCGCCAGTATGGCTTCCTTAACCCGGCGAGCCCCGGCTAGTTATTAATAAATGTACCACCAGAAACCAGCCGGTTTTGAAAATAGTTTTTTTTTCTAGAAACAATAGCGAATGGGTTAGGAATGAAGGAAAAACCACGAAAAACCGATCAAAAAGCTAAAAAAATGGTCCTACAGAGCCCCCGAAAACGGATTTTACAAGAGTAAAAAATTGAAGGCAATTTCCCCCAAAAAACATGTTTTTGCACGCTCACGCGCACGCGGTTGGACTTTGAGAATTTTCAACCATCGGCATGTGTGCGTGGGATACTTACACAGTTCCCATACAAATCTGAGCCCTCTAGGTAGAGCCACTCTGAACCTTACGACTGAGCTAAAAGGGTGACTCGTCAGGCGAGTCGCTGGGCTTTGGCGTTACATACATAGGTGACTCGTCAGACGCGTCGCTGGGGCTGGCTGGGTTAAAGGTCGCTCTACTGGTGATCTTCTTTCATATCTTACTAAATCTTGGTCATCCTCCTTTCGGGACTTCTGTGAAACCTTTTCTATTGCACTAGACATATCAAAGGCCTTCGATAGAGTCTGGCACAAATCTTTAGTTTGTAAACTACCCTCCTTCGATTTCTATCCCTCCATGTATGTCTTTGTTTCTAATTTCCTTTCCGGCCGTTCCATAGCTGCGGTTGTGGACGGCCATCGCTCACTTCCTCATCCTATCAACTCCGGTGTTCCTCAATGGTCTGTCCTATCTCTCATTCTCTTTCTAATTTTCATAAATGATCTTCTCAACTGTACCTCCAGTCTTGTCCATTCATATGCAGACGACTCTGTGTGTCCAGGCATTTTGGCTCAAACGTCCCTTGTCAACCCTGTCGCTCTTTCAACTCTGGGGGAGGTACTCGATACAAGCAGTTCTGCCTTTTGTCTCCCTTATTCACATAGAAAAAATATATATATATATATATATTATATACTGTATATATATATATATATATATATATATATATATATATAAATATATATATATATATATATATATATATATATATACATACATATACTGTATATATCTCTCTCTCTCTCTCTCTCTCTATATATATATATATATATATATATATATATATATATTGTTATACCAGGTTATTACTGGGGTTTATTGGTTTAAATAGGTAGGTTCTGCATAACTGGAGAAGCCGAATTCGTATTAACACATGGACAGAAAGTAAATAGAGGATAGTTATAACAATACGTACATCATGTACATCAGAATAAGTTTATTTGCACAAGGATATTGCATACGTGATACTGGAATAATGGTAACGAACAAAACATAAGACGCACGAACGAGGCTCCACTACTTCTTACTCTTAAGACTGTTACTTCTACTGTATAATATAGGTGATTATTATGGACTGTCTTCTAATCGAAGCATTACACTTGTCCTGTATTTATTGTTAAGATAAGAATAGCACTTCCCTCAATTGAGGACTTACACTTGTGCTTATTACGTTTATGTATCAATATACGGTACGTGAACTGTTTGGTTCAAAATGCGTAGAGTTAATCTTGATGTAACGACATATGTGGTTTATTTCTAATTAATCCCTCTATATAATTATGCTTATGGTATTTAGTATTTACTTATTATCAATATTATCAGAATTAATATTAGTACTGATTAGTACTGATTTATTTGTGCGTCACTAGTACTTTCTTTAGTTTATTTAATTGCATGGAATCGTAGCATACACTTTCACTAGAATACTTCTCTATATATAGTCGTATCAATATTACTTTTCATTGTTGATCATATATACTTCTTCTTCCAAAATACATCTAGTATAGATCACTTCTCACAATTGTTTCTCCTGTGGATTGATAACAGTATAATAATTTCACTTGATATTCGTAGAGTAGATACTTAAGTCTTCGGTAGATGCGTTGGCCGTGGTGGTGATCCTGACGTGGCTAGTTGACAACAGTTGTACTCGAACTCTTGAAGTTGGACCTTGAATACTACCTACCATATGCCAGTACATAGGTAAACTAGAATCGAGTTAATGCAGGAGAGAGCTCACTGACTACTCTGGTCTTTATAAGAGTTTTGATGCAGAACTTCCAGAGTGTTAATATTGGTCTTAATATCGTGTGCAAATATGCCAGTCCATCAGCAAACACGTTATTCCATATTTTCAGGTGACCGTTATAAGAGTCTTCCAGAACTGTACACAAACTCTTGAAGTTGGACCTTGAATGATACCTATCATATGCCAGTACATAGGTAAAGTAAAATAGAGTTAACTCAGGAGAGAGCTCGCAGACTACTCTGGTCTTTATAAGAGTTTTGATGCAGAACTTCCAGAGTCTTCAGGTAGGGTCTTAAATATCGTGTGTAAATATGCCAGTGCATCAACACACGTTATCGAGCGAACGTAAGATATTTGTTTGTAACGCAAAAAATCTTAACTACTCTGACCGTTATAAATCTTTCAGAACGGGGGGGTGATGGAGATATTGTGGCTTTCTCCAAGATATTTATATCCTGGAAGGACTTCCTGAAAAGTGCCGTTTTTGTTAGACGGTTTCTCGCAGAGCCCTGGGTGGTCTATCCCGGATAAAGCGGTTACGATGGCAGCATTCTTTATCCACAATAGGCTCAATAGCGACTCGGTTGTGGTAGGGAAGGATATTAGTTACGACCAGTGAAGTGTCTAATAAGGCTTCCTTGTTGTTACCCACAACAGCAAAGCTCTCTCTTGCAGTGGCTCAATAGCATACCAGTGCACCTAGGTCAATACTAGCAAGAGTACAACAGGGGTGGCCCAAATCTTCCAACTGTCTTACGTCCAGTGATAGTAAGTACAGTTTTCCAACTGAGTAATGATCTTAACAATTGCTGTGGTGGTCATACCTTTTCTCACGGTCATGGCGGTGGTGTGGTTGAGAGGTAGAAAGGCGCCTGGACGTATGTTGTTTATAGTGGTTGTTGGGGTATCTGGGTTAGTCCTTCTTGGCTTCTTCATCATGGTGGTGGTGTGGTTGAGAGATAGATGGACGCCTTGACGTATGATGTTTATGGTGGTTGTTTCCTTGAGGCTTGGAGGTGTGGTGGACAGAGAGTAAAAATGCTTGGTCGTGGTGAATATTGGACGGGTTGTCTTTCTTGTTAATTTATATATATACTGTATATACTGCATACTGTATATTAGGGTGGCCCAAAAACAAAAAGTTTAAATTGTCATTCTCCACAAGGCTGATCCTGTTCCATATCACAATGGGAGTTTGCATGCAGAAAATCATAAATATTTTACTGTATTTAGAGGTACCAACTATATGTAAATTTTTCGATTTTGAAATAAAATATAAATATTTGTTACTTAATTTATTCTTGGATGTTGCCATTATATATACCAATAACTGTAAACAATTAAGAATTGTGTGTTAATTGTAATAAATATAACATAATAAGGCAGAAAAAAATCTTTGAATTGTAATGCGTAAGTTGTTTGGACCTCTAAACACGCTCCTATCTCTCCATTTGTTTGCATGTAGGGTCTTGTAGTCATATGTAACCAACCCAGCCTTGTGGAGCAGCATATTATTAGAACAAAATTATAGCCCTATGTTTTTGGGCAACCCTAATATATATATATATTATATATAAATATATATATATATATATATATATATATATATATATATATATATATATATATATATATATGTATATATATATACATATATGCGATCGTCATGGGGGAGGGAGGAGTCAGTCATCGTGAGGTCGGCCAAGTCTCTTGTGGTTGGCTGTCAGGTGTCTGGTCAATGCGAGTTGATTGGCCTTGAGGAGGGGAGAGGGGCTTATATATGTATATATATATATATATATATATAAAACATGAAAAATATTGATTCTTGTGGTAAAAATATATGCGAATATGCTTCCACACTAAAGGTGTGTAGAAAAGGGTAGGTTCACTGCACAAAGTTTAAAAATGTTTAGTGCTAAAATTAAATTGCATCTAAAATATATTG
This sequence comes from Paralithodes platypus, assembly GCA_032716605.1. Taxonomy (NCBI): domain Eukaryota; kingdom Metazoa; phylum Arthropoda; class Malacostraca; order Decapoda; family Lithodidae; genus Paralithodes; species Paralithodes platypus. Next base: position 39,945,656 of record CM064523.1, on the reverse strand, counting down.
CATGCACAAAATATGGGTTTAAAAAGTATGTCTGAGTATCTTATTAGAAGGCTCGGACTGTTGTGTACATATTAAAATAATGTTTATGTAAAAGTGTTAAAATGCATTTTCTACTTTCGTAGATCTTCAGTTATTATAAAAATTTGCAAGAGTGGCTGGCTCCAGAGTCAGGTATTTGTTCTCTACTCTTCTGTGGATTTCCAGTCACTGGTTTAGACAATAAAATGTTTGTCTTAGGTTATGATAGTTAAAAAAATACTTCGTTCTTGTTCCAATATTGTTTTTCGTTCAGAGTCTATTTATAGTTCTTTATTCAAATGAGGCTTGAATTTATTTATGAAGTGACTTTCTTTACTCTTTCTCAAAGCAACGTCATCTTTCTTTACTTTGTAAAAGGGCATTATATTAAAATTAGGAGATTTATCTTTAGCACATTTTGATATGTGAGTACTAACATATAGCCCTGTATTATGTCTAATGTGGTCCCTGTGCAGGTTTGTTCTAAGTCTAAGATTCGAAATCTCGCCAATGTAGATGGAATCACAGCCATTACAACGAATCACGTAGATACAATTGAGCGTGGAACAATTCATATTATGATTAATTTCAAATGTGTAATTAGTATCTACAAATTTGAATTGATTCCCTTCTATTATTTGTGTGCATAATTTGCATCTTGGGTTACCACATTTCGTCACCCCTTGATTTTGTACCGTATTGAATCTGGCCTTGGTTACCAAATTCTTAAGGTTACTGGGTTGTTTCTTCGACTTTATTAATGAAACATCTTTAAATATATGCTTAGTTTCTTGAGAGGTTTTTAATAGGGCAACTGCGGATTTTGCTCCACTGAAATGATCATCGAAGTTTGGATTGTATGTACTTATGTATGGTAGTATATCATTGGATGTATTGTCAGTTGCTTTATCACTGGTGCGTAGTGCCCAGCGTAGTGAGGCAGGTAACAAGGGGCGTGACGCCCCACCCCCCCGAGTTAGTGATATACCTTATGCAAACAAGTACAAGAGCCATGATACCAAGACTGACCACAAGACTAGCACCGTCCCGTTTAAGAAGGGGCCGGGCCCTTCCCAGTACCAAGGGAAGCCCAAAGGGGAGTTGGAGTGTTATCATTGTCATAAAAAGGGGCACTTTGCAAGAGTCTGTCCAAGCAAACCACCTACAGCAGCTGTGTCTTTGGCCTGCAACATTGGTGTGTCTCCGAAGTCGTCTGAGTTTGCCCGGGGCAGTTCGTCAGAGGCTGAGGCACAGCCAATGCAGAAGCACCTGGGAGGCTCGAACCCTGCTCAGGATGTTTTTTGCGACCATAGAGGGCGGGGTTGCGTGATGTGGGCGGGGCGCAAGTATGGAGTAGAGGTCTTGCGTGATACAGGTGCTTCCCAGACTCTGATGAAAAACTTGACTGGCTACCCTATAAACGTGGCTCGGGTGGTAGTGGTGCAGGGTATTAATGCAACTCGGTCATACCCGCTGGTGCGGTTGGAGTTGGAGGTGGATGGTGTGGCACGTGAATTGGATGTCGGGATTGTGGAGAAACTGCCAGTGGAGGGCGTCGACCTTCTTCTCGGCAACGACTTTGCAATGCCCGCTTCTGAGGTTCTACCCTTAGTCGTTGCCGAGAAGCCGGCCGACATGAGTAGGGAAGAGCAAGAGTGGGTCGAGCAGTGCCAGACACAACCCATGGCGTGTGTTGTCACCCGAGCTCGGGCAGCTAAAGTGTCACAGCCTAGTCCTCCGTCTTCAGACCAGCGGAGGAACGATCAACAGGAGGAGGCTAAAGCTGGAGTTGGTTTTAAGAGTTTTGACTCGGCGGCTCTCCTGGGTGATTCAGTATTAGCACCATTACTTAATTCTGGAGTAGCCCCTGGGCCTGTCATCGAGAGTGACGAGGCTGGGCATGACGAGTCTCCACGACAGCAACGTTATGTACATCGAGAGAGTCAGAGGGAGCAGCCCAGTATCGTGGAAGGTCATGGAATTGCTCCGGGAGCAGTTAGATCGCTTGGCACCCTCAGCTATACGTCGGTTGCAACTAGAGGACCATGAGCTCCAATCGTGTGCTAATGGAGCTGTAGAGCTCGACGAGGACGGCGATGCACAGCCAGGAGATTTTTTTGATTTAGAAGGCATCCTCTATAGGCGTTTTCAAGACCCTAAACGTAGTTGGCAAGAGGGGTCCGGAGTAGTGGACCAGTTGGTGGTGCCACGGGAGTGCAGGGATAGCCTACTGAGGTTGGCGCATGACATACCACTGGCAGGACATCTAGGGGTGAGAAAAACGGTGGCGGCTTTAGATTTTTTTTTTTGGTGGCCGGGGTTGAAGGGGCAGGTGGTAACCTGGATAGCAAGGTGTCATACGTGCCAGAGGGTTGGAAAACCTAACCAAACAATTCCGAGAGCCCCGTTGCACCCCATTCCTGTCAGTGGACCGCCCTTCAGTAAGGTCATCATTGATATGGTCGGACCCCTACCCCCTACTAGTGCCGGTAATAAATTTCTATTAACTATCATGGATGTGGCCACTCGTTATCCTGATGCATATCCAATGAGAAATGGCACGGCGAAAACTGTTGTCCGGAACCTGCTCTTGTATTGCTCGCGGTATGGTTACCCGCAAGAGGTGCAATCGGACCAAGGTTCTAATTTTACATCTAATCTGTTCAAATAAACTATGATTCAGCATGGCATCAGCACTGTCGTCTCTTCTGCGTATCACCCGGAGAGTCAAGGGGTGTTGGAGAGGTGGCACGCCACGCTGAAAAGCATGCTTCGATGTTACTGCGCAGAGAACGGAAAGGATTGGGACCTTGGTCTGCCGTATGTTTTGTTCGCGGCAAGAGAAGTACCTGGAGAGAGTCTCGGTTTCAGTCCGAATGAGCTTGTTTTCGGGCATCAGGTGAGGGGCCCTCTCCACATGGTGAAGGAGATTTGGGAGGGTACCGCTAAGCCATGTTCTATGTTGAGATACGTCCTCGAGAGCAGAGAGAGAATGCTTAGAAGTCTGGAGCTGGCCAGGCGTAATTTGGTGAGTTCGCAGGCCCGTATGAAGGACAGGTACGATACTAAGGCGAAACTCCGGGAGTTTCAGGTAGGTCAAGAGGTGTTGGTCCTGTTGCCTTTGTCAGGTCATCCTCTGGCTGCCAAGTACGCTGGGCCTTATCGGGTGGTGTCAAAGATCTCCGATCTAGATTACCTAGTTGCCACTCCAGACCGGAAGAAGCGTAACCAACTATGCCACATTAATTTGTTGAAGGAGTATGTGAGGCGCCCACCTGAGTCATTAGCTGTCCCTGTGTTGACCTGCTGCGGTCATGGTGGAGGAGGAGAGGGGGGCAGCAATGATCAGGTGGATGATAACTGGGATTGTCATGTCTCGGCTGATCAGTGGGCGGGGAATTCGAGCCAATGTGCGCACGATGCTCTGGCGCACCTGCCGGAGGAACAGCAGGTGGCAGTGCAGCGCCTGTTCGATTCATACCCCACTGTATTTGCCGAGCACCCAGGCCTCACTACTCAAGCGGTGCATGATGTTGATGTAGGAGAACACCCCCCCTTCAAGTCGATACCTTATCGGGTGCCACCCATTAAACTCCCAGCGCTCAGGGATGAGCTGGAGTACATGCTGGCGAGAGGCTTGATCGAGAAGGGGGCAGTACGGTGGACTTCTCCTGTCACTCTGCAGCCCAAACCTGATGGAAAAGTTCGGTTCTGCATTGACTTTAGGCGGTTGAACGGGTTGACCCCCACCAATGCATATCCTCTTCCCCAGGTGGATGACAGTGTGGATAAGATCGGGAAAGCAAGGTACTTGACCAAGGTAGACCTCGTCAAAGGCTACTGGCAAGTACCACTGTCTGAGCGGGCTAAAGAGGTGTGCGGGTTTGTGGTGGATGGCAGTACTTACCGTTGCAACGTGATGCCATATGGTCTGAAAAATGCACCGGCCACTTTCCAGAGCTTAATGAACGACATCGTAGCAGACATCCCAAACTGTACTGTCTACCTTGATGACGTGATCATTTATGACAACGATTTCCAAAGTCACTGTGAGCACATAGAAGCCTTATTTAGTCAACTTAGTAAAGCAGTCTTGGTGGTTAATCTGGGCAAGTGTGAATTTGTGCAACCCACGGTGCAGTATCTGGGGTTTGTGGTTGGGTTAGGGCAGGTGAGCCCGCCCCAACAGAAGATACAGGCTATCGACTTGTTCCCCAGGCTGACCACCAAGCGGCAGATCATGAGATTTTTGGGTATGATTGGGTATTACCGCCGCTTTATAAGAGGCTATTCTACTGTGTTAGCTCCTTTGACAGATCTACTAGCCAAAGATAAAAAGTTCCGCTGGGCACCTGAGTGTGAGCAGGCATTTCGAGTAGTTAAACACCTTTTATGCATTCACCCTATCCTCAGGGCCCCGGACTTTGAACGACCATTTCAGTTGGCGACTGATGCCAGCGGAGTAGGGGCTGGTGCCGTACTTTTGCAGACAGACGAGGAAGGTCTTGAGCATCCAGTCAGTTTCTTTTCAAAGAAATTTAATTCAGCACAGAAAAACTATTCGGTTGTTGAAAAGGAACTGCTGGCAAACGTGTTAGCGCTCAGACACTTTGAGGTCTATGTTCCTGCATATGGGCCAGTCGTGGTAGTGTATACCGACCACCACCCGCTTAAATTCCTCAATCAATTCCACAACCGGAATATGAGGCTGACCAGATGGTCGCTCATGTTGCAAGAGTACAACTTAGACATTCGCCATATTGCCGGTTGTGAGAATGTGATTGCGGACTGTTTGTCGCGGGTGGAGGATACGGGGTAGGCTACCACAGTATGTTGATATAGCCTCCTGTCTTGGCTCGCGGTGTATTTTTGCGCTGGTGCTTCTTGGCTCGCGTGTGTAGCATCAGCGTAGGGTCGCAGGGCAGGAGTTATTGGCTTTGATTAGAAGAAAATTAGGCTACATCTATAGTAGCCGCCAAAAACAACATTAAAATAAAATATGAAAAATTAAATAAAAACTCTTTCTTTTTAATAATTAATTTTAAGATAATATTGTAGCTGAGTACTGAGTGCAGATGATTTTCCCTCAGTAGGCTGTGCTTCTTAAAGCTCGCTCTGGGAGCACAATGTTATGAATTAATGTATTATATTTGGGAAGGGTGATAAGATTTTTTTATATAAAAATGTTGTATTTTTTTTTGAGGAGACTGAGCTTGCATTCCATGAGTGGCAGAGTGGTTAGGAGTGGCAGATTTTAGCGACATTCTGCCTGTTCAGATATGGGCTCATGGTTGATTGTCCCATATCTTGGGGGGGTGTGACGCCTCCCGGCGTTAGCAGAATGGTTGCGTGGGGCATTGCAGCTCGCTAGCGCTCGCCAGGATGGGGGGATAGGCTACAGTTGTCCTAGAATGATCTGCTTTATTTCATTAGTGTCGTGTTGCCACAGACAGTCTAGAAATGGTCTTTGTTTTGGTCTCTGACCGCGCCTTATATTTTATATTCGCTATAATATAAATGTTGCTTGTGTGGGAGGCGAGCGAGAGAGTGTGAGGGAGTACACCCGGCAGCGAGGTGAGCTATGACGCGGCTCGCTTGGGCGCTGACGGCGTTGGCGGCCGGGTGGTCAACTAGTCCCTTCCCGTCGCGGACTCGTGTTTTTTACCAGCTCAGAGCTTGCCTGACACGCGTATCGCCTACATCCTTTGCAATTCTGTCCCCCATACTCGCTACTTTGCATACTATTTCTCTCTCTCGACTTCTCCTTTCTCATTCTCTAATCTTTATTAAACTCAACATCCCTTCTGGTTTCAGCATAGACGTTCACCGTCGACCAGTCGTATTATACGCGAAGCTCTCAGATATTTCCATGTATTAGGTTAAGGAGGTATTATGCTTTATTGAGGTTTAGAGAGACGGACTTTTCCGTATGTGTCCTCTCTCGGGAAGGTTGTAGACCGGTATATGTCTCCCTTGCAAGGTGTTGAGTGATTCTGCTTGGTTATCTAAAGCTAGACTAGGGGTAAGGTGTCGTTGTCTCCGATGTGTGCAGTGTTAGCTAAGCTCTGCACGACATCGACAGGTACTGTGGGAGCCTAAGTTGTCTTCGGGTTGGTTTACTTTGCGAGCACAGCGCTGTGGTGTGAGAGGGCCATAGCCTATCCCTCACAACATAGTGCTGCCTCTTTGTGTTGACTTCTGAGGGATCGCCAGGATAGAGCTAGGTACTAGAGACCTAGATTTATCAAGAGAGCATCCCCGTCATATAACGTAATCTTCATTATACCACCCTCGGACAACGTTAGGCTACGAGCCGCATGCTCGCCCATTGTTGCCCTGCCTTGATACCCCAGCTAGACTTTATTAACTGAGCAGACACTGGTTAGAGATAAGCCCCATTATTATATGTATGCAGCATTATTATTCACTGCACTTTTGAGCCGAGGTTGTTGTTGAGTTGCACAACCCGAGTAGTAGGCTGTTGCGTTGTGTCACAAAGCATTTCTTTAGTTGTCGAGCATTACTACCTTTGCGCAGTCTTTATTATTCGCCTGCCTATACTATATGTCCTAGCATTTATTGTGACCCGTATTCTGCATTATAATTGTTCAAGATTCTTTACGAACATCTTCCCAGCATCAGACTTATTTCAGAAGTTTCCAGTTGATGTTGCAGGACTAGCATTGCACTTTCTTTAATACAGGAGTGCCAGTTATTTGAGTATCTACCGTAACGTTAATTAATCACGTTAACTATCTTTTCTTTGTGTAACATAATCGAGTAATCTTTTACTTTTTGAGAATAGGCTGTTTCATTGAGCGTCAGCCTAGTGTGTGTGCACCAGTTACCGAGTCATAGGATACCTCGTTGTCCAAGCACGACTCAGGGCGGTAATGGTGTTTTGTTTTCCAGTGTTTAAGGCAGGGGTTGGATCTAGTGTTACCGTTGTTGCTTTTTGCCATTATCTAGTCCAATGTTGAAGAGCCCTGTGTCTATGAGAACCTGGATCGTAACAATAGTCAGAGCCAAGGACGGGACTCAGTGGCATATGACTCCCAACTCTGCTTTACCCACACTCACAAGGGCACACAGGATTAACGAGGGATGATCGTTGTGGTCGCACAGTCACGTACAACAGTTGGTTCACTACCATGCCCCTGACCTTGTCCCTCAAGGAACGGGGGTTTGAGCTCGTGGGTACCATCAAGGCGAAGCCATACCTAACCAGGGTACACCAGACATTTCCTATGGAGGTGCGGACGACCACAGCTATTTTCAACTACGGCAAACAGATAACGCTCCTCTGCCACCGTGCTGAGAAGAAAAGGCTTATGATGCTCTCCACTATCTATCATAACCCCACAGTTATGAAGAAGAAAAAAAAACTACCTACAAATGTTTTATAACGCCACAAAAGGTGGCGTCGAGACCTTCGACCAGCTGTGTGGCACGTACTCCTGTAGCAGGAAGACCCGGCGGTGGCCACTATGTACTTCTACATTATACGCAACCTGGCCATGGTGAGCTCCCACATTATCTATACCCACAAGCCCCAGGGTGCCTCCATGTCCAGGCGGGAGTTCGGCCTGAAGGTAGTAGAGGATCTGTGTCGCCCCTGGGCCTATGACAGACTAGAGAATTACAAGGGCTTCTCCCGGGAACTGAGGGTCATCATCGGGCACACCTTCAACATTCCCCCACAGGACGAGGAAAGTGAGGACAACAAGTCAGACACCAGGAAGAGGTGCCACCTATGCCCCAGGCAGCTAAAGATAAGGACCCGGGTCGTGAGCATTACCTGCCGCAAACACATCTGCCAGTGTCACCAGAACATCGGCTGCGACGACTGCCACACATAAAGGTTAGACTCATGAACATTTTTATAATGTTAACAGGTTCCTAAGCATTAGCTTAACCATAAAAAATAACATTCAAAGCATTTTGGAAGACTTGAACATGTTTCTCTTGATAAAGTACAGTAAAAAAAGTCGGTCTTCTGACAAGTTAACCCTATAAAATATTAGATTATTGGCATCCATTGCATTCAGATTGCATTATTTACACAGTGAACTTAATTGTACATCATATTAGAACCTGCATCTTGATTTCTGTGTTGATCCATTTATATTTAAGACCCCCAAGAATTTGTATAAGTGGGACGTGATATTTAGGTTTGCGCTGCCAAACCCGACTATGAAGGGTACTCTCAATATGAGTGTGTGGGCTGCCCTATGTACAGGCTAGAACCCTCTGGTATTGTTTATCCTGTTTATTAGGTCCTTATACATAACCTTAGTGATTATTGTGCCACATTCCTTGAAAACTGAGTGTTCCACGAATTCTTTCCTTGAAAATGTATAGTATAAAACTTGGTCCTCTCGGAAGTTAACCCTAAACAATTATTTTTTGGTGGCATTTATTCAACTCCGATTTAATATATTTATGGTAGGAGTAATCCTATTTCATACAGGAACCTGCATACCAATTTTTGTGGCGCTTCTAGTACATTTATTTACCCCCATTAATTTCTGAAAATTGGGTCCAATTTTAGGGGGTCAAATTACTAACCCTTTTTACTCTCCACAGCTGTATTGCCCTATGGTGGCAGCAGCCTCAAGAAACCTACACCAAAGATGTCCATCCTTCCCTTCCACTCACCCAGGGAATCAAGTGCCTCACCTATCCTTGAGTATTTTTTTTTATTTTTACGTAAAATTTACTTTCTAACCCAACTTATTTTTGTACAATATTTAGATATAATACTACTTCTAACACAACTTTCGTTAACATTCTACTTAATATTAAGGAATGATTGAACTATTTTTAGAGTGTTTGATATTGAAAATCCATGAAAGGGTTTACGGGTTATTGATTTTTAATGTTGTGTGACCATATTTGGTCCCATCATACCATCGGCGACCTGAACATAAAAGCAATACCTTACTAGGGATGCTGACCAAATTATAGATAAATATTAAAAATTTTAAGGTCAAAGGTCAATGGTCAAAGTCTGATTTTCATATACCAGTATATCTGGTATACCGGTACCAAGAGCAAGATTATGCATAAACATTAGATACATATATAAATAAATGCATACATATATAAATAGTTATTAAATAAATCAATAAAGGTCAAAGGTAAATATTATTTTTAGTCTATATTACATATTTAACCCTTTCCACCAAAGAGATTAAACCATTTTAAGAACTCTATGTCGCTGATTTGGGAATGCATTTTTGCATTGCAAAAAATGCGCATTTACTTTATTGATACAAGTATTTTATTATTTACATTACAATATAACCATTATTTCTGCTCAATGTCCAAGTAACATTCAAATCAATTTGCCACCGACTGATGAGGGACCAAATCGTGTTGTGTGTGACGATAACAACACCTATGGTACCACTGGAGAGCCTGTAGTAAGAGACAGAGAGAGAGAGAGAAAAAGAGAAAGAGAGAGAGAGAGAGAGCAACGTTGTGTTTGGACGGTATTTAGGTGCAGTAAAGGAGCCCTCACACAGTCAAGGAGAGCGAGCAAGAATCACTAGGAGTGTCGACTCCTAGCGATTCCTGCAAATATGACTGCGAGTGTCCGAAATTGCACGTGCCCTCACGACACAGTAGGAGTCAGCGGGAGTGTACCTGCGAGTCACTGGGAGTTACCAGGAGTCACCGGGATAAAACCGCGAATGAAGTGCGAGTTATTGAAAATAATAAAAATAACGGTCGTTTTCGGATTAGTGCAATATACGAGTCGATACGAGTAATACAGGAGTCACTGCGAGTCAGGACAAGTTATATACGAGTCACTGGGAGTCACCGAGAATCACTGTGAGGTGTTTGGAATGATATGCGAGTATGCCAGGCATGGCCCCCATTGTACACAGCCCCTATATAAGGGGCCCCCAAGCTCTCCCCAGCCACACGCACACTCACCACCGCCACACGGACACCCACCACCGCCACACAGACACCCTACAGCACCCACGCAACATGTTGAGGATGAGGCAGCAGGACCTGGTGAGGCTGCACCTACTGGAACTCGAGCTGCGGGTGCGGGACCTGGAGGATGACTAAGAGCGTCAACGTCAGGCCATCGACCAACATCACCGACAACGGAGACTAAGGACAGTGTGGGCAATGAGTTGGCTGCAGCGGCGTCCCGAGCTAGGGATGTATGAGCAGCTGATGGGTGAGCTGGAACGAAAGCACGTCAAGGGCTTCAGGAACTTGTTGCGCGTCAACTGTGCCGTTTTTCGGGAGTTGGTGGCTCGTGTTGGTCCCAGGATCGAGCGACAGGACACCTTCTGGCGTGAGGCACTGTCACCTGGAATACGTATTGCCATCACACTGCGCTACTTTGCCACTGGTGATGCGTATACCAGCCTCATGTATGCCTTCCGTGTGGCCAGCAACACGATACCACAAATCGTCCCGGACACCTGCGAGGCCATCATCGAAGGGTACCAGCCCGAGGTGTTGCGGTGCCCCTCAACACCTGCAGAGTGGAAGGAGGTGGCTGACCTGTTCGCTCGACGCTGGGACTTCCAACACGACGGGTAACACGTAGCCATCCGATGCCCAGCCTAAGGAGGAATCGGTGTTCTACAATTACAAGGGATCCATTCCTTCATCCTCATGGCACTCGTCTTGTGGGCAATTGTACTTACACAGGTTAATACTAGGCCTATTTATAATGTTTGACCAAGAAAACTAAAGTATCCGTATATACTATACTTTCAGGTGAGGAGTATTACAGTTTTATATGAATAATATATTTTTTAATCCACCTTCATTTCACTTTGAGATAGCTTGAGAATGCACCTACAATTAATAAATACTGCTAAATTGTCTGGTGGGGGGGGGGGGAATCCCCAGCTGAGTAGGCTTGCTTTGCTCACCACCTACACCCATGAATAGTGGGCCCTTTATTACATGTGCCCCAACTACAGGTATCTCTGTGGGCGCCCCTGCTGCTTGGAGAGCATGCTCGGTGACTCCCAGTGGCTCCTGGTGGTTCCTGGTGGTTCCTGGTGACTCCCGTCGATACCTAGTGACCCCCAGTGACTCGCATGTATTACCTATCTATATCCCAGTGACTTCCGGTGAAACTGAAACAGAAAACTGTCCGTGAATCAGATACGAATCACTGAGAGTCACTGCGAGTCACCAGGACTCAATGGGAATCACCAGGACTCACTGGGAGTGGTCCGACTCGCTGCGAAAACTTTTAACACGCTGAAAATGTTGTTGGACAGGGCTAATCGTCCGCAACTGGTCGGGTGTCACTGAGAGTCTAACCAGGAGTCACTAGGAATCGCTAGAGTAACTAGGAGTCATAAATTTTCACCGTGAATAGGCCCAGGAGTCCGAGTTTTCCCCTACTCCTAGTGATTGTAGCTCGCATTCCTGACTGTGTGAGGGCCCCTTAATAATCAAACAACGAGCGTGATATTCTCTTTTAGCACTTAGCACGAAAGCCCAAACAATACATCTTGGCCGAGTGTTGATGAATGAATACCATGGGCTTGGGCGTAGTAAAGCATAAAGTGAGGTAAGTGGCAAAAAATGGAAGGTGTTGCCCGATTTATGTGTGACCCCCCCCCCCCCCCCTCCCTCCCTCCCTCTCTGGCCACCTCCCACCACAAACCCTTGTTACACAATCAAGGACTCTATTACGCTTGTTAAAAATCTGACTAAGGTTGTTGAGGCAGAATGGTTCATCCGCCTGATTGCCTCGCTTAATTACCTACCTTGTCCTGCCATATTATATATTGTATACTATATGTGCAGGTTTCCAGTTAATATAATATTATGTAGCTACCTTACCTGACCCAGTTCATTCCCGATATTTAACAGTTCACAATCACTATGCATCTCCTTGCCATTCCTTTTCCTAATACGTAACCTTTGTGCATAGTATTGCATACATACATAACAAAGCTTTTTGAACACTATTAGTTTATAGAATATAATATTATATTAAATACAATGAGGCTCGCAAATACAATTGATTGTGTCTATGGCCTTTCAGATACATATTACTGAATCTTCCAAAGGAAAAGAAGTAACATTCCAGATTTCCAATATTGTTAGTGACGCCTTGTTTTCAATATATATATTTAATGAATCATGAGTTTATATGGGTAATACTGTGAGTTGGAAAGCAATTTCTTGGGCACGGCTGCATCCAAACCTCTAATTTTATAGGACGATTATTAATATTATTTTATAAAATTTATTAATATCAGTTTCCTCCCTAGACATTCCAATGATCTAAAAATAGAAGAAGAAAACAAATTCATAAAATAAAATAAAACAATAAAACAAGACCCTCTTCGAGATAGCCGGTTCCTCCTAAATTGCAGGCTCGATATCGCTTACCAGGAAGTCACAGGAAGGAATCGGCACCTAAACCAGGGAAAATCTGACACCTAAATCGCACGAAATATAAATATAAATATAAATATAAATAGTTTATTTAGCCAGAAATAATAAGTACAATACGATGACAGTTTCATAACCCTGAAATATGGCTGAGCCTTATGGGAGAAACTCTCTTTAAGGCAATTTATATATAACTCGATCTTCTTTTAATAAACTATAATCATATTGACGATGGATCCACAATAACAAACAGACAAAATATTACCCTACTCTTCACCTACACAATGCAGACACCGAATAATGTTGCACTACATAAAACTATATAATATAAACATATGATATAAGTAGACATTGTCAATACCTGGACTTAACCCCTCCAATACCAGCGACGGCGAATCGCTGTCAGTAGATAATTAACTCCCCAGTCCCAGCGACGGCGAATCGCCGTCAGTAATGTACTTTCCTTGTAACTGCCAGTAAAAGGCTGTACCAGGTACCACGACCGTTTGAGCACTGCTCTTGTTATGGCAACACTTCTCAGCTTATATAAGACCTATTGAAGGGTGAGAGAGCCAGTCTTGCTTTATCTCTTGAGGTGGAAAGGTAGTCTCTCCTGCCATTTTGGCCACATTGCTTGGGACTGGGGAGGACTTTTATTACTGTATCCTACGGTAGAGTACGGGTTAAGGGACATCCTAAAGCTATAAAATGAGGGTATATTATGTTATTGTCATGAGGTAATTTAAGCCATACTTTTACTTGATGGACGTTTGGGATTGCTTAGTGATCATTAGTGGGATTTGTAAAGGGTTAGACCGTAAAATGTATCTATATATTAGTGTGATAGCTAAACATTCCTTGATGAATATGATTATTCAGAGATTAGTACACATATATAGCATAACATTAAGTAATTTTATCTTCTAATATTTATAACCTAAGATATCTAAATATTTCATTGGTGTGAGCATACCGAGATCTATACGTAATTGTTCTTAGTATATGTTTATGAGTTATTTGTATAGCTTTCCACTTCGGGTGTTTTTCCAGCAGCCCCCCATACTATGTGGCAGTTTGAAAGGAGGGGGTAAATTAATGAATAGTATAACTGTTTTAGGGCTCCAATATGAAAGCAATTACGTGTAAGATACAGATATCCCACTTTTTATTAATTTTACAAAATAAGTTAATAAGTTAAAATATTGTTCCGGTAAATTACGTCCACCATTATTAAAATATGAATTATAATGTTCAGCTATATGATCTGCTATATTTAGTTCAATGTTGTTATGAACTAATGAGTAATTTTGTCTGCCAAGAACAAGATGTGTAATATTACAAGTATACTGTAATTACTGTTGCCGGAAGATGTTCAAGTTTCGTCTTATAGTAATTGATTTTACTTGTTCTTAATGCTTGTGTAACCCCATTTCGAAGTTTGCGGAATTGCTTTTCAAAAGTGATTGGTCCCTTTGCATATGTTCTGGCTAGTTTAATTTTCTCTTTAATCATAGCTTTAATATCTGGTGTTATATGCAACTTAATACAATGGTTATGTCTGATATATTTGTTTACTAAAGGGAAGTGCCTGTTAAAACAAACGTTGAATATCGTCGTAAAGTTTCTTTACAAGACGTTAGGGTTGTTAGAAGGATAAACTAGATCCCATGAAACATCTGCCATGGCATGTTTAAAATTTATGTTTTTGTATAGTATTTGTTTTTCTTCTATAACATTTTGTTGGTGTATGTCACTGTTATGAATGGCAAAAACTGGGAATTGATGTGTGATTATGTTGTATACAATTTCACTTAAAATAGGTTGAGTATGATTGTTTGATCAGATGTGATGTATAATGGTCGTTGTTGATGATTTATTCGGGTAGGTTTATTGATATAATTTACATTAACACTATATTTGATTAACATGTGGCAAAACAATCAGTTACTATCTTTTCGTCCTTATATTTTAATAAATTAAGGCTGAAATCACCGGCAAGTTACCCTGTAGTATTTCATCACTTATAGCTGACATTATATCGTTAAATTTAAAAAGGAAATATTTGAAATCAGTATGCGATCTTGTAGATATTATCCCTATTATTATTTTATACTGACGCATTGTTACCAATTTCAATACAAATAGTTTCGAAAGGTCAAACTATTGGGTCGATTGCCTTAAAACTTCAAAACCGATGGAGCTAAACATGAAGGAGAAAGGGGCTACAGAACCCCCCCCCCCCATTTAATAGCAACTTTACAATTATTATACATAATAATAATAATAATAATAATAATGGTGCATTTTGTGTAGATAGCAAGAAATTGAGTTATTCCTTTTAAAATGTATTCCGTTATTACAATACCTTTAATATAATGGAAAAGAAAAACACCAAGCCACTACCACCAAGCAATTTTTCCACTCATACCACCACACGCCCAAGAAAGGGAACTCTAACCACCACACCACAAAGATACGCCAGAGTCGCTTCTATTACGCCCGCGCTCCCTCCAACACCCGGCAAAGTCATCATTGTGACAATCCAAAACCACAATGATAACAGGAAAAGGAAAGGTGGCAAGGCAAGGCAAGCCGAAACTTGCATACACAGTACACCTCCGCACGTCCTTCTTCCTCCAAACCGTATCACCACCATGAGAGGGAAATTCGGAGGGGCTACCCCAGCCACCCCAGAGCCTCCTCCCCGCACAGCTGTCCTTCTTACCCGGAAAAGTGACACCTGGAGAAACGCCAGAAGAGGTAAGACTATGACAGGCAAAGTTAAGATCTATAACAGTTGGAAAGCTCTTAAAACATACTCCACTAGAAGATAGTTTAAGAGCTGGAAGATTTAGGCATAAACTGGATAAACTATTAAATCACTGACAAATAATGGTTTATTAAGGATTTTTAGATTTTGGCTCATCAAAGAAATTAATTATTGGATCATACTGGTGGCAACCTAATATTAATTCCTCCACCTCGATTACTAGGAATTACTGTCAATAAAGAATGCTGTACTGACATGCGCTTTATTAGTAGTAAACCGACCCCATTCTGGACGCTTTTAAAAGTTCAAGCACTGGGCAATTGGTTTTTAAAAGGTAGGGCTCTGCGAGATACCATATAGCTTATAGCATAACGGCACTTTGCACAAGAGTCCTTACAGTACGTGATCCCAGGCACTGGCATTAAGACACGTATGCGTAAAAGGCCCAAATATACCCATCCACCAGTCCCTGAAAGACTCTTATAACGGTCAGGACAGTTAAGAGACGTTGCGTAAAACCATCCCTCTTACGTTAGTCCGATGATATGTATACATATACACTGGTATAACGGAACATAGCATTTAAGACCCAACACCCAAGAGTGCTGGAAGGTTCTGCATCAAAACTCTTATAACGGTCAGAGTAGTTAAAGAGATAGTACAACACTGGTATAACTTCTCTTTACGTTAGCTCGATGATATGTACAGTATATGTATACACTGGTATATTGGAACATAGTCATTTAAGACCCAACACCCAAGAGTTCTCCATCGACCTCCATCCGCTGTCAACCATCCACGTCAGGACCACCACCACGGCCAAGACCCTCGTTTAAATACTACAGAAGTGCTTTTATTATAGAAATACTTAGTGTGACCTCGAAGAAGTACTAGTGAAGTGCCTTATCGAAGAAAGTACTCAGTGTGACATCATAATAGTGCAGTTTCATTCCCTTTGGGATATTAATTGTGGGTCCTCGTTCGTGCGTAATCAACTGTACATATTTACCTATCTCTTACAATTAAACTTATGTGTGTATTCTGTACTATATTTATCCTCTATTACCTGTGTGCATGTGTTTATGTGGATTCAACTTCTCCATTCCAATAAGAACCTACCTAATTAATCCAATTAACCAACAAAAACCTGGTATAACAAGCTTTATAGCCAAATACGGTATAAGCTGTGATAACTTGGCATTAATATGATTCAAAGACGTTACACTTTATTTGATATCCATTAACTATGATACATCGACTGCTAATTAAGGTAGGGATGGGGTTAGTTTGATTCCTATACCTTTCAAATATCTCCCCCTTTCCCCCCCCCCCCCCCAAGGCCCTCCTTTAAGATAAATTTGCATATGTTTCAGTAGAAAATGTCCCGGCCAAAACCCAGTTCCTCCTAAATTACAAGCTCGCTATCGCTCACCAGGAAAAAGATGACATCTAAATAGCACGAATGATCTTAATATTGATAACGAAATGGGGTGAAAGTTTTTAAATCGCCAAACTAATGCGGCGAACGTATTAACATTTAAAAACTACTGGTGCTAAACCTGCGAGTCATATAAAACTACTGGTGCTAAACCTGTGAGTAATATAAAACTACTGGTGCTAAACCTGCGAGTAATATAAAACTACTGGTGCTAAACCTGCGAGTAATATAAAACTACTGGTGCTAAACCTGCGAGTAATATAAAACTACTGGTGCTAAACCTGCGAGTAATATAAAACTACTGGTGCTAAACCTGCGAGTAATATAAAACTACTGGTGCTAAAATTGCGAGTAATATAAAACTACTGGTGCTAAACCTGCGAGTAATATAAAACTACTGGTGCTAAAATTGCGAGTAATATAAAACTACTGGTGCTAAACCTGCGAGTAATATAAAACTACTGGTGCTAAACCTGCGAGTAATATAAAACTACTGGTGCTAAACCTGCGAGTAATATAAAACTACTGGTGCTAAACCTGCGAGTAATATAAAACTACTGGTGCTAAACCTGCGAGTAATATAAAACTACTGGTGCTAAACCTGCGAGTAATATAAAACTACTGGTGCTAAACCTGCGAGTAATATAAAACTACTGGTGCTAAACCTGCGAGTAATATAAAACTACTGGTGCTAAACCAGTATATAACCTGCGAGTAATATAAAACTACTGGTGCTAAACCAGTATATAACCTGCGAGTAATATAAAACTACTGGTGCTAAACCTGCGAGTAATATAAAACTACTGGTGCTAAACCTGCGAGTAATATAAAACTACTGGTGCTAAACCTGCGAGTAATATAAAACTACTGGTGCTAAACCTGCGAGTAATATAAAACTACTGGTGCTAAACCTGCGAGTAATATAAAACTACTGGTGCTAATCTGCTAGTAATATAAAACTACTGGTGCTAAACCTGCGAGTAATATAAAACTACTGGTGCTAAACCTGCGAGTAATATAAAACTACTGGTGCTAAACCTGCGAGTAATATAAAACTACTGGTGCTAAACCTGCGAGTAATATAAAACTACTGGTGCTAAACCTGCGAGTAATATAAAACTACTGGTGCTAAACCTGCGAGTAATATAAAACTACTGGTGCTAAACCAGCGAGTAATATAAAACTACTGGTGCTAAACCAGCGAGTAATATAAAACTACTGGTGCTAAACCTGCGAGTAATATAAAACTACTGGTGCTAAACCTGCGAGTAATATAAAACTACTGGTGCTAAACCTGCGAGTAATATAAAACTACTGGTGCTAAACCTGCGAGTAATATAAAACTACTGGTGCTAAACCTGCGAGTAATATAAAACTACTGGTGCTAAACCTGCGAGTAATATAAAACTACTGGTGCTAAACCTGCGAGTAATATAAAACTACTGGTGCTAAACCTGCGAGTAATATAAAACTACTGGTGCTAAACCAGCGAGTAATATAAAACTACTGGTGCTAAACCTGCGAGTAATATAAAACTACTGGTGCTAAACCTGCGAGTAATATAAAACTACTGGTGCTAAACCTGCGAGTAATATAAAACTACTGGTGCTAAACCTGCGAGTAATATAAAACTACTGGTGCTAAACCTGCGAGTAATATAAAACTACTGGTGCTAAACCTGCGAGTAATATAAAACTACTGGTGCTAAACCTGCGAGTAATATAAAACTACTGGTGCTAAACCTGCGAGTAATATAAACTACTGGTGCTAAACCTGCGAGTAATATAAAACTACTGGTGCTAAACCTGCGAGTAATATAAAACTACTGGTGCTAAACCTGCGAGTAATATAAAACTACTGGTGCTAAACCTGCGAGTAATATAAAACTACTGGTGCTAAACCTGCGAGTAATATAAAACTACTGGTGCTAAACCTGCGAGTAATATAAAACTACTGGTGCTAAACCTGCGAGTAATATAAAACTAGTGGTGCTAAACCTGCGAGTAATATAAAACTACTGGTGCTAAACCTGCGAGTAATATAAAACTACTGGTGCTAAACCTGCGAGTAATATAAAACTACTGGTGCTAAACCTGTGAGTAATATAAAAATCGATTTTTTTCGGAATGTGTTTAATATGATAAAGTTGTGCATTATCAACAATGAACCAACCTATTATCTCATACTTCCTCACAGTTACACATGTAGTACATGGAGTCATTTTATTTGTATTAATGCCTGATTGAAAACAACACAATTAAAACAATAATTATGGTCAAATCCTACTTATCAGTGTATTGTTCATAGAGAGAAGGTCTACCAGTACCTTTCTGACTCCAACATAACGCACACGGTCCATTAATCAATTGTTAATCTCAGTAACTATAATTATACATCACCATAGTAAACACAAATCATGTCTTTTGTTCACTTCGATCAGTAAAATTAGCAATAATTGTAATCTAATATTATAATCCAATAGCTAATTATTTGTTTTAAAGACCATTTTAACCAGTAGGTTAGGTTAGGTTAGGTTAGGTTAGGTTAGGTTAGTTAGGTTAGGTTAGGTTAGGTTAGGTTAGGTTAGGTTACTGGTTAAAATGGTCACTGGTTGAAATGGTCACTGGTTGAAATGGCCACTGGTTGAGTTAGCACTGGTTAAAGTGGCACTGGTTGAAGTGGCACTGGTTCAACTGACATGGAACCGTTTCAAACCCACCCCTGGGTTACCAGACATAGCGATGAGATACATCAGTTGGAACTTATAAATGCATACTAAGCAAACCAAAATTATACATGTCATATTACATCAACTTCTCCAGCTTGATGTGTGTATAATTATAATGTATACAACACTATATTGTTAATATAATAAAATACATTGATCTAGTATAAATTGTTAATATTGCAGTGAACTTTTATTATGACACCGTATACAGTAATATGGAGAAATTTCCCCTATCGTTGAGATATTTTTTAGCATTAAAATTAGCATTATATTTAGCATAATTGTCAATTGCTTGAGTATAATTTAATTGCACGTTTGAAAAGCTCTAAATTCATATAATTTCACCAGTGTTGGTGTGGGTTATTAACCCTTAAAGAGCGGTGGCGGACTTAAGTCCGCCTCCAATTCGCAGGAAGTTAGGAGCATTATTAAGGCTTTTAAAGGGTTAATATAGAGTGCAAATGGCCGGGAGCGCAGCGGGCCAGACAGCCGACTCCCAGGGCTTACCGCCGCCCATTAACTCATGTTCCCTGTGTTCTCGAGAGGCTGGCAGTGTAGCCAGTAGTGAGCATAGCTGGGAAAAATATGCCGCTATACGCTAAACTCCCATGTTACTGGTATCACTGTATGAGAACCAAGAGTGCTACGTAGCTCGTTCTGGTCTCATTTTGAAGCTTTTAGCGCCTAGTTTTTTGCTGAATACATTTCTGTTCATGCAGATACTTGATTTATCATTCAGGAGGGCCTGAATATGCCCAAATAAGCCCAAAAAACCCCGCTAGACAAGGGTTAATTCCATATATTCGCAATTTTTTCGCAGAGTCGAATGTTTAATTATTTCATAAGTGTCATAGCACTATGAGGTAGTAGTTGCCAGACATGAAGCATGAGTTGGGTGAACATGTGACGTGCTTCATAAAAATGTACATTTCCTGTTCTACTACTATATTTACTTCATTGTGTTCGTTTTCTTACGCTGTAGCCTATAGTATTCACTTGGTGAACTGCTTAAGCATTCATATGTCACCTGCAGTAGTTACCATCAATCGATGTCCTACCTCTTGTACACATCACAGTTGATTTACAGTATGATAAAGATTAGTATGATATAGTCAGTACTTCCTCAACTAAGCTGCCTTGAACACCCAACTGGTCATCTACCGTTGTTGTGATTTTAACGTTTACCTCTTAGTGATATTTAACTGTACTTTATCGTAATGCATAACCACATAGAGTCCAAGTGTTATTCTGAATTGGTTCATTATTGTGCACTGCGTTATTTTATAGCACTGCTCACCTTTCTCGTATACTCGTTTGCACTCATCGCTGGTTTTGGCTGTTCCTGCCCGTTTTGGAGTCTTATTAAGCAATAGGAAGTGTGACTTACAGGAATATTTTCTACTAGGGCACTTTCCTGCCGCATTCTTTTCCGTGAGAGTGGGAAATCGAGATTGACCGATATTACTCTCTGGCTTAGAATTTTTGATGCCTCTTTCTCACATTCCTGGCGCTCGGCTCTGCCTTTGTCACCAAACATTCCATTGATTATGCTCTCTCACAAACAAATGACCTTATAATGGATGTACTCTGCATTATTCTAGTTGTCGGTCACCCAGGCTATATTGGGGTCGGCAGGGAGGGTTCTGTGGGGCTCTCGGTTATGGCCTTGGCCTTGCTCGGGGCCTTGGGGCTGTTCGGCCAGGCAGCCTGGGGAACAGCAACAACAACAACTCTAGTTGTCGGGCAGTAGTGTGGCACGGACGCAGCTCATACTACTACACTTATCTATAATCTCTGCTGGCCTGACTTAGAATAGATGGGTTTTTCTGAGGATTTAGGTTTTTATGGCTTCACTGGAATATCAACTGGAAGTAGAGTTCTGTCTCTGGTTACATATGCACAGTATTATACTCAATTTACGATCTAGGGTTTGCATTAATCCCTTAAGCCCCACCTGAATTATAGTTAATTAACATCTGAGTCCTAGCCAGTTTTCAATTTTTTTCCAGAAAAGTAATGATATGGGTTAGAAATTAAAACAATAAATATATGTATAATAGCACTCATCGAGGTCACCACCACTGCACTAAGCTGTGCGCCTTTTCAAAACTCCGGACCACTAGGTGGCAGCTGGCTGGGTGAGTGTGGCTGATGTAAGATGCCGTCAATTTTCAAGGGAGAGTCACCACTCTAGCAATATGTGTGCCTCCACAATGTGTAAAATAACAAGAATTATCACTGAAAGTCTTTATGAGTGTTGATAGAGTGTTATAAAGTGCGTAAAATCCATTGTTTACAGTACCAGTATCTGGCAAGCCTCGAGCGCATCCTAGTTGCCATGGTGACAGGCGGCCTTCTTGCCACCCTTATCATAACAAAACACACATATGAAGGCACTCTCAGCCTGCCACCACCGCATGAGTCTCACACACTCTGTGGCTAAATGTTTGCCTCCACAATGCGTAAAATAATAAAAAAAAAAATCACTGAAAGTCATTGTGAGTGTTGGTAGTGTTATAAAGTGCACAAAGTCCAGTGTTTAGAGTAACAGTATCTGTCAAGCCTCGAGCGCATCCTGGTTATCATGGTGATTGGCGGCCATCATGCCTACCATACCATAACAATACACACAGACGAGCGCACTCAGCCTGCCACCACGACTCTCGGCTAGGCTACTTTCAATTTCACTCTTCCACTGTCACTGCATATTATTTTGTCTACGATTACAGCAGCGCCGAGAAGCCAAAAACAACAATTTGGAGCAATTTTTTGGAACAATGGGTGTCTCCTCTTCCATTTCCTCTATCTCTTCCAGTGTTGGCTGGTAATACCCCTCAGACTCTTCATCAGATGATTCTCTATTACTATCCTGGTAATAAAAAAAAACATTGATATCGCCTCCTTAACACTCACTTCACAGTGTAAGGTGTGAGGCGAGAGGTTTGGCGGTCGGACATGGTGTGTCACTTGCGAAGGAAATTGTCTACTGATGCGCCACGCCTCACACAACTCACGCCTGCCTGGCCGAATTTGGGGAATTGCCAACTCCTGCTTTTGTTGCGTGGTATCCTATAGTAGTTCCCATTCGAGTATCAACCCTCTATAAGCCTTATAATAGAGGTAAATAAGGGTGAGAATAGCTGTTGATACGCAATCAATGTTAGGGCTGAGCATTTCATACATAGCCATCGGTACAGTGTCGACCCTGGGGTTGGCGGGATTAACTTACTATTAACAGAAATCATACCTCACATATACTTGTCTCCCAGAGAAGCTGTAACATTTGTACTACTTCTAGGAGTAGTGTCTGTTACGCATGTGGGATTGTTAATGGAGAAGCTATTTTATATTTGTATTCATTGTGAGGCTGTAGACATAAGGTGTGGTGGAATGGTCTTGCTAATGTACTGGTAATTTGGTAATAGGAAGAGAGTACTGAGGTGGAATTTTTGCTGTACTTACCTTAAGTGCATCACCACAAAGCAAACCGACATGCCATAAAAATACCCTCACCGTTTAAAAAAGAAATAGCATTGTATGAATATTCCCATATTCAAAATATGCTATGGGTGCAGTGCCTAGTCACTAACCAGCTCAATAGGTGGGGTTTGAGAGAGAGGTGTCCCAGGTTGTGAGACATGACAACAAGACAGTTTTGATGCAGCTTCGAGAGGTCAGAGCTGCACTGGGCCATGAGGAGACAACCAGGCATCATAGGTCTATATAGGTAAATTTAAAAACTTAAAACTCAATTTGTCTCGATATCTCACTCGCCATCTGGAATAAGACCTGACTATACCATGTTGAGCGTTCAAATCTGCTGACTGTTGGCCTATGTCTGGAGGTAGAGTTGGACAAAAATGTGAAAGTTTTAAACATGCATATCTCTAAAATACAAATAACAACATGTTTGATAGTATGGTAATCATTTAGTCATAATGATTATCTTGGTTCAACATAAGTCTGCCGTGTGTGACCACTTGCACAGTTTGTAACTAAATGAATGTCTTTTAATTAGTTTTCAATTAATTCGAGTTTGACCCCTTCTGCACAGTGCCTGTTATATGATGGGCGCCATTTTGAGTCTATTATGAGCCCTGAGAGAGAGGCCAGCTGTTGGAAGGAGCGCAGGGGGGCTCCAACCGCCGGCCACAGGCGGCGGGCACACACTAAGCTGTGTAGCATCACACGTAGCAACAACAGCCAAAATTGCCCCATTTTTCCGATTTTGGCCTTCGTTTGCAAGATCTTTGCAAGATAACCAGATATCGTACCAGGATGATTCAGGTGTCATTCTAAATTTCTATACTTATACTTTCACAGATATATAATTGTATTACACTCTGGCTCTTGCTTATGCATTGAAAAGGGCATAAAATGAAGGTAATTTTGGGCAATTATGCCCACAGTATGAGTATTAACCCTTTCCCTGCGGGAGATGTTCCCGAACACCATGGCAATTTACAGCAATTTACAGGCTTTTAAAGCCTCTTAATACCTTTAAAATCAAGTGCGAGGGAGCGGGAGCGCAACAGGCCACACGTCCTTCTCCCAGCTAGGCGGCCACGGCACTGAGGGCTCCGAGTCAGAGTCTCGCGAGATATACAGTGCTGCTAAAGGCAAATGTAGTGCGACATTAGCGATAATTGCTAATTTTAGCGAATGTCTATGGTAGCGCTGTGGGTGAACCCCACGACCTACGAAGCTCGCTTTGGTATCATTTTGAAGCTATTGTCTTTTAGTTTTCGGCTGAATACATTTCATTTCGTTAAGACACTTGTCTATTCAATCAGGAGTGCTTGAATGAGCCCTAATATGGCGGAAATATGCCCGCAGCGTAACTGTTAATGCACCACGAACTCAGCATCGATAATACTGCTGTCATATTATATGGAACCACCCTCTACCATAAGGAATAATAATTTTTATTTTTAGTTAACATTCATTGGCTCATGAAATTCAGAAAACATGCTTGAGCTACGAGCATAATACATTAGATTACTTAAAGTTGGTTAGGTTATTAGGCATCATTTCCTTAAGACATTGTGTTAAATCGACCTGGGTTCTATTGGCAACGACCAAGCTAGGGTCCGGGTTTAACCCTTCTCTAGCGGGTGCTCTGTGGCCGTTTTGGGCCTTTCTGGGCCGTTCTGACTGCTATATCAACCATCAGTATGAAAGGAACTGTATTGCGCCGAAAACTAGGTGGAAATCGCTACACAATGACGCCACATACAGCTACGTAGCACTCGTGGAGCACTGACAGTGTTACCTCGAAGATGGAAGTTTAGCTGATTTTGCTACCTTGCTCACTTTTAGCGAACTATTGGTTACACTGTCATCCTCACGCGCGGTGGGGGAACTGGAGTTAGTGTGGGCCGGGAGGCCACAGATGTCGGACGTATGGATCATTACTATCCCCCCAATTTTCACTCGATTTCCACCCTTTTTTCACCCGTTTTTTGCCAGTTTTTTCAACTCGACTTATGTGGTGAGCCGCTTTTTAAGGGTTAAGCACAGATCAGATTTACATTGGGGGAATTACTTTTGGTGAGGTTTCTGGCACCCGTTTGTTTCGTTGAAAGGAGAGTTGACTACAAAGAATATCACTTATTTCGAGAAGACGTTAATGTTGGCAATGTTAATTTAAGTTAAACGCACTGCATATAGTGATATATACGGCTAATATTCGAATATGCCATTGTTCACTGTGGTCGATCAAACTAACCTTACCACTTCATAACTACCACACACAACCACTGTACCCTTCCTCAAGTACACTTAGCACTAGCCGATTCGACGACGTTTAGGGATTTTATAAGTTGGGTTAGTTTAATTATTACTGATCGATTTTATTGTATTTGACTTTTACTATCAATTTACTTATACTTTACCCACTATATAAAGAAAAGAAAAAAAAACACTCCTGCTCAAACCTTTTCAAGCTATCAACGCCCCACAAATTGCCCTTCAAACTCAATTTTCATGTATTTTTGGTAGTGTTTTCATTATACTGGCAGTTCCTTACATCAATACATACGAACATACATTGTACTGAAAAGTTAATTCGGGCTGTATCTATCCCTAATTGATGTACAGTATTTATTATATAACAAGTCATAGATAACAGGAGAACTGGATTTGACACGGGCCAGCGAAGCCGACCTGCAGCTGCAGTAACGGACCCAAACCTGTTTAGTTGAAGTGGTGCTCTCTGTTTTGATTTTGTGAAGTATTATCTTTTTGTAATTATGAAAAATGCATAATGCTTTGACAGTGCCCATTTTGTAGGCGGTTTTAGTGATAGCTGATACGAATATCCATACCAAGCTGTTGTGGTGAGCTATGTAAGGCAGGTTTCTCGATTCCCTAAACCACCACAGCTATAACATAGCTGTTGAAGTACATACAGTAAGGTAATCAATGTCTAAAGATATTAGAGTATTATTAGACAATAAGGATAAGTCACTGGAATAACGGAAAACGTAAAAAAATACGAAATAACTGAGCCACCAAAAACATCTCGCTTCCCGCACCCTGCACACCTCATTGTTTAAATGTTTACACTCCCAGACCCAGAGTGTCGCCGGTTCTGCTGAACTGCGTATTATTTCCAGTTATTTATCGTGTTTAAGTGCTTTAATGTTCCTCTGATTTAACACAACACTGGCAGAATGTACAAGTGATGAGAATGTGACTAACTGGTAGCCTGTAGCTACCCCATCTGGTCTTCAATCAGCGGAAAAATTAAGCGTTTCGTCTTTAGGCTTATATTCGGGCTAAAATAAATTACATTCCTCATTGGATTCCAAGTGTTTCTAGTAACTCCAGTGATGGCAGCGATGCTGACGATCCCACATAGCCTACTATCCTAAAAGTGGTGAAAGGCATAATGATGACAGTGATGAAGGCACCAATCATGCGGAAGCAGTTAGCCGAAACAGTAGTGACACCAGAGACAGTTTAATTTGACACAAAAAATAACGCTGGATTTGTAAAATGACTTATGCCCCTTTCCCACATGTGCGATTTCTTACGATTTTCACCAGCGACACCCATAATCGTGACATGTCGGACAATAAATGTATACCCTCGCATCATAATCGCTTGCTTCGCCCGGCCTCGCGTGGACCCTCGCGGGTCGTTGCAAATGTTCGGTTTGTTTAAAATTTGGGACGAGGACTCACGAGGGTTCGTTGCCCTCGCAAGCATCGTCGATCATTGCAGAATGATCCGCGAGGCCCTCGGGGATCATCGACGACGACGGCGAGGGTGTCGCACGAAAAAAAACGTCAAAATGTTCCAAAACATCGCACGCTGGCCCGCCGATGATCCCAGATGTTCCAAGAACATCGCCGATGCCCAATAATCACCGGCGATTTCCTCGTCGATTAATCGCCGCCGTGCGGATTAATACTCGCCGAGGCTGTACTGTACCCGCCAGGGGTACACTCTGCACGAGGCAGCAGAAGGCATGCGAAGGGCCTTGTGACGTCGCGGAATGCTCAAGACACACCTGCCGAGGCCAAAGAACACCTTCGGCGAGGTGGGTAAAAAAAAATGATTAGGCCTATAGTGAACCTGTCAACCCTTTTTTCTATGCACCTCTCGTGGGGTTTTCACCTGTTTTTTTTTTTTCTCTTGCTCTCCTTTTCTCTCTTTCTCTGGTTTGTATCCATTCATCTCCATTCAGCCAACTGGTTTAAGATGTTTATCCCCATCCAAGTATAGATATCTTCCTGGCAAGCGATAGCGAACCAGCATTATATCCCCCTGAGTGCCAGGTCCGTATACAGTATATACGGACTAGGGTCTTGTCTCGCCCAGTTCCAGGTCCGTATATATACGGACTCGCCGAAAAAAAGTCGTAGCAGCGAAACGACTACACCTATGGCTTTCATATTTCTACCACATGTACCTTACCCTTCTGGCTTCTTGCCACCACCAACACGACCCCCTCCCCCCACCCACTCGCTGACTATCGGTCGCCTCACAAGGAAAACAAAAGAAAATCTGTGGCGGCGAAACGACTGCACCAATCAGTTCCATATTTGTGTGACAAGTCCCTTACCCTTCTGCCTTCCCCCCCACCACACCCCCAACCGCCTCCCACAACCCACTTCCAGCGTATCCGTACGAAGAAAAGGAAAAAAAGGAAAATCCGTGGTGGCGAAACTACCTCACCAATCGGCTTCATATTTGTAACACGAGTCAATTACGCTTCTACCTTCCCCCCACCATCTAATGGAGAAAACTAAAAAAGGCGAGGTGGGCTTAATTTTTAAGCCTTAACGCATAGACCTGTGCCTTAACGCAAACATTGAGCCCACCTCGCTGTTTTTTGTTTTATCTCCTTTCCCTCTCTCCTCGTTTTTTTTAGTTTTTCTATTTCTCTCCCTCTCTCTTTGCCTTGTATCCGTTCGGCCCCGTTCAGCCTACTGTTTTAAGACGTTTACCCCAATCCAGGTTTCAATATTTTCCTGGTGAGCGGTAGCGAGCCAACGTATATATTTTTTGTTTTGAGAGCAAGCTAAATTTGTAAATTATTTGATAGACAAATTTCTCCGGCAAAGCCGGACATTGCCAATCTCCGAATTGGGGAGATGGGTCGCTTTTCTGGTCCCCTTTCTTCCACATGGTTAACCCCATTAGTTTTCATATTTTATGAGGTTCGGCCCATTAGTTTGGCGATTTTAAGATAAATTTGTAAAGTTTCGACGAGTTGGGTTGGGTATGAGGGGGGATCTGCTTGGTGTGGGCCAATCGGCGCTCTGCAGACCCTGTAATCTTGTGTTGTGTCGATCTCTGACCGTTTTGGTGAGGTCAGTCCTCAAGGCATTAGTAATTTGGGTCTATAATTAGGCCTTGAAATTGGGGTTGGGTGTGACAGGGATCTGCCTTGATTGGCTTTCTGCAGACTCCCGTTTTCTGATGTTCTTATGTTTTTGCCATGAAATATATGCAAAAAGATTTCGGATAATCTCGCTGAGGTATTCGCCGAACCATCGCTTAATTCGCCGAAGACGTCGCAGAACATACGCCGAGGAATTGTTCATCCTTCGCATTATTTCGCAATATTTGATTCAAATGTGACAGTTCTCGCCGAGGTCTCGGCGAACCATCGCTCAATTTGCCGATGACATCGCATAATGTCGACGATTACGTCTTACCCATCGGCGACGTCGTCGCCGGGTGTAAACTTGTCAACGGATTTTAACGGTCAAAATCGTAGACGTCGCACACATTCCTTGTGAATTGACAAGACTACGTCCTCCGCGACGAAAATCATATGAAGTCGCACATGTGGGAAAGGGGCATTAGCCTACCTACGAATATTTTGTTAATCTTTATAATAAGCTTTCCATGAAAAGCTATGGTATGTTTTTTAAATATCTAGGCTAGGCTATGTGAAGATTTAACTCAGAAGATAATTCCTTGATAGGCTAGGCTACCCATAACGGTAATAGTAGCAGTAACACTCCACACCTATTATTATTAAATGAAGCACTTGCAAAATACAGAAAGAGTAACCCATCCTACTTAAAGTATGGTTTATTTGTAGATGCTTTTCAAGGTTTTAATATCCTAGTTTTAACCCGTACAGCCCCAGCGACGCGTCTGACGCGTCGGCGATGTATGTAACGCACAGCCCCAGCGACGCGTCTGACGAGTCACCCTAATTGCTCCGACCGTAACCTCAAGTGTAGCCACTCGAGAGGGCTCAGATTTGTATGGGAACTGTGTACGTATCCCACGCAACCGTGCCGATGGTTGAAAACTCTCAAAGTCCACGTGTGTGCGCGTGAGCGTGCAATAACCTGGTTTTTGGGGGTAATTGCCTTCAATTTTTTACTCTTGTAAAATACGTTTTCGGGGGCTCTGTATGACCATTCTTTAAGCTTTTTGAACGGTTTTTCGTGGTTTTTCCTTCATTCCTAACCCATTCGCTATTGTTTCTGGAATAAAACAATTTCTTGAAAACCGGCCAGGTTCTGGTGAACAAACATTACAAAACTAGCCGGGGCTCCACGGGTTAAAGTACCGGTAGGCTAATTATAGGGAAAAGGCTCGCACCCTTATTTTTATTTATATTTATTTTTCCTCCAGATTTTGAGAAATTACCGTAGTGTTTTTGTGGTTTTAGTTAGGCCTATATTTCCAACATGGGATACAGGATCCCCTCACCCCCCCCATGACTTATTGAAATCATCATCTCTGTGTTACCAGCAAGGGGTAAATATTGATTATGCTCCATACTGAAGAAGTTTGTAAACAGTGAGGATGTCCGAAGGAGCTCTGAGAGTTATTTGACTTTTCCATTAATATCAGGTTATATAAATACCGGTATGATCAAAATTATTATTCCACAGTGGATTATACAAGAGTACAGTATAAGGATTCCAAAGACCTGCATTGTCCCTAATCAATTATTTATAATAAGGTGGCGAGCCTTTTCTAAATAATTATAATTTTTAACAATATTTACTAGGCTATTTTTAAGCAATATTTGAAAAATATATCCCAGACGTCCGACGACGCTACCCCGCAAGCTTTGTTTAAGTACGCAGTTTCGTTAATTTACTTTGAGAATCCTTTTTGGTCAATATTAACCCATTGCTTGCGGGAGACGTTCCTGAACGCCATGGCAATTTACAGCAATTTTACAGACTTTTAAAGCCTCTTAAAGCCTATAGAATCGAGTGCGACGGACCGGGAGCGTGACAGGCTACACGACCTTCCTCCAGCTAGCCGGCCGCGGCACTGAGGAATCTTAGTCATGCTCTCGCAAGGTATGCAGCATTAATTCTAATTTTTAAACTTATTTTATTCTATTTTATTGTATTATATTTATGCTTGATATCCTCCACTGCATAATATGTTATCTGTGTTTAATATGTGTATATGTACAGTACAGTATACAGTATATGTTTTTATTTTTTCCTAAGTTGCCGTAGTCTCTCTCCAGTGCCTGCGGGTGTTTTGTGTGAATTGATCTTGATGGTGTTCCTGCACCCTGGTTGGAGACTTCGGCATCCATATAATAATAATAATAATAATAATACAGTGCTGCCAAAGGCAAATGTAGAGCGACATTAGCGATAATTGCTAATTTTAGTGAATGTCTATGGTAGCGCTGCGGGTGAAGCTCGTTTTGGTGTCATTTTGAAGCTATTTTCTTCTAGTTTTTGGCTGAATACATTTAATTTTATTCAGACACTTGTCTAATCAATCAGGAGTGCCTGAAATGAGCCCTAATATGGCAGAAATATGCCTGCAGCTAAAGTGCTAAGGAAACGGACCACAGCTATTTTCATTTTTTTTTTTTGTATTTGTTATTTTTTTAGGTTTATAATCTTTCTATAATAATGATTTTTACTGAAAATTAGTTTTGGTTTAGTCTTACCTTATTTAAGAAGCCCTACTACTGATGTGCGGACAGCAGCAGGGGTATGGTGGCGGCAACTCTCAGGTAACTACAACTGAAGACCTCAGTGATATCCCTACACCATCGCCGATTCAGATTGATAATTCAGATGTTCTAAGCAATAACACCGTTACAGAGAGAGAAGTATTGAATTGTTTAGATAAACTCAAGGTAAATAAAACGCCTGGACCTGATACAATCTCGCCTAGAGTTCTAAAGGAAGCTAAGGATGAGCTCTCCAAACCACTGACATTACTATTCAATAAATCCTTGCAGTCTGGAACTATGCCTGATCAGTGGAAGATAGCCAACGTAACACCGATATTCAAAAAAGGCAGCAAATCCCTACCCAGTAACTATAGTCCAATTAGCTTAACCTCAGTTGTATGTAAAATGCTAGGAACGGTCATAAGAGACAGACTCGTAAATCACTTAGAGGAAAATAACATACTTAACCCTTAATTAGCGGCTCACCACATAAGTCGAGTTAAATAAAGCTGGACTATGTGGCGGCGCTCGACATAGGTCGAGTGGCAATTTCAGCACGTAATGTTGCTGAGAGAGAGAGACAAGTGGTGGCAGGAGACTAGCGAGCGTATGACTGCTCCAGACCACCGCGGCGAACCTACTGACACGAATCTCAGCTCCCTTCTCCCTCTCTCACTCGCTACATACTGAATTATATGGGGAAAGTACCGAATTACATGCTTTTTGCACTCGCGTTGCACGGTTATTGCAAGAAAACTAGCCATCATAAAAGGATCGTTATGGTGTCATTCGAAAGCTCTGTTTATGCCCTTTCAGGGATAGGTACTTGTTTTACGTTCTGGGTCTTATTTAGGCATGAAAATGATCACGTAAACAGCCCTATTTTGGCTAAAACACCCCGCTGGGCGGTACATATAAATAAACCGCATAGGCCGCTCGTAAGGTGTTAAAGATACTCAACACGGCTTTCGTAAAAAACGTTCCTGTTTAACAAACCTCTTAGACTTCTTCCACGATATCCTCAACCTCTACGATGAGAGTAAAGCTGTAGATATTATATACCTTGATTTTCAAAAGGCCTTTGACAAAGTTCCCCACAAACGTTTACTGCTAAAACTAAAACCGCATGGAATACAAGACTGTGTGTTGAAATGGATAGAAAATTGGCTCAGCGACAGAAAGCAAAGAGTAGTCATAAACGGTAAGGCATCTAAATGGACCAATGTAAGTAGCGGGGTACCCCAGGGATCGGTACTAGGACCAATTCTCTTTCTAATTTACATCAACGACATAGATAAGGGTCTCACCTGTACAATCTCAAAATTTGCTGACAATACAAAAATTGCAAATAGCGTACTCTCAAAAGATCAAGTTGACGATATGCAACACAATCTAGATAAATTGTCACTTGGGCCCAAATTTGGCAAATGAGTTTCAATGCGGATAAATGTAAAGTACTACATATCGGATACCTAAATGAGAAAGCAAACTATTCGATGAATGGCACTCAGCTTAAGAATGTAAACAGAGAAACCAATCTGGGAGTAACAATATCGAGTAACCTAAAACCGAGTCAACAATGTTCAGAAGTTGTTAAGAAGGCAAACAAAATAATTGGCTTTATAGGCAGATCATTTGAGCATAAATCCAAAGACGTAATCCTAACCCTTTACAATTCCTTAGTCCGCCCTCTTCTGGAATACTGCGTTCAATGCTGGCGCCCTTATTACCAAAAAGACATAAACAAGCTAGAACGAGTTCAACGTAGAGTTACCAAAATGATACCTAGCCTAAAGAACAAACAATACGAAGAGCGTCTTAGAGAATTAAATCTATTTCCTTTAACCCAGCGCAGATTAAGAGGTGACTTAATTCAAGTGTTCAAAATCATCAAAGGCATCGACAATATGAACTGTAGTAAGTACTTCACTATCGACCAATCTAATTACACGCGGGGAAACGGTTGCAAAATTATTGGTAAATCTTTTAACTCACACGAATCTAAGAATTTCTTCTTCAATCGAGTTGTCAACTTGTGGAATGGGCTTCCCCGAGACGTTATAGACTGCAGCACCGTTGATTCATTTAAATTCCGCCTAGACAAATATCTCGCATCAAACCCGCGACTGACTGCGTTTGTAAATGAATAACTTTATTTTATCCTCCCCTCAGTTACTAACCCATATGTCCCCTACTAACTTCCTAGTCCTGCCACGTTAGTGGCAGGGCAGTAGTTCCCTTTCCAATGTTCCCTTACCCACTCTAAACCACTGTTTGGACACTTGATCCTCAGTGTTTTGGAGAACAAGCAGCCTAGAAGGGTCACTAGATCTGTTGTTGCTTGATTTCCTTTGTACTCCTTTGTACTCCTTTGTACTCCTTTGTTAGTTTAGGTTTTCAGGTTAGGTTAATGCTTCCATTCATAATACGACTCGGCTAGGCTGCACTCGGGGCGGAACGTAAACAAACCCACCTCCAATTTTGGGAGGCTTTAACTTGAAATAACTAAATATTAGAGGTGTGGGTCTATACAAGGAGGCTTCTTCTTACTCCCCCACTAATTACGATTAGGTAAGCACCCGCCTCCTCCTCTGACGAGTAATAGTGTTACTAACCTAACCTGACAACCATAACCTCCGTTGCTCCTAAAGATGATATCAAAAGACGTCAAATAACTATATATTACTGCGGGAGAGTGAAAAACAAACCCAAAATCGCACATCATAAGAAAATGGGTCAACAGAAAACGGTGAAGTGCGAGGGTAAACTACTCGTCGGCGATAGCGTCGATGGACGTCTTCAAATATTGTTTAAAAATAGTAGATATTGCTAAAAATTTGTAAAACTTTGAAATGCACCCATGAATATATCATACTTTAAGTAGGATCACTTTATCTTTATGCATTGTGTAATCCCTTTTTTTAGTATGCGGGGAGTGTTACTGCTAACATTACTACGGGCAGACCCGGGTACATACATACATACATAAAATTTTAAGACTGAGTGTTCCACACATAAGTGCAGTTTCAGTCTCTTCTCCTAATGGCGGCGTTCCAGGCAACCCTGTTAAGGGCTGCTTCACTTGTCAAGTTCTTGGATTTGAGATCAGCGCGTATAGTCCGATCCCAGGTCTTCCTCGGTCCACCCCTTGGTGCAGCTCCCTCCACAATCACAGACCTGCATTTTTCACCCATTTTTGTTCATCCATTCTCTCCACATGTCCATACCATCCCAGTCTACTTGTACGCATCACCTCGGTAATACTCTTTATACCTAAACGTCTCCTCAGCTCAACATTTGTTATTCTATCCTGTAGCCTGGCCCCACACATCCATCTCACCATAAAATCCCAAAGAAATGTTCCCGAGAACGTTCGGCAACCAGGGGCGACAAGTGTGGTGCCTGTCCTGACCTGCTGGTCGACAGAGAGGCTGCACTGTTAGAAGCCAGGTTTGAAGAGAACCATGATGAGCAGGTGGAGGCCATCTACAGGTCCTTCACGGAGCTGTTGGACCGCGGCAAGCTCCTAGCTCCATACTCCACTGCCATTGACATCATGCTGGGCATCTGTCACATCTGGAGGTTCCTGGTGATGGAGGAGATCAACCGGCACAAGCTGCTACAGTGTGACCTGCCCAGGAAGGTGTTCATTGTGGTGGTGAGCACCCTGGGAAGCAAGAACGCCCAGCTGACCGGGGCCTCCTGTTCTGAGGGACACAGCTTGGTGGACAAGCTCATGCGACAAATGGCTGGCGCCCTTTTCAATCTGTTTGCCGGCAACATGGTGCACGACATCAACGGTAATGTACATGCCAAGCACAAGCCTGGTGTCACCACAGGGACTGACACAAGGTCACAAAATGATGACATGAGGCGCAAGCTCACAGGTGTGAAAAAGAGCTGAGTAGGCCTAAGTGGGATGTCAAAGCTATGTACTGTGATCTATTTGAAGAGTGATACAGTATAAAATTTGTATTTTTGTGTACATTTGCTTGTGTTTGTAAATCTGTCGACTAGAAATATAACTATCGTATGCTTGAAGTTGTACTTATATAGCCAGCCATTATTATATAAATTATCATGTTTAACTTGTATATTCCAGCGGTGCAAAGAAACAAGTGGATGGATCTAGATACCGCTTTCAGACATTGAAATAGACAT
The DNA here is from genome assembly GCA_032716605.1 of Paralithodes platypus. Lineage (NCBI taxonomy): Eukaryota > Metazoa > Arthropoda > Malacostraca > Decapoda > Lithodidae > Paralithodes > Paralithodes platypus. Next base: position 39,910,735 of record CM064523.1, on the reverse strand, counting down.
TGAATTAGCTTACTTCACTGTGAGTTTCATCAATTTATGTGGGTTATGAGCCGAGATTTTGAGGATTGAACTTAAAGGTCCGTTTTCCAGCTTTGGGTCCCTTACTGCAAAGGGGCCATTTTCGTGATAAATCTAGTTCTCTTGTTATCTATGAACAAGTCTATATATATTTTTTATATGTGGATAAGGGAAACACAAGGCAAAACTGCCTGTGACGAGTGCCTCCTCCAGAGCTAAAAGTGTGACTGGGCCAAAATCAAGCAATGTTCGAGCCAAAATACCTGGACACGCGGAGATTTAAGCAACTTAAGACATAGAATGATGGAAAGATGGATTCAGGGAGAGAGTTCCAAAGCTCAGCTGTTGAACAGAAGAAAGATTGGGAGTATCGTTTCACTCTTGGATTGGAGAGTTGCAGAGTAGGGGTGGGGTTGTGTTGCAAGACGGGTCCTACATACACTACGTAGAGTAGGTGGTATAAACTAAGAGAGCTCTGAGGAATACTGATCATTGCAATAGTAATAGTATAGCGAGAGAGACGCAACCTTGTGGCGAAGAGAGAGAGATTGCAAAGAATCAGTGAGTGGAAGTAAGGTAATGAGACAAAAGGCTTTCTTTTCTACTTTGTCTTTAAGTGCTGTGTGAGAGGATCCTCCCCACACATGAGAACAATACTCAATATGCACTGTGCCCCTGTACAGAGCAAGAAGCTGTGCAGGGGTAAAATATCTTGTGAGGCGGTTGAGCACACCCAGCTTCTGGGAAGCCGTTTTAGCAAGACTGGTAATATGGTCTTTCCAAGAGAGAATACAAGAAAAAGAGACACCGAGAATACTGAGAAGATGAAGGGTTGATTTTTGTATTGTTGAAATATAAGGGATAGTCCTCTGGGACTTCTTGAAGTGTAGATATATGTTTGATAGATCAGAAGATAAGTGTTTTATGGCTTCATCACATGTGTTATTGAGTGATTGTATTATAGGGTGTGCTATAAAACTACTTGAAAATTGTAGGGTACAATCGTTGTCATATGAATGGATAGGATTGGAGGTACAGTTGAGAAGATCATATATATATATTTGAAAGAGCATTAGAGATAGAACAGAACCCTGAAGAACACCGGAGTTGAGGAAGTGAACAGAGGCCATCCACAACCGCAGATATGGAACGTCCAGATGGGAAATTAGAGACAAAGTCACAGGTGAGGGGCTAGAAACCTAAGAAGGGTAGTTTACAAATTAAAGATTTGTGCCAGACTCTATCGAAGCTAAGTCTAGTGCAATAGAAAATGTTTCACCGAAGTCTCGAAAGGAGGATGACCAAGAGTTAGTAAGATATGAAAGAAGATCACCAGTAGAGCGACCCCTAAGGAAGCCAATAGCCATACTGGTGATCTGAGAGTAGACTATGAGAAGAGAAATGCTTAAGAAATTGTGAAGTATGAATAGTTTTAAAAACTTTAGAGATGCAAGAAATGAGAACAATTGGACAGTAGTTGGAGAGTTGAGAGTGGTCACCCTTCTTTGGGACAGATTGAATTAGAGCAAACTTCCAGCAAGAAGGGAAGACGTTACAGAAGAGACAGAGATGGAAAAGTTTGTCTAGGCAAGTATTCAGTATGGAAACACAGTTACTTAGTACAAAAGGTGGAACACCATCCAACCTGTATGCCTTCAAGCCCAGAGATGGTAGAAAGTGCATCTTTAGAAGATATTCGGATATTAGGCATAAATAGGAGAGGTGGGGGGGGGGAGAGGGAGGAATAGCACAGGATACATCCAAAAGTGGAGTTTCTAGCGAAAGTTTGGACAAAGAGTTCAGCATTGTCAGAGGAAAAAGTGATGGTAGAGCCATCAGAGTGAAAAAGGGGAGGGAAAGACGAGGAAGAAGAGAGGTTTTTTACTAGATACCAGAAAGCTTGAGAGTTAGGTAATTCAGTGCATTTAACCTCTGAAGTGCGCATGGGGGTAATTGGAAACGTCCCCCTGTGCTGACGTATTTGAGGTGTTTCCGTCACTAAAATATTCATTGTGCCATTAATAGCATTAATATTTATCCATATGCGCCTATTATGGGTTGATTATAAAGGTATTAACCTGAAACAACAATAAAACGAGTGAAAACAGCGTTTGGATGGTCAAAATCGGAGATATAGCCCGCGAGTTGTATAATGTATGGGTGAGGCAATCTGCTTTCCCGCCAATTTCCCCCAAGGCCACTGAGACACAGTCGATCGATACTCTCTCTCTCTCTCTTGCACTCGCTTGCTATCAGTGATGACCACACCCTCCAATCGGATTTCTAATGTTAGCACGAAAATATACCTCAGAATAAGGGAATAACAGGGAAAATAGGTGATAACTGAAGGAGAGGAGGAAAGTGGGGAAGGAGGGGAGGTAGAGGACTGAGATTTTGCATGGCCCAGGGGCCAAAAAAAAAATAAAATAAAAAAAAAAAATATAAAAAAATATTTTTTTTTCGATGTCAAAAGTTGATTTTTATTTTCTCTGACTCTTAAGAGTCTTCCCGCAGTGCGCCGGGGGAACTCTTAAGAGTCTCCCCGCAGCTCCCGGGTTAATATTGAAGAAAGAGTGTTTCGAAATTGAAGGACAGATTTGGCATGATTCCGGGCAGAAACATAGGAAGAATGAGATTTTTTAGTTTGAAGGTGACGGTGCTGTTTAAATGCTTCTTCTTTATTGCGGACAGCAGTAGAACAAGTGTGAGTAAACCCAAAATTTGGTTGCATTAGTCTGAGAGACAGAAAATGGAATGTATGTCTCTGTGCCCAAAAGCAATACCTCGGTATTGCGTTCAGCATGGAAGCAAAAATCATTCCATGGGAAATCAAAGAAATACTGCCGTAGAGCCTCCTAGTCGGCAGCACCAAATTGCCATAAGCGCTGCTGGCTGGGAGGATCGGGTGGCTGTACTGGAGAGATAAGTTTATGGTCGGAAGAGCCCAAAGGAGAGAAAAGATCGATAGTTTAAGTGGAAGGGTTAAAAGTTAGAAATCATTCATGAATGTAGATCCGATTTCCGAAGTGATCCGGGATATGGATGGGTTGCTGGACCAACTGCTCTAGGTAATTTAGGATAGAAAGATGTAAGCTTGTTCACCAGTTTGATCAGTGGAATGAGAGGAAAGCCATTAGCAGCGGTGAACGTTGAAATCTCCTAAGATGAAGATCTCTGCGAAAGGAAAGATGGATAGGATGTGTTCCACTTTAGAGTTTAGATAGTCGAAGAATTTGGAAAAGTGACTGTAAAGTTTGAGTAATATAGTTAAAAATTTCGAGGAATCGAAGTCGGGAACACGAGAGCAAGTGAGTTTGCTGTGTACATATACACAACATCCGCTTTTCGCTTTGAAAGTATAATAGAGATAGTAGGAGGGTACAGGAAAGAGTTTGCTGTCAGCAGTCCCATACAACTGAGTTTCGGTGAGAGAGAAGGTCAGGGTTGGTAGAGGAGAGGTGATGTCCCACAGAGTATACGTTGGAGGAAAGGCCACGAATGTTGCAAAAGTTGATATTGAGAGAGTAAGGCTGCGGTCCAAGACATGTTTACGGGTTATAGAGTGGGTGTTTAATCTGTGTTGTCGGGGCATTTATGGTCCCGCCCCCCCCCCCCAGCATTGTTTTAAATTTAGGAGTATTAGAAAACAAGTCTAGGCATTTTAGCTCGAATTTCCCTTGATTTCGGCCCTGTCACTCTTTGAAATCTGGGGGAGGCACTCGCTGCAGGTAGTTACACCTTTTGTCTCCCTCATTCACATAAAAAAAAAAAAAAAAAAGTATAGTGTGCTTGTGTGGTGTAGTGTTAAAGAGAGAGAGAGAGTGTTTGTGAGAGATTGCTGGATTACCCTCAGTGTAGGTGAGGCACAAAGAAAATCAGAAGAGCGGCCAAGCAAATAAAACAAGAACACCTGGTTATAGCCTCTCCTGGATCTAGCACAATTCGATTGGTGCCTACAAATGGCATGCGGTATATAAACCTGCTGCAGAAACTAAGAGAAGGTACATCCAGTGAATTTTTCATAATACACAATACTTAATTATTATATATTATCCTTATCTTAACTTTGAACATGTAAGAGGTACAAAAGGTTTATGTATCTCCAGAGAAATATTTGTTATTTTAACAGTCTCGACCCATTATGAAGACCCTCGATATTCAATATACACATATATATATATATATATATATATATATATATATATATATATATATATATATATATATATATATATTGTTACGAATCTGGACCTCAGTTGCTTAGAGACGGTATATGAAATAATTACTAATAGAAATGCACCTTGTCTCTCTACTAAACAACACCATGACGCAACAGGTAAGAGCACTATGAACGCTTCCAGGCTCTTCTCAGGGCTTTACCCTTGTCTATCGGGGCCCGACTTAAGTCTGTATCGAAAAAATTGGACTATGTGGCGGGGCCCGACTTAAGTCTGAATGCAATTTTGGCGCAATATTGGCTCTGAGAGAGAGACGAGTGACGGGAGGAGCATGGGTTACCTCATGACCGCTCGCCACGGCCGCCGTAGACCAACTGAGATGTACTCCACTTACATCCACCCTCACTCCCTCGCTACATACGTAATTATATAAAGAAATTACCGTATTTTAGCGATTTTGCCCTTCGGTTGCACGATCGTTGCAAGACAACCAGTGATCGTAGAAGGATGGTTCAGGTGTCATTGGAAAGCTCAATTTAGGCCCTTTCAGGTATACATACTTGTATTACTCTCTGGGTCTTGTTTATGCATGAAAAAGAGCACGGAAACAACCCCATTTATGGTAAAAAAAAAAATGCTGAGCGGCACAGTGAAATATACTCCACCACCCGCTCTTTGAGCGTTAAGGTGCACACTGCCCTGCTCCTATTCTGAATAATAAGTAGAACAGAAATAATCATGTAACTTACTAGCTACGAGAAATCAAAACCAACACCAGGATTAGCAATACTGGGTTGGATAATCAAAATAGTTAAATACATAGGCTACCAGCAGACATCAACGAAAAAAAGAGTGCAGGTGTACATCGAGCATAACAGGCTATGCGCGCCCTCAACAGTACTAAACCGTGCGCAAACCAGCCAACGGTAATCCACTCTTAACCCAAGAGAGTTGCACATAATAATATTGCATATAATAATGGTCTAACAATACAAGGCAGGGTCCTAATATGACTACTAACCTCGGGGTGATATTAGTGGAAACAAGTTGCCCTGACCACCTCTAATATCACACCAGTATATCCTGCTTCAATCTGGGCCCCCCAGTGAGTTACCGCCCAAAACAATGAACTCTTAGAGTCCACCTCCCACACTCACTTAACTATGGGGGGGGTCCAGACTGAAGCTGGATTCCTAATTAATATTAAACACTCCGTTGCCTCAGTTCGAAACCCGAGATAGGGAACAAACAATTGCTGGGGCAGAACCGTCAAGGTTGTTACCGGGTCCTAAGCACAAAACGGGGAAAAATATGTAGGGGTATGGATGTGTGTGTGTGTGGACTGTCTATGGGATTAATAGTGCTTATTAGTAAGGACCCCGGCAAGCCTCCCAGCTCTTCCCTCTCCCGAAGTCAGCCACAGGAGGTACAGAATGTATAAAACAAAATTAATTATAATAAAATGCTGATCAGAAGAAAGGATAATTAAAAGAAGAAATGAATGTCTAGGATTCTCTGTTAATTACGTTACGTTACTATTATGCAAGCAAGGACAAACAAAAGGGGCAGACTGATGGGTCACAAGAGAGAGAGGACACCAACTACCTAGTCTGGCCGCCTACGAGAGAATGATGAGGCCTGGCCCTGGCGTAGCTAGCGGGAGCCAGGCTCAAACTAAGGGGGTTGCAATATATCACCACACGATATGATAACACTAAGACACTTCACAAGAATAACTTATACTAACGTATTCCTGTGTTAAGATATTGACTAAAACAGCGTGGCAGATAAAATAAAGTACATCTTGATATTGCAACACAACTAAACTTGCAATGGTCACATAATTAAATGAAACTCGTGGGGCTGGCAAACTCGCCGCCCGCTCCCCCCCTCCCGAGACGAGAGCAACATTCCTCGCTCACCCACTTACCTCCAGCTTGCAAATTACAACGTTGCCACTAAAAAAAAACTTCATATACGAAACTAATAACACTCAATTGGCTCATTCTACACAAATGTTTATTGAGACAAAAACGCTTAGAGGCACGGCAAAACTAGTCATGTGCAATTGGAAGGGTATCGGAATGAAACTCACAATACCAGGTCTTTCTAATAGACTTGGCACAGCTGCTTTCAGAAAGTCTGGCGCCACTCGAGTCTAGCTACTCCTAAAAGACCCTAAAAGACCCTGGTCATTGTGACACCCTCACACAGGGTGGGGGGGGGGGACTTTTGTAGCATTGAAACAAAACTTTCATCATTAGTTTACAACTGCAAAATATTTACATTGACAGTCTTTTGTATTTTTTACATTTTAAAGATTTTTTTAACATGAGTAAATATGACTTACTTTCTAAATAGCCTCGTGCTCTCCTATCATTCCTCAGAGGACTCACGGGACAAACAGTCTGCCAGGACATTATCAACACCACGGATGTGCCTAACATCGAGATGATATTCTTGCAACATCAAACTCCAGCGAGTAAGTCTCTGGTTTTTGTCCTTGAGCCTATTAAGAAACTGCAGAGGATGATGGTCAGAGTAGATTCTGAGCACGGGCCCATATGGTGGCAAATAAACAGCGAAATGGTGTAAACTCAAAATAATAGCTAGCAACTCCCTTTCGATCACAGAATAATTATTTTGTGCTCGGTTAAACGTTTTCGAAAAGTAGGAAATGGGGTGCTCAACATCATCTCCGAACTCTTGCATCAACACAGAGCCGGCACCCACATCGCTCGCATCTACTGCCAAGACGAAAGGATTGTTGAAATCTGGGGCACGTAATATAGGATGGCAATAGAGGAGGCTTTTGACATCTTTTAAAGCCTGCTCACACCCTGTTGTCCATTTAAATGGTTTGTTCTTTTGTAGCAAATTTGTCAATGGGGCAAGCACGGTGGAATATCCTTTGATGAACCGGCGATAATAGCCTATCATGCCAAGGAAACGTTGTACGGCTTTCTTATTATGAGGTGCTCGGAAACTCTGGATAGCCTCCACCTTCGCCTGAGGGGGACAGACCTGGCCGTGGCCAACAACATAACCCAGATATTGCACCCGAGCCTGCACGAACTCGCACTTTGCCAGGTTGACCACTAATCCAGCCCCAGACAACTTCCGGAAAACCTCACCCACATTGGCCAAATGGTCGCTCCAATTTGTGTCATAAACAACAACATCATCTATGTAGACTAATTAGGGACATCATGCACAACCCTGTCCATTAACCGCTGAAATGTGGCGGGAGCATTCTTCAAGCCGTACGGCATTATCTGGCACTGATACACTCCTCCACCCACCACAAAACTAGCGATTTTCTTGGCACGTTCGGTTAGTGGGACTTGCCAATAGCCTTTAACACCTAACGAGCGGCCTAGGCGGTAATTTATATGTGCCGCCCAGCGGGGTGTTTTTACCCTAAATAGGGTTGTTTACGTGATCATTTTCATGCCTAAATAAGACCCAGAGCGTAAAACAAGTATCTATCCCTGAAAGGGCATAAACAGAGCTTTCCAATGACACCCCAACCATCTTTGTACGACCGTTAGTTTTCTTGCAACGATCGCGCAACACGAGTGCAAAAACCATGTAATTAGGTACTTTCCCTACATAATTCCCTGTGTAGCGAGTGTGAGGGGGGAAGGGAGGGTGGTTTTTACTTCAGTTGGCCCACCGCGGTGGTGTGCGTCGGTCATAGCCTTACTACGCTCCTCACACCGCTCAGCTCTCTCTCTCTGCAACATTACGTGCTGAAAATGGCACACGACATAAGTTGTGAACCGCCACTTAGTCCAAATTTCTTTCACACGACATAAGTTGCGCGCCGCTAATAAAGGGTTAACTAAGTCCACTTTTGTGATGAACGTGGCTGCCCCAATCTTGTCTACCGAGTCATCAACTCTCGGTAAAGGGTAGGTATCTGTCTTGGAGAGTAAATTTACTTTGCGAAAATCGACACAGAAGCGGAACTTACCATCAGGCTTAGGCTGCAGAGTTAGTGGGCTTGACCACTCACTCCATCCTTTCTTGATGAGACTCTTGTCAACCATATACGCTGCTTCTGTGGATTAAGTCTATAAGGTGGTAATTTTATAGGCTTATACTCTCCCACATCGATGTCATGCACCGCCCAATATGTCAAAGCTGGTGCATCCCCGAACACATGTGGATAAGCCCACAAGGTAGTAAACATCTCCTCAACCCTTTCCGGAGGTAAATGGGTCAATTTCTCCCGCAGGGCCAGGTACCCGTTCTCTGCCCATGTCCCAGCTGGCACAGCCTCACCTGGGAAAAGCTCCCTCTCCTCCTCCTGCTCCTCCTTCATGCCTTCTACAACCAGGACAGGGCAACGAGACACGGCATCCTGGTCCCTGGGACCCGAGAATTGGGGAGAGTGCAGAGGGGGGTTGAGAGGCACTGCAGGAGCTTGCCTGGCGTTCCCACAGTGCATGAACCGCTAGCCCCGGGACCCGGGTTATCCAACCACCATTCACCAGGCCCGGGCTCACCCTGCTCCTCCGACTCCAACTCTCCAGTCAATAACATAGGCAAGAAATTGACCGTATCTGACTCAACTTTCTCTACTGACCCGTTCTGAGCGGATACAGTAGCACAACCTGCCTCAGACAACTCCCCGTTAACACCAGCAGGTGACTGATCGGCGCCCAGGCAACTCTCTCGGCTAGCCCCTTTAGGTGACATAGCCTGTGTGCCCACCACACGATAGTACCTCTTTAACATGTTAATATGGCAGAGCTGATGGGTCTTACGTCTGTCTGGAGTACTCTCCCCGACCTTAGAAAACAAGTGTGTTAATGAAGCATCACTCTGCGCCTCACCAATCTGCCCTGGTGGCACGGTGGTAAGATTAGGTATAGCCTCCAAGTCGGTCTGATTCGATGATACAGGATCAACCGGTCCTCCCGTAGGGACCCGATCGCTCCCTTCAGTATCACCTCTGGCACCGGGTGAAACGAGTGAGGAGCTTTCCACTGAGCCTTCCTTCCCGTCCTGCACACCCTCGGCACCCTGCAGATCAGTCGAATCTATGGGTGATGCAGATTCATTACTGTACATCCCCTCGATCAGATCTATCTCCTCCCCAAACAATTCCTCCAGCTGTGCAACCTGGGCCATAGTTCTCGTGCCCGCACACACCGGAAACAAATCGGGAGGCAGCTTCTTAGCCTCCTTGTTCCTCTTCTCCGGCTGTACCTGCTCCGACACCACTACCGGAGGTGGAAAGACTTTACTCCCTGCCATATCTGCTCCAAGCAGAAAATTAATCCCCTCCACAGGTAATGTGTCCACGACCGCTACCTTCGCCGTCGCCGTGACTACAGGACACCTAAGATGAATAGGAACGAGGCTATAACAGGCCTCAGTGTTTACACCTCGACATAACACAAACTCGTCAGATTTTATCGGCTTCCCCATCAAGTTCAAACACATGGACTGCTTAGCTCCCGAATCTCTAAGAACCTTGACTGGATACACCTTCCCACACAGCTCTACTTCACCCTTATGAACGAAAGCCCGGCACCAAACGAGCGAGGCTTCTGGACCTGCAATGGTACCTAGTTGAGACACTTTGTCGGGGGCAGGCTGTGCCACGGCCGTTGGCACCCCATGCTTCACCCTTCGGTCTGCCTCCAACCTCGGTAACAAAGATTCATCCCCTCCTCCCTGGATACCAACCACTAACGACACAGGCTTAGCAAGCGCTGCAGAAGACTTTGCCTGGGGACAGTTTGGTTTAATATGTCCGGTCTGTTTACACCCATAACACCTAACAACACTGGAATCAGGTCGGGCTGAATTTTGTGATTTTTGTTTGTCACCACAGTTATTATTACGTGTGGGACCAGGGCCACTATTACTGTACCCTCCACTTCCATCTGCTCGGTACTTCTCGTCACGTGCAGTCGTGGGGGGGGCATATCTGGCACAATCAGTAAAACCCTTGGTTGCCAACACTCGATCGTCAGCCCACACGGCAGCATCAGACAGCTTGCCGGGGCGCTTCTCACGGATCTTTTGGCAAATCTCTTTGTCGACATTGTTGGTAAAGTGTTCTACCAGGAAAAGTTCAACTGTCTCATTTAAATTTGTTACATTTTCACTCAAAAGCCAACGAGACAAACAATCACGGAGGTACTTAGCAAACTCAACATGAGTATGATTAGGCTTCTTCCTTGCATTACGAAATTTAAGGCGATAGTCTTCTGGTCTGAGTTCATAAGCCTTAAGGATAGCCTGCTTTAAATTGTCATACTCTGCTAAGTCCTCCACTGACATCCTATCATATACCTCGAGCGCTTTTCCCTTGAGAACATTTGCCACCAATGCCGCCCAGCGTTCCCGTTGCCACTCGAACTCCCTTGATTTCTTTTCAAATCGCTGGAACCATTCAGTGACATTTTCCTCGTCAAAAGCGGGAACGAGCTTCAGGCTATGAGACAACTTTAACTCGCTAGATTCCTCCCTGTGTACCGTGCCCACTTGTCCCCTTGTGTACCTACCCCTGTCTACCTCAATTTTGGTTCTTTGTAACTCCATTGCCATTCTCTGTGTCTCTAACCTCTCATGCATTTCCAATCTCTTCAACTCTAGGTGTACTAGAGCATCACTCGATAGCCCTACCGGGGCAAAAGTAGGGAGTGGTGTAGGAACATAAGGGGGACGGTAACGTGGCTGAATCGTAGAAAGTCCGGCTGGGATAAATGGGGGGGGAGGTGTAACCTGGTTCTGTGCCGCCCAGCCAGCGGCAGGAGTAGAGTGTAAAGGATAAAAATGGGGTTGAGTAAGTTGGGGCACACCAGGGGGCATGTCAGGCAACAATGGGGGAACAACAGTAGGACATGTCAACTGGGAAGATGTTATGCTATCATTAAAAGGATTGGGTGTGCGCGGCGGAGAGCGTGCAGGTGAGATATAACCTCCTGCCGGCACAGTTGTTGTCTCAGCCTCCTCTCGAACATCATAATAATACTGCCCTATATACTGCTGACATGCTTCCCCCGTGGTAAGAAGAGACCCCTCTACTCCCAACACTGATGCTATCAACCTCAATTCCTCCACCCTTCTCAACTGCATCTGTGCCCATTCTGGAGAACTCCGAAGGAACACTCTCGCATCCTCCTCATTGGTGATATGCAACGGCACGACACTCTCCCCCTCCTCTCTTGCTTGTTGTTCAGACATAGTAAAATAAAATGCTAGACACCTATTTTAAAAAAAAATCATCTGATCAAAATAAATCTTATTAATACTGCTGGTACTATTCCGATTATCCTAGGCAAGGCCGCCACTGTTACGAATCTGAACCTCAGTTGCTTAGAGACGGTATACGAAAATAATTACTAATAGAAATGCACCTTGTCTCTCTACCAAACAACACCACGACGCAACAGGTAAGAGCACTATGAATGCTTCCAGGCTCTTCTCAGGGCTTAACACCTAACGAGCGGCCTAGGCGGTAAATAATATGTAGCCACCAGCGGGGTGTTTTTACCCAAAATAGGGCTCTTTACATGATCATTTTCATGCCTAAATAAGACCCAGAGCGTAAAACAAGTATCTATCCCTGAAAGGGCATAAACAGAGCTTTCCAATGACACCACAACGATCCTTGTATGACCGCTAGTTTTCTTGCAACAACCGCGCAACACGAGTGCAAAAATCATGTAATTCGGTACTTTCCCCACATAATTCACTATGTAGCGAGTGTGAGAGGGTGGAGGAGGGTGGGATTCATGTCAGTTGGTCCACCGCGGTGGTCTGGAGCAGTCATACGCTCGCTACTCTCCTGCCACCACTTGTCTCTCTCTCTCAGCAACATTACGTGCTGAAAATGCCACACGACTTATGTTGTGAGCCGCCACATAGTCCAAATTTCTTTCACTCGACATATGATGCGCGCCGCCAAAGAAGGGTTAAGGTGCACACTGCCCTGCCCCTATTCTGATTAATAAGTAGAACAGAAATAATCATGTAACTTACTAGCTACGAGAACTCGAAACCAACACCGAGATTAGCAATGCTGGGTTGGATAATCAAACTAGTTAAATAAATAGGCTACCAGCAGACATCAACAAAAAAAAGAGTGCAGGTGTACTTCGAGCATAACAGGCTATGCGCGCCATCGACAGTACTAAACCGTGCGCAAACCAGCCAACGGTAATCCACTCTCAGCCCAAGAGAGTTGCACATAGTATTATTGCATATAATAATGGTCTAACAATACAAGGCATTGTCTTAATATGACTACTAACCTCGGGGTGATATTAGTGGAAACAAGTTGCCCTGACCACCTCTAATATCACACCAGTATATCCTGCTTCAACCTGGGCCCCCCAGTGAGTTACCGCCCAAACAATGAACTCTTAGAGTCCACCTCCCACACTCACTTAACTATGGGGGGGGGGGGGGGGAGGGGCAGACTGAAGCTGGATTCCTAATTAATATTAAACACTCCGTTGCCTCAGTTCGAAACCCGAGATTGGGAACAAACAATTGCTGGGACAGAACCGTCAAGGTTGTTACCGGATCCTAAGCACAAAACGGGGAAAAATATGTAGGGGTATGAATGTGTGTGTGTGTGGACTGTCTATGGGATTAACAGTGCTTATTAATAAGGACCCCGGCAAGCCTCCCAGCTATTCCCTATCACAGGTTCCGAAGTCAGCCACCGGAGGTACAGAATGTATAAAACAAAGGGAATTATAATAAACTGCTGATCAGAGGAAAAGGATAATTAAAAGAAGAAATGAATGTCTAGGATTCTCTGTTAATTACGTTACGTTACTATTATTTAAGCAAGGACAAACAAAAGGGGCAGACTGATGGGTCACAAGAGAGAGAGGACACCAACTACCTAGTCTGGCCGCCTACGAGAGAATGATGAGGCCTGGCCCTGGCGTAGCTAGCGGGAGCCAGGCTCAAGCTAAGGGGGTTGCAATATATTACCACACGATATGATAACACTAAGACACTTCACAAGAATAACTTATACTAACGTATTCCTGTGTTAAGATATTGACTAAAACAGCGTGGCAGATAAAATAAAGTACATCTTGATATTGCAACACAACTAAACTTGCAATGGTCACATAATTAAATGAAACTCGTGGGGCTGGCAAACTCGCCGCCCGCTCCCCCCCTCCCGAGACGAGAGCAACATTCCTCGCTCACCCACTTACCTCCAGCTTGCAAATTACAACGTTGCCACTATAAAATAAAATTCATATACGAAACTAATAACACTCAATTGGCTCATTCTACACAAATGTTTATTGAGACAAAAATGCTTAGAGGCACGGCAAAACTAGTCATGTGCAATTGGTAGGGTATCGGAATGAAACTCACAATACCAGGTCTTTCTAATAGACTTGGCAAAGCTGCATTCAGAAAGTCTGGCACCACTCGAGTCTAGCTACTCCTAAAAGACCCTAAAAGACCCTGGTTGTTGTGACAATATATATATATATATATATATATATATATATATATATATATATATATATATATATATATATATATACCGTATATATATATACAGTATATATATATATATACATACAGTATATGGGGAGATGTGGTGGAGTGGTTTTGCCACTGGCCTGATAATCCAATGGTCCCGGGTTCGAATCCCGATATGTCAATGGGAAGATATTATTGGGATGGAATTTGTGCTGTACCTAGTATCAGTGCATTACCACAAAACCCACCAAAACGCCAAAAAAATAACCTCATTGTTCCTGATTAATTAGCACTGTATGAATATTCCTATATTCAAAATATGCTATAGGGGGGCAATGTCTTGAGAGTTAATTGCTCAATAGGTAGCGTTCTGAGAGTGAGGGTACCAGTCTAGGTGGTGAGACCGTGAAGCACAAAGGTGAAGCAGCTTCAGAGATGGGGCTGCTTTGAGCCGTGAGTTGAACTCTAGTGCTTCACGTTCCTCCCTCCCTAGACTGGAACAAGACCTCACGGGCTTCACTGTGTTGAGCGGTTGGATGAGCAGGCTCTCAGCCTATGCCCGAGAGGGAGTAGTTGGAATATATAAAAAACTAAAATAACATTATATATATATATATATATATATATATATATATATATATATATATATATATATATATATATATATATATATATTAATGATGATATCAGTGAGTTGTCCTCCAGGATAACGTATTTTCAAAAGGAAAAGGGTAGCCAAAACAAGGAAGATCCCCATCTTCATATTTATTGCAATATTTCGGACTCTGCGTCCATCATCAGGTCAGTACACGATCCTATAAAATGAAATTACCATACATAAAATTTCGTAAATAGAAGGACCCGTAAAATAGTTTAAATACAAAGTAAATAAGGGTATAAAATACCTAAATGAAATTATTTCGTTAATCGTGTACTGACCTGATGATGGACGCAGAGTCCGAAATATTGCAATAAATATGAAGATGGGGATCTTCCTTGTTTTGGCTACCCTTTTCCTTTTGAAATATATATATATATATATATATATATATATATATATATATATATTATATATATATATATATATACAGTATATATATATATATGTATATATATATATATATATATATATACTATATATATATATATATATATATACCGTATATATATATATATATATATATATATATATATATATATATATATATATATATATATATATATATATACAGTATAATAAATATATGTATAATAAATATATGTATAATTAATATATGTATAATAAATATATGTATAATAAATATATGTATAATATATATATATATGTATATATATATATATATATATATATATATATATATATATACTGTAAAAAAAAAATATATATATATACAGTATATATATATTATAAGTTCCTTTCTTTCTAAAATATAACTTTAAGGTTAATATTTCCATCGATATAGCATTCATATTTTATTTTGTTATAGGTAATTTATACATATATTTGTTTATTTCTGAATTACACACATACATTTAATGGTGCACTTTTATAAGGTTTTATTGCTAACATTGTCTATATTTCCAAGCGTCTTTTATGAGTGGATGTAAATAGCGTTTCAAACATCGTTATCGATGGGCTAGATGATGCGACCTACTTGTAACGTTGCCACTATCACGAGTTCCCCAGACACTTGTAACTCTGCCGTCATCATGTCTCCGTCACTCTGGGGTCTGGCATGATCGCTGAGGTGTGGCGGAGGGAGGGAGATCATCAACACAAGTAGACAGAAAGGGAAGAAGAGGAAAATGGAGGGAAGAACGTACAATTGGAATATATAAAGAGGCAAAAGGAACACAGGAGAAGGACAAATACAATGAAAGTTGGTCGTAATTGTATGTGTATTAAGAGAAGAAGGACAGCACAAGACAAAGGAAATGAACTGGAGGATTTACAAAGTATGATGATAAGAATGAAAATGATAATATGAAAAGAATAACAGAAAGTGACAACAAGAAGGTTAGTGTTCTACAAGATATTCTAGTCAGGTTAAATGTGAAATAAGAAAACAGCGAACTAATGAAGGAGAGGAGGACAAAACAGGAACTAATTAACTTAGTAATTAATCTTAATGAGGAAGGCTTGAGGAAGGAGACCAACAGTGAGCAAGAAGGTCTGCTGAAGGATAATGAGAAGGAGAGGAGGGAGAGGAGAGAGAGTGATAGATGACTGTAGGATGATGAGTTGGTCTGTATGGCTGCCGGATGTTCACCTGGAAATAAACAAACAGGTGCATGTATGATTTGGTTGTTTTGTATGTGTATCACTATATAAATATTTAACTATTATAAATCTTACACAACAGTTCATAATATTATGTATAATTGAAGAATAATTATAACAGTATGACAATAATTGAAGAATAATTATAACAGTATGACAAAATTTGTGCAATCGGAAACCGGTTTGCAAACAACCCCTTGTCAAATCATCTGGCTAAAATGTATTACATTATCCTACCTCACTTTGTTCAAGTGAGGGTCTCATGCGCCTGCACTTCCAATATGATCAAGTCACTAACAATTGTCTTTCTTTTTTCAGAGTGGAGATGATCATAATTGTAATAATCCATTTTGTTATGTCACAAAGGGTGATGAATTAACAGTCTGCCGCCTTACCCCATTCAGCACCATGATCCTTGTTTACCTTTGATTCTGGCTATAATTATACGGTGTTCTGCAGTTTGAAAAGGGCCTATGTTATTAAGAGGGTTTATTGAGATTGTATGTTCCCAATTGAGTTGTAGAGGTACATTATAAACTAAATATAACCGTCTAATGGTGTCAAGATTATGACGACAATTATATAATGGTGGTGAAGGGGGTTATGTCAATGCTAATTTCTACCTGTGACAGATTAAGATTATAATTGTCCTGACTACAATAACCTATGAAATGGTTGACATACTGACCATTCAGCACATGGACCCTGACTACAAGAACCTATGTAGCGGTTGACATACTGACCACTCAGCACATGGACCCTGACTACAATAACCTATGAAGTGGATGACATACTGACCACTCAACACATGGACCCTGACTACAAGAACCTATGTAGTGGTTGACATACTGACCACTCAGCACATGGACCCTGACTACAATAACCTATGAAGTGATTGACATACTGACCACTCAGCACGTGGACCCTGACTACAATAACCTATGAAGTGGTTGACATACTGACCACTCCGCACATGGACCCTGACTACAATAACCTATGAAGTGGTTGACATACTGACCACTCAGCACGTGGACCCTGACTACAATAACCTATGAAGTGGTTGACATATTGACCACTCCGCACATGGACCCTGACTACAATAACCTATGAAGTGGTTGACATACTGACCACTCCGCACATGGACCCTGACTACAAGAACATATGTAGTGGTTGACATACTGACCACTCAGCACATGGACCCTGACTACAATAACCTATGAAGTGGTTGACATACTGACCACTCCGCACATGGACCCTGACTACAAGAACCTATGTAGTGGTTGACATACTGACCACTCAGCACATGGACCCTGACTACAATAACCTATGAAGTGGTTGACATACTGACCACTCAGCACATGGACCCTGACAGCGGCAGACTTGGCGTTAGCTGGACTGCAGGTGTAGGTGCCGCTGTTGTATACCTGGGCATCAACAAGGGTCAGGGTGGAGATGGTGGTGTTGTCTTCCACTCTTATGTTAATCTCTACTTTATCCACTTCGTAGTTCGCCACCTGACACACAATAGAGAGAGAGAAACAGAATTGATAATAATATATTTTGAAGTATTTCAGTGTTATCTACGAAATTTAGTTATTGATGGACAAATTCTTAGAAAACATTATTCACAAGAACATTAAATACAAGGGTCATTTAGATTTCTTCAATTGGTGATTTTTTACATTCTGTTCGTGGTACCAGAGGAGGAACTCTGCGGGTGCCGGGGCGTGGATCAACTTGCAGGTCAGCCTCAGGGTAGAGCCCTCGTCCAGGTGTAATGAATTACCAGCTGTGATCACTGCTCGGGGCTCTATAAGAACAAAAATTCAGTTTATAAACAGGATATAAATATTTCGATAATTGCGCTATAAAATACATCAATAGTTTCTTATTCTGGTTATTCTGCTGCAAATAAATGATGTATTTCAATCATTGGTATTTCAATTACTAATGTTTGGATGCATCTACAATGCTCTTTCTTGATTTTCATGTTGAGGATAGTATTGGTAATTACTAGACTATATTATGAACACGTGCGAAGGAGATTTATACCAATGTTATTCATATTTCTGATACCGTAATGATCTACAACATAACGAGGCCATAAAACACCTAACTTCTGATCTCTCTACTATCGATAATTGGGGCAGAGAAAATCTTGTTACTTTCAATGCTTCCAAAACGCAATTTCTCCATCTGTCTCTTAATGCTCTTGGTGTCTCTCTTCTGATTTCTCTTGGAATGATCATATTACCACTCTAGCTAAAACAGCTTCCCAGAAGTTGGGTGAGCTCAACCACATCCAGGGGTTCTTTACCCCTGCGCAGCTTCTTGTTCTGTGCAGGGGCACAGTGCTTCCATGTTTGAGTATTGTTCACACGTGTTGGGAGGATCCTCTCACACAGCACTTCTAGACAAAGTAGAAAATAACGCTTTTTGTCTCATTAACTCACGTCTAATCACCAATTATCTGCAGTCTCTCTCTCTCTCTTTGCCACAATGTTGCATCTCTCTTACTATTCTATCGCTATTACAATAACCAGTGTTCCTCAGAGCTCTCTCAGTGTATCCCACCCCCTCTTCGTAGAACATGCAGCACCCGTCTTGCAAAGTCACAGATTATAAATAGTGTTTTCGATGTGGTGTTAAGTGATTAGGGAAATCTTCTGTAGAACCAAATCAAAGACAGTTAGTGTAATTCCATCGGTGTTTAACATCAGGAAATAATGTTATGTTCCTCAAAATATTGTGTAACTATTTATACTAATGAAAACACTAACATAGTTTCGTCTAATACTTATGAGGCTGTTTGAAGACTACTCAAACTATTTGTGTATAAATAGGCCAGAATGTATGTATATGATGTATATCACAATGCAAGTATACCAAAGCTCATGCCATCAGCTTAAACAATTTTCCTTGTTCCTGTTCCCTGCTGAAAAGATGTTTATTATTCAGTTGTAAACATAGTTTATCAGGTATTGAGAGTGATATACAGGGTGACCTCCAACAAATGCAACCCACATATAAGTAAATATTGTGTACAATCAATGAGAAAATACTTGAAGTTTGGTACACGGTAGTTTGAGATGAGGTTTCACATTGACAGAAAATTATAAGTCTGTAGAGGAAATGATGGATAATTTTCACGCTCGTTCATAATGACTCCCCTAGCATCGAAAACAAACTAGGAAATGGGAATATACCTTACAGTATATTGCCTTCAATAGTTTATTTTTGGTCATCGCTTGCCTTGGGATTTTCCCTGTACATGCAATACTTCAAAGAACCCAAAGGGTACAAATCTTGGGGGTTCATATCAGGTGAGTGGTGTGCCCACTCAATGTTACATCTCCTGCTGATGAGTCAGCCGTAGAATTGTTGTCTGGACCACCGCAGAGTTTGATTTGACGTGTGAGGGATGGCTGCATTTTGTTGAAACCACCCCGAAAAGGCGGGTGCCTAACCCCGAAAGGGGTTGAAATAGGGGAGCTATACCCCCCCGCTTTCTAGGGCCTTTCCTAGCTGATGCTGAGAGGATTGGTTTCTAGTCATGTGGTGATGGGCTGGTTTATCAGAGTGAGAACTGAGCGATCTCTGCCATACCCATAGCTTACTCTGACTGTTCCTTTTACTTATATATTTTCTAGATCTCAAGTGACGGTGTCTCTTCCGTGGATTGACCTCCCAATATACCAAGATTGGAAGCCAAAGCGTCACATTTTTCCTTTGCCCCTCAACTTTCTCTTCATAATTGCTGAGGGGCACAGGGCCCTGGGGGGGCTTTGGTTTCCCGGGCGTTCCCGCACCCTCCTCAGCTCCCCGCCATGGAGTGGCTTCGGTCACCCAGGCTTTATTGTGGCCGGCAGGGAGCTCGGTTATGGCCTTGGCCTTGCTCGGGGCCTTGAGGCTGTTCGGCCAGGCAGCTTGGGGAACAACAACAACAACAACCACTGTGCAACTCTTTCGGTGTTCCTGGGTCACCACAATTCCAAAATGTATTGAATATTTTGTGGGTTAACATTTTATGGGGTTCACCCAATGATAGTAGCATTGTCAATTCCAAACATTAACCAATCCATTGGAGATAAACAACAATGGTTAGACTCGTGTAACTGAAATGGCTTTCCGATAATTTCAATAGCCAATTGTGAAGTACTTGTTATTGTTGCCAAGAGCATAAATCATATGATATGGCTGTGAATTTAGATCATTGTCTTAATATTCAAACATATCATAAGTGTCAGAATGTTCTCTTAATGTTTAACCGTGAATTGCTTCAACACATACACACATCACTGACCTAGGACATTTAAGGTGATAAGTTGTGTGATGATTGGCTTGGTGTTAATCTGACACTCATATATACCAGTGTCGTTGGTGGTAGGCAACCTGTTGGAAAATATATATTATTGAGTCCAGGACAATTATTAGGCAGAATGAATATACACATTTGAGTGAGTTGATGCAATTTATTGCCGCTTCACTGAATCACTTACTGTAGCTACTTCATGTCAGTGACTGTTGTCAGGGGTCTAAATTGACTAAGCTTGATTTTGGCAATATTTACACCAAGACTTTTACTGTTCACTCACTTTAAGCCCAATAATGACCCAGTCAGTGTTGAGATTAGTTGAAATATTCAGCAGTGTTATTATCGTGATTAATAATTAGATCAGTTGACCTATAATACATTTTAATGGTTAAAACGAAATAACTAAATAGGCCTAATGGTGTCTTATAGGTACGAGGGTCATTATTCTAGCTTTATATATTAAATATAATTGTTTTGGTATTGTTATATTAAGTCAAGAAAAGGGGTGTCACAATCGGAGCAATGTTGTTTTGGAATTAGAATGAAATTGATATGTTTTGGCCATTTATTCACTTCCAGGTGTATAAAGTTAATTGCCGAGCATAACTTTAAGTTTGTGGTTCTAGTATAATGCTGAGATTTGGCCTAATAATTGTTTGTACCTAATCTCTAGTGTGATACCCTGATTCTGAAACCTTAGTGACAAAAGCCACCTCGAGAGGGCTTGACAGGTCGAAATTTATGAGTCCTACCTCCAACTTAAAAACTATAGTCTTACCTAGGATATCGTATGTAATAGTTAACATGTTTGTGCCTGAAATTCGTTTACATCAAATAAAAGTAATTCAATTATCCTTTGAAAGTCTTATTAGACTCTTAAGTAAGTTGAGGAGCTCATTTAATCAAGGTAAGGTTATTGTTGTGACAAAATACGTTGACCCCAGAGTCCTACAGCGGGTCTCTACCTACTCAAGGTGCCTTCACTCCCTCCTAGACGCTCGCCTCGGGCGGCAAGAGGGGAGATAATTATTCAGTATTAACTTTTCATTCTGTGTTGTGTTTAGATAAAACCTTCTGTTGAAGGTGAGTTGAAATGAATTGTGAAGTATTTAAGATAAGTTTTGAAGCTAATTTTAAGTCCAGTTTCTTATATGTAATTACGAAATTATACGACCTCCTTTGTCATGATCGAAGGTGAAGTTATTTACACCGTCTGATAATTGATAATTTAGATTTCGAATTCCATGCTATTTTTCCTGTCAACCTTATTATGTATAAGATATTAATACTATTATGTTAGTATAGTATAATCATAACAATTATATAAGAAGTTCAGTATGTAACTTAATGTAAGCCCACATTTCTTTCCCCGAGTCGGGTGTAGGCCTATACATCCCGTTTTCTAATTGGACCATTTTCTGTATATATTTTTGTGGGTCAACTAAGTAAACTATAATTTATCTGTATCCCCAACCCTCCGTTTTCTATTTGGACCGTTTTATTTTATATTTTTGAGGGTCAACTAAGTAAATTATATCTGTAACCCAATAATTTACATACTTATTTGTTTGTCTCTTAATTGATACATTTGACCACTTTTGTAATGTTAATATGAATTAGATATATAATTTTGTCAGTTTTATTAATGGTAGTGTTAATACCAGGTCCCAGGTCAGGAGCGAAGTCCCGGGAGAAGTACCGCGTGCAGAGAGTCCTGTGTCCACCCCAGTGGGCATGACCTAGTGGCTGTACTGAGACAGGATGCTGTTGGTGTAATTGAGTCTTGAGCTAACCTTCACCCCATTGTGAGCTGTTGTACGCCTTATGAACCTAGTGACTGAAGTGTGTGTTTACTAGGGTAGTGGCCTTGGGGTCACCTGCTGAAGGGTTTTAGTTAACGTTGATGTGGTGATAAGAAGTAGTTCATTGGGCCAATAATACCAATATATTCCGTGGTTGACTAAAGTAATAATCCTATTGATTTGTGTATCTCAGTGAAAAGTGTATTTTCCTTTACAGTGTTTTTTAATATAGTTAAGTAATACCAAACGGTATATTGTGTTTTTATTTTCTCACGTGTAATTTATACAATTTGCATTTTTTTACCTGTATTTCTTTGCATGCAACGGCCATTAAGCCACCAGAGTAATAAGTTGGATCAATCACCATTAAGTATGGAAGAAATACACAATAACAGAATGAACATTAAGTAATAAATAAGGAGGGGGTAACAGCAAAGTCCAGGAAAAGAAAAGAAAGGCAAAGACTACAACCCCCCCCCCCTTACACTGTTACTTATTATTGCAATGTAAATGTTACCAGTACAGGGGCACAGTGCGGTCATGTAGTGAGTATTCTTCACATGTGTGGGGAGGATCCTCTCACACAACACTTTTTGACAAAATAGAAAAGAAAGCCTTTCGTCTCATTAACTCGTGTTCACTCACCAACTCTCTGCAATCTCTCTCTCTTCGCCTCAATGTTGCATCTTTCACGCTATTCTACAGCTATTACAATAATCAGTGTTTGCCAAAGCTTTATCAGAATATACCACCTCCTCTACGTTGAGTATGTAGCATCCATCTTGCAACACAATCCGACCCCTACTCTGTGCAACTCTCTTCCTTCTATTCAACAGTTGATCTCTGGAACTCTCTCTCTCTGAAACCATCTTTCTCTCGTCCGATGACTTGAATTGCTTCAAACTTTGTGTGTCCAGGCATTCTGCCACGAACATTCCTTGATTTTGGCCCTGTCACTCTTTCAACTCTGGGGGAGGCACTCGTCACAAGTAGTTTTGCCTTTTGTATCCCTCATCCACAAACAAAAGAAAAGAAAAAGTGACTCTCTCTCTGACCTTAGCTTTAGGATCCATTGGTTGCTACCGTCATCGTGGTGGACCTGGAACCTGTCGTCATTGGTGAAGGTGAACCGACCCACCGTCAACACGTGAATGTCATGGTGCCTCACCCAAGATACCTGTTGGTCCCAAATGGTGGTGTTAGCTGTGTGTGGTGCTACTGTCCGTGCTGGTGTAAGCTGTATGTAGTGTTACTGTTGGTGGTGGTGTTAGCTGTGTGTGGTGTTACTGTTGGTGGTGGTGTTAGCTGTGTGTTGTGTTACTGTTGGTGGTGGTGGTGTCAATTGTGTGGTGTTACTGTCAGTGGTGCTGTTAGCTGTGTGGTGTTATTGTTGGAGGGGGTGTTAGGTGTGTGTGATGCTACCGTTAGTGGTGGTGTTAGCTGTGTGGTGTTACTGTTGGGGTGGTGTTACTTGTGCGTGGTGTTACTGTTAGAAGTTATTTTAGCTTTGCATGGTGTTGAAGTTGGTGGTGGTGTTACTGATGGTGGTGGTGTTACTGATGGTGGTGGTGTTAGCTCTGTGTGGTGTTACTGTTGGTGGTGGTGTTAGCTGTGTGTGGTGTTACTGTTGGTGGTGGTGTTAGCTGTGTGTGGTGTTACTGTTGGTGGTGGTGTTCGCTGTTTGTGGTGTTACTGTTGGTGGTGTTACTGTTGGGGGTGGTGTTAGGTGTGTGTGTGGTGTTAGCTGTGTGTGGTCTTACTGTTGGTGGTGGTGTTACTGTTGATGGTGGTGTTAACTGTGTGTCATGTTACTGTTGGTGGTGGTGTTACAGTTGATGGTGGTGGTAACTGCATGTGGTGTTACTGTTGGTGGTGGTGTTAACTGTGTGAGGTGTTACTGTTGGTAGTGGTGTACGTTACTGTTGATAGTAGTGTTAGCTGGATGTGGTGTTACTGTTGGTGGTGGTGTTACTGTTGGTGGTGGTGTTACTGTTGGTGGTGGTGTTACTGTTGGTGGTGGTGTTACTGTTGGTGGTGGTGTTACTGTTGATGGTGGTGTTACTGTTGGTGGTGGTGTTACTGTTGGTGGTGGTGTTACTGTTGGTGGTGGTGTTACTGTTGGTGGTGGTGTTACTGTTGGTGGTGGTGTTAGCTGTGTGTGGTGTTACTGTTGGTGGTGGTGTTACTGTTGGTGGTGGTGTTACTGTTGGTGGTGGTGTTAGCTGTGTGTAGTGTTACTGTTGGTGGTGGTGTTAGCTGTGTGTGGTGTTACTGTTGGTGGTGGTGTTACTGTTGGTGGTGGTGTTACTGTTGGTGGTGGTGTTACTGTTGGTGGTGGTGTTACTGTTGTGGTGGTTTTACTGTTGGAGTGGTGTTACCTGTGTGGTGTTACTGTTGGCGGTGGTGTTACTGTTGGTGGAGGTGTAACTGTTGGTGGTGGTGTTAGCTGTGTGTGGTGTTAATGTTGGGGGTAGTGTAAGCTGTGTGTAGTGTTACTGTTGGTGGTGGTGTTAGCTGGGTGTAGTGTTACTGTTGGTGGTGGTTTTAGCTGTGTGTAGTGTTACTGTTGGTGGTGGTGTTAGCTGTGTGTGGTGGTGTTACTGTTAGGGGTGGTATTACTGTTGGTGGTGGTGTTACTGTTGGTGGTGTTGTTATTGTTTGTGGTGGTGTTAGTGTTGGTGGTGGTGTTACTGTTGGTGGTGTTGTTACTGTTGGTGGTGGTGTTACTGATGGTGGTGGTGTTACTGTTGGTGGTGTTGTTACTGTTCGTGGTGGTGTTAGTGGTGGTGTTACTGTTGGTGGTGGTGTTACTGTTGGTGGTGGTGTTAGTGTTGGTGGTGGTGTTACTGTTGGTGGTGGTGTTACTGTTGGTGGTGGTGTTACTCTTGGTGGTGGTTTTACTGTTGAAGGTGGTCTTGCTGTTAGTGTTGGTGGTGGTGTTACTGTTGGTGGTGCCGTTAGTGTTAGTGTTGGTGGTGGTGTTAATGTTGGTGGTGGTGTTTGTTGTGTGTGCTGTTACTGTTGGTGGTGGTGTTACTGTTGGTGGTGGTTTTGCTGTTGGTGTTGCTGTTGCTGTTGGTGGGGGTGGTAATATTAGTGGTGGTGTTTGCTGTGTGTGCTGTTACTGTTGGTGGAGGTGTTACTGTTGGTGGTGGTGTTTACTGTGTGTGTGGTTACTGTTGGTGGTGTTGTTAATGTTGGTGTCGGTGTTAATGTTGGTGGTGGTATAATTGTTGTTGATGGTGTTGCTGTTGGTGGTGGTGTTAATGTTGGCTGTGGTTTTAATGTTGGTGGTGGCATTGCTGTTGGTGGTGTTGTTACTGTTTGTGATGGTGTTACTGTTGGTGGTGGAGTCAATGTGGGCGGTGGTGTTACTATTGGTGATGGTGCTACTGTTGGTGGTTGTGTTACTGTTGGCGGTGGTGTTAATGTGGGCAGTGGTGTTACTGTTGGTGGCGGTGTTACTGTTGGTGGAGGTGTTACTGTTGGTGGTGGTGATGCTGTTGTTGGTGGTGTTACTGTTGGAGGTGGTGTTACTGTTGGTGGTGGTGTTACTGTTGGTGGTAGTGTTACTGTTCATGGTGGTGTTACTGTTTTTGGTGGTATAACTGTTGGTGGTGTTGTTACTGTTCGTGGTGGTGTTGCTGTTGATGGTGGTGTTAATGTGGGCGGTGGTGTTACTGTTGGTGATGGTTTTACTGTTGGTGGTGGTGATGCTGTTGGTGTGGTGTTACTGTTGGTGGTGGTGTTACTGTTGGTGGTAGTGTTACTGTTGGTGGTGGTGTTACTGTTGGTGGTGTTGTTACTGTTGGTGGTGGTGTTACTGTTGGTGGTGGATTTACTGTTGGTGGTGATGTTACTCTTAGTGGTGGTGTTACTGTTGGTGGTAGTGTTACTATTGGTGGTGATGGTACTGTCGGTGGAGGTGTTAATGTTGGTGGTAGTGTTACTGTTGGTGGTGGTGTTACTGTTTGTGGTGGTGTTACTGTAGGTGGTAGTGTTACTATTAGTGGTGGTGTTACTGTTGGTGGTAGTGTTACTGTTGGTGGTGGTGTTACTGTTGATGGTGGTGTTACTGATGGTGGTGGTGTTATTTGTGTGTGGTACTGCTGTTGGTGGTGGTTTTAGATGTGTGGTGTTACTGTTTGTGGTGGTGTTAACTGTGTGTGGTGTTACTATTGGTGATGGTGTTAGCTGTGTGTAGTGTTTCTGTTGGTGGTGGTGTTTCTGTTGGTGATGGTGTTAGCTGTGTGTGGTGTTACTGTTGGTGTTGGTGTTAGCTGTGTGTGTTGTAACTGTTGGTAGTGGAGTTAACCAAGTGTGGTGTTGCTGTTTGTGGTGGTATTAGGTGTGTTTGGTGTTACTGTTGTTGGTGGTGTTAGCTGTGTGTGGTGTTACTGTTGTTGGTGGTGTTAGCTGTGTATGGTGCTACTGTTGGTGGCGGTATTACTGTTGGTGGTGGTGTTACTGTTGGTGGTGGTGTTAATGTTGCTTGTGGTGTTACTGTTGGTTGTGGTGTTGTTGTTAGTGGTGGTGTTACTGTTAGTGGTGGTATTACTGTTGGTGGCGGTGTTACTGTTGGTGGTGGTGTTTCTGTTGGTGGTGGTGTTACTGTTGGTGATGGTGTTACTGTTGGTGATGGTGTTACTGTTGGTGGTGGTGTTACTGTTGGCGGGGGTGTTACTGTTGGCGGGGGTGTTACTGTTGCTGGTGGTGTTACTGTTGGTGGTGGTGTTACTGTTTCTGGTGGTGTTGCTTTTGGTGGGGGTGTTAGCTGTGTGTGGTGTTACGTTTGGTGGTGATTTTACTGTTGGTGGTGGTATTGCTGTTGGTGGTTGTGTTAATATTGGTGGTGGTGTTACTGCTGGTAGTGGTGTTAATGTTGGTGGTGATGTTACTGTTGGCGGTGGGGTTGGTGGTGGTGTTACTGTTGGTTGTGGTCTTACTGTTGGTGGTGGTGTTGCTGTTGGCAGTGAGGTCACTATTGGTGGTGGTGTTACTGTTGGTGGTGGTATTACTGTTGGGGGGGTGTTGCTATTGGTGGTGATGTTAATGTTAGTGGTGGTGTTACTGTTGGTAGTGGTGTTGCTGTTGGTGGTGGT
Organism: Paralithodes platypus; assembly: GCA_032716605.1. Lineage (NCBI taxonomy): Eukaryota > Metazoa > Arthropoda > Malacostraca > Decapoda > Lithodidae > Paralithodes > Paralithodes platypus. The sequence continues at coordinate 39,883,556 of CM064523.1, read as the reverse complement.
TTTAATGTGGGAGGTGGTGTTGTTGTTGGTGGTGGTGTTACTGTTAGTGGTGGTATTACTGTTGGTGGAGGTTTTACTGTTGGTGGTGGTGTTACTGTTGGTGGTGGTGTAAATATTGGTGGTGGTGTTACTGTTGGTGGTGGTGTTACTGTTGGTGGTGTTACTGTTCGTGATGGTTTTATTTGTAATGGTGGTTTTACTGTTGGTGGTGGATTTAGCTATGTGTGGTGTTACTGTTGGTGATGTTGGTAATGTTGGTGGTGAGGTTAACTGTATGTGGTGCTACTGTTGGTGGTGATGCTAGCTGTATGTGGTGCTACTTTTGGTGGTGGTGTTACTGTTGGTGGTGGTGTTAGCTGTGTTTGGTGTTACTGTTAGTGATGGTGCTAGATGTGTGTGGTGTTACTGTTCGTGGTGGTGTTAGCTGTATGAGGTGTCTCTATTGATAGTGGTGTTAGCTGTGTGTGGTGTTACTGTTGGTGATGGTGCTACCGTTAGTGGAGGTGTTAATGTTGGCAGTGTTGTTGCTGTTGGTGGTGGTTTTACTGTTGGTGGTGGTCTTGGTATTGGTGTTACTGTTGGTGGTGGTGTTACTGTTGGTGATGTTGTTAGTGTTGGTGGTGGTGTTTATGTGGGCATTGGTGTTACTGTTGGTTGTGGTGTTATTGTTGGTGATGGTGTTACTGTTGGTGGTGTTGTTAGTGTTAGTGTTTCTGTTGGTGGTGGTGTTACTGTTGGTGGTGTTGTTAGTGTTAGTACAAAGGAGTACAAAGGAAATCAAGCAACAACAGATCTAGTGACCCTTCTAGGTTGCTTGTCCTCCAAAACACTGAGGATCAAGTGTCCAAACAGTGGTTTAGAGTGGGTAAGGGAACATTGGAAAGAGAATTACTGCCCTGGAACTAATGTCCGTGGCAGGACTAGGAAGTTAGTAGAGGACAGATGGGTTAGTAACTGAGGGGGGATAAAATAAAGTTATTCATTTACAAACGCAGTCAGTCGCGGGTTTGATGAGAGATATTTGTCTAGGCGGAGTTTAAATGAATCAACGGTGATGCAGTCTATAACGTTTCGGGGAAGCCCATTCCACAAGTTGACAACTCGATTGAAGAAGAAATTCTTAGATTCGTGCGAGTTAAAAGATTTACCAATAATTTTGCAACCGTTTCCACGCGTGTAATTAGATTGGTCGATAGTGAAGTATTTACTACAGTTCATATTGTCGATGCCTTTGATGATTTTGAACACTTGAATTAAGTCACCTCTTAATCTGCGCTGGGTTAAAGGAAATAGATTTAATTCTCTAAGACGCTCTTCGTATGGTTTGTTCTTTAGGCTAGGTATCATTTTGGTAACTCTATGTTGAACTCGTTCTAGCTTGTTTATATCTTTTTGGTAATAAGGGCACCAGGATTGAACGCAGTATTCCAGAAGAGGGCGGACTAAGGAATTGTAAAGGGTTAGGATAACTTCTTTGGATTTATGCTCAAATGACCTGCCTATAAAGCCAATTATTTTGTTTGCCTTCTTAACAACTTCTGAACATTGTTGACTCGGTTTTAGGTTACTCGATATTGTTACTCCCAGATCGGTTTCTCTGTTTACATTCTTAAGCTGAGTACCATTCATCGAATAGTTTGCTTTCTCATTTAGGTATCCGACATGTAGTACTTTACATTTATCCGCATTGAAACTCATTTGCCAAATTTGGGCCCAACATGACAATTTATCTAGATTATGTTGCATATCGTCAACTTGTTCTTTTGAGAGTATGCTATTTGCAATTTTTGTATCGTCAGCAAATTTTGAGATTGTACAGGTGAGACCCTCATCTATGTCGTTGATGTAAATTAGAAAGAGAATTGGTCCTAGTACCGATCCCTGGGGTACCCCGCTACTTACATTGGTCCATTTAGATGCCTTACCGTTTATGACTACCCTTCGCTTTCTGTTGCTGAGCCAATTTTCTATCAATTTCAACACACCGTCTTGTATTCCATGCGCTTTTAGTTTTAGCAGTAAACGTTTGTGGGGAACTTTGTCAAAGGCCTTTTGAAAATCAAGGTATATAATATCTACAGCTTTACTCTCATCGTAGAGGTTGAGGATATCGTGGAAGAAGTCTAAGAGGTTTGTTAAACAGGAACGTTCTTTACGAAAGCCGTGTTGAGTATCTTTAAGTATGTTATTTTCCTCTAAGTGATTTACGAGTCTGTCTCGTATGACCGTTTCTAGCATTTTACATACAACTGAGGTTAAGCTAATTGGACGATAGTTACTGGGTAGGGATTTGCTGCCTTTTTTGAATATCGGTGTTACGTTGGCTAGCTTCCACTGATCAGGCATAGTTCCAGACTGCAAGGATTTATTGAATAGTAATGTCAGTGGTTTGGAGAGCTCATCCTTAGCTTCCTTTAGAACTCTAGGCGAGATTGTATCAGGTCCTGGCGTTTTATTTACCTTGAGTTTATCTAAACAATTCAATACTTCTCTCTCTGTAACGGTGATATTGCTTAGAACATCTGAATTATCAATCTGAATCGACGATGGTGTAGGGATATCACTGAGGTCTTCTGTTGTAAAAACTGATGCAAAGAAGGTATTGAGGGCATTACTCATTTGTACTTCGTCTTTGGTGTATTCTCCATTTTCATCGACTAACGGTCCAACAGTTGAAGTAACTACTTTTTTCTTTCTGATATAACTATAGAATTCTTTCAGGTTTGTTTTACTTTGATTCGCAATATGTAACTCTAAGGTCTTTTTACTTTGCTTAATTAACTTTTTGGCTTTGCGTCGTAGCTCTACAAATTTCACCCGTTCTTCGTCATTTTGTGAGGATTTTAATCTATCATTAGCAAATTTTTTAGCAAGCAGGCAGTTTGAAATATCTTTATTCCACCATTTGGGCTTATTATTATGGCCTGGACGCCGTAATTTCGATGGTATGCAGTCTTGCACTGCTTTTAGGTAAGTGGTTTCGAATAACTTCCAAGATGTATTTATGTCGTTATTGTTAATTAAAAAGCTCCAGTCAGTTTCTTTAAACATAGCTCTAAGTTTATGGAAGTTTGCTTTCTTGAAATTAGGGACTTTTTCGATGCTACTATTTGGTTCGTTACTAGTAAACTTTAAAGTGAAAGTTATCGTACGATGGTCGCTGTTACTGAATTCATCACCAACATTCAAATTCTCTATCAATTCTTCTTTTGTTGCAAGTACAATGTCAAGAACGTTATTACCACGGGTCGGCGTTCGAACAAATTGATAAAGCGAACTCTCTTGCAAGTTCGTATACAAGTCATGTCCGGAGTGTGAAGTAAGAGTATCGCCCCACTTGGTCACAGGTAAATTAAAGTCGCCAAAAATTACGGTATCTTGTGAGTTACTTACATCTGCAATTTGTTCGTAAATTTCTCGGTCAGTTTGCACTGGTTGAGCTGGAGGTCTGTATATTAACGCAAGTATTATTTTTGTACCTTTATTATTCTTTATTAGCACAAAAGATGTGTCGACGTTCACAATTTGAGGTTTTGACACGAGTGTGTTTCTGTTGGTGGTGGTGTTACTGTTGGTGGTGTTGTTACTGTTAGTGTTGGTGTTAATGTGGGTGGTGGTGTTACTGTTGGTGGTGGTGTTACTGTTGGTGATGGTGTAACTGTTGGTGGTGTTGTTACTGTTAGTGTTGGTGTTACTGTTGATGGTGGTGTTACTGTTGGTGGTGGTGTTACTGTTGGTGGTGGTGTTACTGTTGGTGGTGTTGTTACTGTTAGTGTTGTTATTACTGTTGGTGGTGGTGTTTCTGTGGCTGGTGTTGTTACTGTTGGTGGTGGTGTAACTGTTGGTGGTGGTGTTACTGTTAGTGGTGGTGTTACTGTTGGTGGTGGTGTTGCTGTTGGTGGTGGTGTTAATGTGGGCGGTGGTGTTGCTGTTGGTGGTGGTGTTACTGTTGGTGGAGGTGTTACTGTTGGTGGTAGTGTTACTGATGGTGGTGGTGTTACTGTTGGTGATGGTGATGCTGTTGCTGGTGGTGTTATTGCTGCTGGTGGTGTTACTATTGGTGGTGGTGTTACTGTTGGTGGTGGTGTTACTGTTGGTGATGTTAATGTTGGTGGTGGCGTTACTTTTGATGGTGGTGTTACTGTTGGTGGTGGTTTTAGCTATGTGTGGTGTTACTGTTGGTGGTGGTGGTACTGTTGGTGGTGAGGTAAACTGTATGTGGTGCTACTCTTGGTGGTGGTGTTAGCTGTGTGTGGTGTTACTTTTGGTGGTGGTGTTAGCTGTGTGTGGTGCTACTGATATTGATGGTGCTAGATGTGTGTGGTGTTACTGTTGGTGGTGGTGTTAGCTGTATGTGGTGTTCCCATTAATGGTGGTGTTAGATGTGTGTAGTGTTACTGTTGGTGGTGGTGTTACTGTAGGTGGAGGTGTTACTGTTGGTGGTGGTGTTACTGTTGGTGATGGTGTTACTGTTGGTGATGGTGTTACTGTTGGTGGTGTTTTTCTGTTAGTGTTGGTGTTGGTGTTACTGTAGGTGGTGTTGTTACTGTTAGTGTTGGTGTTAATGTGGGTGGTGGTGTTACTGTTGGGGGTGGTGTTACTGTTGGTGATGGTGTTACTGTTGGTTGTTTTGTTACTCGTAGTGTTGGTGTTACTGTTGGTGGTGCTGTTACTGTTGGTGGTGCTGTTACCGTTGGTGGAGGTGTTACTGTTGCTGGTGGTGTTACCGTTGGTGGTGGTGTTACTGTTGGTGGTGTTATAACTTAGTGTTGGTGTTACTGTTGGTGGTGGTGTTGCTGCTGGTTGTGTTCCTGTTGGTGGTGGTGTTACTGTTGGTGGTGGTATTACTGTTGGTGGGGTTGTTAGTGTTGGTGGTGGTATTACTGTTGGTGGTGGTTTTAGCTGTGTGTGGTGTTACTGTTGATGATGGTGTTACTGTTGGTAGTGGTGTTACTGTTGGTGGTGGTGTTAGATGTGTGTGATGTTACTGTTGGTGGTGGTGTTATATGTTGGTGGTGTTACTGTTGGTAGTGGTGTTAACTGTGTTTTGTGTTACTGATGGTGGTGGTTTTAGCTGTATTTGGTGACACTGTTGGTGGTGGTGTTAGCTGTGTGTGGTGTTTTTGTTGGTGGTGGTGCTACATTTGGTGGTGGTGTTACTGTAGGTGGTTGTGTTACAGTTGGTAGTGGTGTTCCAGTTGGTTGTGGTGTTAGATATGTGTTGCATTCCTGTTGTTGGTGGTGTTACAGTTGGTGGCGGTGTTATGTGTGTGTGGTGTTACTGTTCATGGTGGTGTTACTGTAGGTGGTTGTGTTACTATTGGTGGTCGTGTAACTTTTGGTAGTGGTGTTACTGTTGCTGGTGGTGTTAGATGTCTGTGGTGTTAATGTTGGTGGTGGTGTTAGCTGTGTGTGGTGTTACTGTTGATGGTGGTGTTACAGTTCGTGGTGGTGTTATTGTTGGTGGTTGTGTTACTGTTGGTTGTGGTGTTGCTGGTGTTGGTAGTGTTAGATGTGTGTTGTGTTCCTGTTGGTGGTGGTGTTATATGTGCGTGGTGTTACTGTTGATGGTGGTGTTGCTGTTGGTGGTTGTGTTACTGTTGGTGGTGGTGTTACTTTTGGTAGTGGTGTTACTGTTGGTGGTGGTTTTAGATGTGTGTGGTAATACTGTTGGTGGTGGTGTTACAGTTGATGGTGGTGTTACTGATGTTGGTGGTGTTTCTGTTGGTGATGGTGTTACTGTTGGTGGAGGTGTTACTGTTGGTGGAGGTGTTAGCTATGTGTGGTGTTACTGTTGGTGGTGGTGTTACCTGTGTGTGGTGTTACTGTTGGTGGTTGTGTTACTGTTGGTGGTGGTGTAACGTTTGGTAGTGGTGTTATTGTTGGTGGTGGTGTTAGCTGTGTGTGGTGTTAGCTGTGTGTGTTGTTATTGTTGGTGGTGGTGTTAGCTGTGTGTGGTGTTACTCTTGGTGGTGGTGTTACAGTTGGTGGTGGTGTTATTGTTGGTGGTTGTGTTACTGTTGGTTGTGGTACTACTGATGGTGGTGTTGTTAGATGTGTGTTGTGTTCCTTTTGATGGTGGTGTTATTGTTGGTGGTGGTGTTAATATTTGGTGGAGGTATTAGCTATGTGTGGTGTTACTGTTGGTGGTGGTGATACCTGTGTGTGGTGTTACTTTTGGTGGTGGTGTTACTGTTGGTGTTACTGTTTGTTGGTGGTGCTACTGTTGATGGTGGTGTTAGATTTGTGTGGTGTTACTGTTGGTGGTGGTGTTACAGTTGGTGGTGGTGTTACTGTTGGTGGTGGTGTTACTGTTTGTTGTGGTGTTAGCTATGTGTGGTGTTACTGTTGGTGGTGGATTTACTGTTGGTAGTGGTGTTACTGTTGGTGGTGGTGTTATATGTGTGTGATGTTACAGTTGGTGGTGGCGTTATATGTGGGTGGTATTACTGTTGGTAGTGGAGTTAACTGTGTGTTGTGTTACTGTTGGTGGTGGTGTCAACTGTGTTTTGTGTTTCTGATGGTGGTGGTTTTAGCTGTGTGTGGTGTTACTGTTGGTGTTGGTGTTAGCTGTGTGTGGTGTTACTGTTGGTGGTGGTTGGTAGCTGAGTGTGGTGTTACTGTTGGTGGTGGTGTTTGTTATGCCGGGTTGTAATACAACTTACCTTCGTTATTGTCATTACTCAAATCCAACTGTGGACTTTTAGACTCAATATATGTTCTACAGGAACACATCTAACATGTTCTCATGCACAATTATGTACTCAATCAGGTTGTAATAAACACAATGAACACACATAGGTAACTGTATACTCTTATTTATTCAATAACATAGAAGGTGATATTAAGGTTCGGTTAACTATTAATCAGTAATAGTAAGTGAAACACTGGATATAGTTAAGGTACAAGATGTCTCTTACTAACATATACTGTATATGAACATGGAATATTGGATAGTATTATTGAGGAAATATACAATTATACATAGACATACATATACATAGAATAACTCCTTAATAATAATATCTATGTGAGTTGAGTGTCTATCGCGATATATTCTGATAATCTCAAGAAAGGTTAAGTTGAAATCTAGAATTGCTTACTAAATAATATGGTTAAACACACAAAGATTTCTATAGTGATCACTCAGGTGCGCGAAGCGAGATGCGCCCAGGGAGTACAAAGGATGCCCCGCGTTAATATACAGGGCAAGGTAGGTCAGCAGGTCATCTGTTGGACTGCGTTCCGGAAAATAACTTCTGCTGTTAATGCGATATTTATCTTGAATGAGGGAGGAATACTTTAATTTATAAAGGAGTAGGGAGATTAATTATTTTGACAATTAATTATGTAGTTAGTTTATTGTGAGGAAATTTATATTATAGATATACAATTACTTAACTTGCATATGAAATAATATTCTCACGGGGCGAAGAATTCAGATTTAATTATGAAGATATACTGAATAAAAATTTGATTTGAAATACAACCTAAATAGGAATCATGTAATATTTTGATTCAATAGGTCAAGGAACGCATTGATAAAATAGTGTGTACTAATAGTTATATAATACTAATAGTATAAAATGGCGTACATGACGATGTTGCACTTAGATAAAATACCTGGTAAGGTATGATGGAGTTCTGAACTGGTTAACAGATTCCTATAAGGAATACAGAACGAATTAGCGTTGTATTCGAGATTATGAAAGAGTTAGATAATAGATCTTTATAGAACTAGAATTCCTAGATGAGATGGATCGAAATTATCTATTTCATAACAGAAGAAATAAATAATTTATTCACGAAGGAATAGTTTTAACTAAAAAGGAACACAATGCGTAGATTGGGTTTTTGAGGAAGTTAGATTTAATTTATGATTATAAGCAATAATATTTCTTCTCAAGAAGGAGAATCTGAGTTTAATTCATTGTGAAATTGGGCGTAGGTTCTAGGTAAAAGCTGGATTTGAATAGGGACTAGATACACGTTATACACTTCAACTTCCACTTGTTACATACAAAATAAAATGGACATATGCAAGGAAAATCTGAGTATTTGGGCTAGGTATCAGTTGACACGAGTATGTAACGTATGTGTATAATGATTATGTAAGAGGTTTAACATAAGTTAATAATAGATCTTGGGCACAGATCTAGTTCAATAATTAATTAGGGCTTCTGAAGGATTAACACATAACGTAATATATATCGATCTTGGGCACAGATCTAGGTAAGAATTAGCACTGGAATCCTCGCATATTTTACCTTACCTTCACATCAATAATCACAACGTAAGATACTCAGGGACACTTAGGGTATGTTAAGAGGATTGCCTTTCGAGTGCGATTCTGGCCGACGTGGATCGTAGATTCGGCTGGGCTGCCCTGCCTCTCACAGGCAGGGGCCAGGGGTCCTGATGTCAGATGGAGGCAGCAGGTCTAACTGTAGTCTCGAGGGGGAGGGGAGGCGGTTTCTACTTCAGTAATATCCCGGACTTTTCAGACTGAGGAATATGACTTAGGTAGAGGTGCTTACTTTCTTTAATTCGGTGAGACTATGTTCGGGTTATTTCTTGGGTTTAATTTATAGTAATTCAGCTTTAGAAGGACATAGTCAATAGTTGTGATGTAATTTGCGAAGGTAATACTTAGTCTAAAAATAAATGGTAGTTATAGGTTTATACATAATCAATTGAAGTATTTTATTTAATACCCCCGTTGTTGTTAAGGGGTCTAGGTAAGATATAATTGTGATTTCCGTGATTCTATGAGAATCAGGGGTTATTCTTTGTGAAGTTTATATCTCCGGAAGTTTCTGGGTTCTCCGGGTTATGTTTAGTTTTCCGGAAAGGTACTGCAAGAGAGGTCCTAACATCTCCATTTGTTCCTATAGCATTCCGGTCCCTGATGCCTAACTTGCATAAACATTTGCTTGTCATACTGCAAATCAGGTTTTTGGTCGAAGGGAGGCTGGTGATAGGTCGAGATGGTTTGAAAGCTCGATGGTTATTGGTCCTGCTTCCCACTCTTTTTTATGGGAGACTGGCCTAGCTTCCTGGTCATTAGAGAACGGGAATGACCTGAGGGAATGGGGAACTCTTCTGCTCTGTTTTCTTTTAAAGCATGGCAAGCTTGTTGATATTCCCATTGCTCCTGTTGGTGTCTCCTCCTGTCCTTTCTGCTCTCCTGCAGGCTGGCAATCTTGCATGTCCTACTGAACCCCGTTACTTCAGTGTTACTGTTGGTGTTACTGTTGGTGGTGGTGTTACTGTTGGTGGTGGTGTTACTGCTGGTGGTGGTGTTACAGTTGGTGGTGGTGTTACTGTTGGTGGTGGTGTTACTGTTGATGGTGGTGTTAGATGTGTGTCGTGTTCCTGTTGGTGGTAGTGTTACAGTTGGTGGTGGTGTTATATGTGTGTGTTATTACTGTTGATGGTGGTGTTACTGTTGGTGGTGGTGTTAGATGTGTGTGGTGTTACTGTTTGTGGCGGTGTTACTGTTGGTGGCAGTGTTACAGTTGGTGGTGGTGTTACTGTTGGTGGTGGTGTTACTGTTGGTGGTGGTGTTACTGTTGGTGGCGGTGTTACTGTTGTTGGTTGTTACTGTTGGATGTGGTGTTACTGTTGGTGGTGGTGTTACTGTTGGTGGTGGTGTTAGCTGTGTGTGGTGTTACTGTTGGTGGTGGTGTTGGTGGCGGTGTTACTGTTGTTGGTTGTGTTACTGTGGGTGGTGGTGTTACTGTTGGAGGTGGTGTTACTGTGGGTGGTGGTCTTACTGTTGGTGGTGGTGTTACTGTTGGTGGTTATGTTACTGTGGGTGGTTATGTTACTGTTGGTGGTGGTGTTACTGTTGGTGGTGGTGTTACAGTTGGTGGTGGTGTTACTGTTTGTGGTGGTGTACTGTTGATGGTGGTGTTATTGTTGGTGTTGGTGTTACTGTTGTTGGTTGTGTTACTGTTGATGGTTATGTTACTGTTGGTGGTGGTGTTAGCTGTGTGTGGTGTTGCTGTTGATGGTGGTGTTTCTGTTGGTGGTGGTGTTACTATTGTTGGTTGTGTTACTGTTGTTGGTTGTGTTACTATTGTTGGTTGTGTTACTGTTGGTGGTGGTGTTACTGTTGGTGGTGGTGTTACTGTTGGTGGTGGTGTTAGCTGTGTATGGTGTTACTGTTGATGTTAGCTGTGTGTGATGTTAGCTGTGTGTGGTGTTACTGTTGGTGGTGGTGTTACTGTTGGTGGTGGTGCTACTGTTGGTGGTGGTGTTAGATGTGTGTTGTGTTACTGTTGGTGGTGGTGTTACTGTTGGTGGTGGTGTTACTGTTGGTGGTGGTGTTACTGTTGGTGGTGGTGTTACTGGTGGTGGTGGTGTTAGATGTTTGTGGTGTTACTGATGGTGGTGGTGTTAGCTGTGTGTATTGTTATTGTTGGTAGTGGTGTTATTTATGGAGGTGGTGTTACCGTGTTACCGACCCGAGTCCCTAAGGATGGCCATGGGCTCTCAAGGAGTGTAGATAATGTTGTTGGCGTAAGTGTCTGTGTGAAATGCAGTTTTCTACAATGTGTTTAATGGTATGGGGTGCTGTGTTATATCCCGGGCAGGTGTCGTCGACAGAGGGGATGCGTTCTCGGATCAGCCAAAACACAAACACAAACACCTAAAAACCTTTAATAATATCTTAAATCAGGGCATCGGATAGTGAGGTAAACCTGTAGTGTAGAGTCAGCCAGGCTTTTCTGATAGCTCAAAAGAGCCTGGCCAGGTGGACTCTATCCTCGCGAGGAAGGGAAGATTCAGAATAATGGATTTCGGGAGATCGTGCCTACACCTGTGTGTTGTCTATGAGTGATTGGATGGAACAGCGTAAGATATGAGTATGGATGTGCTTCTGGAAGCTGGTTTAGGGTGGGCAGAGAGGGAGAGATAATGGTATTTGTGTGTGATACCGTGTAATGGGTGTTGTTTTGATATTTCTTGGTGTCTGTGGGTGTGCTGCCATGTAGTGTAGTGGGTGGTTTTGGTTTGTGAAGGATGCAGCTAGGAATTGAGTGCCTTTCATGTCCAGGTGGTCTTTGATTTTGAGGACTTTTGTTTCTTGATGTAGGTGATCTGCAGGTGTAGTAGCTGTGCAGCCTGTGATGATGTTTAGGGTTATATTTTGAATAGTCTGCACAGTCTTGTGATGTGTTTCAGCTAGGTTAGAAGCCCAGGCAGGGCTTGCATATTCCATCACTGATCTTATGTATTGTCTTAACTGTGGTGGTAGTTTGTTTGTTGTGTCCAAATTTTGTGTGGGCAAATGACCTGAGGGCATTAAGTCTGGGGGTCAGTTTATTTTGTATGTTTGTGGTATCTTGTTTGAATGTAATTAGAGTATCGTATGTTATTTTGGGTGGGTGTTTGTGTGAGAGAGGGGAATTGTTTATGGTGAGGTTCGCGGTGTAATTGTGTTCGGCTGTCCAGCTTGTGAGGAGGGTTGTGGTGGATTCGGATGGGGCCAACTTGAGTCTGTTTGTAGTGCACCAATCATGTAGTGTGTTAAGATAGGGTTGAAGGAGAAGTGTTGCACTGTCTGAGTCCTGGTGTGTGCATGTGAGTGGTATGTCGTCTACATAGGAAGCTATATATGTTTGGGGTGTGTGGGGTGTAGGTATAATTCATGCATGTACAGATTGAAGAGTGCGGGCGACAGGATGGATCCTTGCGGGACTTCATTTGTGAAGTTTCTGATGTCTAGATGACTGACCGGCAAATGATACGTGCTCACATCTGCCTGCTAGGAAGTTGGCCAGCAACCATTTTGTATTGTTGTACATGTTTGTGTCGTAGATTTTGTTTGTTATGTTGTGGCGGGGGATGGCATCGAAGGCTTTACTAATATTGAGTGTGGCAAGTAATGATCTGTGTGGTGGTCTGGTTGAGTTGATGCCGTCAAAAACTCTTGGCGTAAGGTCTGTAAGTAGAGTGTTTGTGGAGTACAGTGGCCTAAAGCCATGTTGTGTTGGAGCTAGTGGTAGAGCATGTGTGGTCAGTTGTAGTATAAGGCGTTCTAAGACTTTCGAGTGGGTGTGATAGGGCAGTGTGAGGAGGGTAGCATGGGGTCTTTGTTGGGTTTGGGGAATGTGATGATGACACCATGCTTCCAGATAACTGGTACTGTGTTGTGTGAATAACTGTAGGTTGATATGTTGGTGAGTGCTTGTATGCCTTGTGGTCCTATGTGTCTGAGGTGTATGTTGTTTATGTAGTCTGGACCCCAGGCGGGTGAGTGCTTGAGATTGTTGACGATGTGCTTTGTCTAGTTGTTAGTGAAGGGTGCTTAGTCACATAGTCAGGGTCTGTGGGAAATTGTCTCTTACGTCAGATGACACATCGGTCATCTTTATGGGTATTTAGGTAGCTGACATGAGAGAAGTTATTAATGAGAGTATTTGCTTGTTGTTTATATGAATTAGTAAAGTCTGTTGTTGTGATTGCAGCATGTGATTGTGTTGTGTTGCTGTTGCAAAGTGTGATGCTGTTTAGTGTTTTGTAGAGTTTTTTGGGGTCAGATTTGTGTTTGGAGGTAGTTATTCCTATTTAGTGTTTGTTGTTCTTGTATTGTTAAGTTAATCTGTGTGTTGAGTGCTTGGATCTCTTGTGTGATGTCCTGTGTGTGGGGTGCTGGGGAGTGTTTCAGTGTGTCACGTTGTCTGATGAGGTTTTGAATTTCTGGTAAGAAGTTGGGGTTGTGTCTTTTCTGTTACCTCTTGGAATGTGTTTCTTGTCAGCGTTTTGGATAGTTGTGGTGTTAGCTATTGGTTGTGGTGTTACTGGTGGTGGTGGTGTTAGCTATGTGTGGTGTTACTGTTGGTGGTTGTGTTAGCTGTATGTGGTGTTACTGTTGGTGGTGGTGTTACTGTTGGTGGAAGTGTTACTGTTGGTGGTGGTGTTATTTTTGGTGGTGGTGTTACTGTTGGTGGGGGTTTAGCTTTTTTTTTTTTTTTTTTTTCTATGTGATTGAGGGAGGCAAAAGGCATAACTGCCTATAGCGAGTGCCTCCCCCATAGTTGAAAGAGTGACAGGGCCAAAATCAAGGGACGTTCGAGCCAAAATGCCTGGACACACGGAGTTTGAAGCAATTTAAGTCATAGGAAGAGGGAAAGACTGATTCTGGGAGAGAGTTCCAGAGCTCAGCTGTTGAGTAGAAGAAAGTTTGAGAGTAACGTTTCACTCTTGGGTTGGAGAGTTGCACAGAGTAGGGGTGGGATTTAGTTGCAAGACGGGTACCACGTGCCCTACGTAAAGGAGGTGGTATGCACTGGGATAGCTCTGAGGAACACTGATTATTATAGTAGCGATAGAATAGCGAGAGAGATGCAACATTGCGGCGGAGAGAGAGAGATTGCAGAGAGTTGGTGAGTGGACGGGATTTAATGATACGAAAGGCCTTCCTTTCAACTTTGTCTAGGAGAGCAGTGTGAGAGGAACCTCCCCACACATGTGAACAATACTCAATACAAGGGCGCACTATGCCCCTGTACAGAGCAAGAAGCTGTGCAGGGGAAAAGAACCCCCTAAGGCGGTTGAGCACACCCAGCTTCTGGGAGGCTGCCTTAGCAAGACTGGTAATATGGTCCTTCCAAATGAGAGCAGAAGAAAAAGAGACACCAAGAATATTGAGAGAAGATGAAGGGTTGATTTTTGTATTGTTGAAGAATAAGGGATAGTCCGCTGGGAGATCCTGACGGGTAGATAGATGGAGAAATTGGGTTTTGGAAGCATTAAAGTTAACAAGGTTTTCTCTGCCCCAAATGGAAATAGTATTTAGATCAGAATTTAAGAGTTCTATGGCTTCATTACGTTTGTCGTTGAGGGATTGCTGGCTGGGGCGTTCTGAAAAACTAATGGAGTAGTGCAAGGTTGAGTCGTCTGCGTATGAATGGATGGGAATTAAGGTACAGTTAAGGAGATCATTTATAAAAATTAGAAAGAGAATAGGAGATAGGACAGAGCCCTGAGGAACACCGGAGTTAATAGGGTGAGGAAGTGAACAATGGCCGTCCACAACAGCGGCTATGGAACGGCCGGAAAGGAAATTAGAGACAAAGGCACAGATGGAGGGATAGAAACCGAAGGAGGGTAGTTTAGAAATTAAAGATTTATGCCAGACTCTATCGAAGGCTTTCGATATGTCTAGTGCAATAGAAAAAGTCTCACCGAAGTCCCGAAAGGAGGATGACCAAGAGTTAGTAAGATATGAAAGAAGATCACCAGTAGAGCGACCCTTAAGGAAGCCATACTGGCGATCTGAGAGCAGATTATGAGAAGAGAAATGCTTAAGAAATTTGGAAGCAAGAATAGTTTCAAAAACTTTAGAAAGACAAGAGATAAGAGCAATTGGACGATAGTTGGAGGGTTGAGAGCGGTCACCCTTCTTTGGGACAGGTTGAATGTGAGCAAACTTCCAGCATGAAGGGAAGACGTTAGAGGATAGACAGAGACGAAAGAGTTTGCCTAGGCAGGGAGTCAGCACGGAAGCACAGTTTTTGAGAACAACAGGAGGAACACCGTCCGGACCGTACGCCTTATTAGTGTTAAGCCCAGAGAGGGTAGAAAGTACATCTTTAGAAGAGATTAGGATATTAGGCATAAGTAAGAGAGAGGAGGGCGGAGAGGTGTGTGGTGTGTGGTGTGTGTGGTGTTTCTGTTGGTGGTGGTTTTAGCTATGCGTGGTGTTACTGTTGGTGGTGGTGTTAGCGGTGTGATGGTGTTATTGTTGGTGGTGGTGTTGGCTTTAGTAAATATTCTCTGAAACACCTAAATAATTGAACGAATTACGTCGATGGAGTGAATTCGTTCGTGGCCACCCCCTTGGGGATGAAGGAGTCTGGAAATAGACAGGTAGAACAAAAAGTTAAAATAGTCGAATAATTAACATCTATGGTATAATTACTAAAGAAATAGGTAGGCTCGGCACTGAACCAAATTTAGCTTTCTCTGTGCATCTCGTCTCAAATTGGGCAATGAGTCTGTGATGTCAGCAGATGGGAAAAAATATCCCCCGTTACTAGTATTTGTTAAGATGTAATATGGCAGCGATCCAGTGTGAATAATATTTTTGTACTATAAACTCCAAATCTTCCCTCCAAGGGAACTTTGTAAAACCATAAAGCACTGTGCTTTTCCAAAAATCTAGACAATAAAAACAAAAATGTACCACATCTCCAGCACTCTGTGATGTTCGTGGCAAAGTTACCTAGCTTCATTACTTCATCACACAAGAACCATTCGATGTAGATGATTCTAGTCTTTGACATTCTCAAGACGAAGGTTTGCGCTATTTTTCCACACATCATTTATTCGGAGATATCATGAGGTGAACACGAAAAACATGACAGATTGCCAGGTGGGATGCATGAGTTAACTTTCCTATGACAGTGTTGATGCTATATTTAGCGGCTCTGACGTGAATTTCGTGTCAAAGAAACCTCTACTACATATCATCACTCGACATTTACTTGATGTAAAGGCATCCAATCTTGAACATTCTCAAGACAAAGGTTTTCTGCTACATATAGACTTACTATTTATGCCGGCTAGGCCATACCATTGTGGAGATAACTCTCACATACATTTCTGCTGAGGTTAGTGGTTTTTATTACTAATGTACAATAGAATAAGTTTGGAATAAGGAAACATTATTAACAAAATAGAAATTGATTGACTATCAAGATGTTAATTACACAGCTTACACATTACATCATAATACGCAACCTGTGTGATAATAATACAAATCCACACCCTCTAAAGCAAAAACAAGAATGCTTGTCATTATGAACACCGAGATCGATATTTAAAAATCGCAACAGATGACGTCACGCAGCTACTTGCTCTGTGGGATGGGTTCATATTGTGTGTGAAGTTTTTTAACCTCTAAACGGCGAAGCTATGGTAATTTAAAGGGTATCGCCATGCGAAGGTATTTGGTTCAATTCTGACAACAAATTTCATATTTACCATATATATCATTATGTATTATCCATATACGCCTATTTTACTTTTAATGCATTTGGGGGGTGAAAAAGACGTAATATTGCCGCCCGGTCGTATCATGAGACGAGAGCCCGAGCAGTGTACACCCTCCATTTCCAACCTCCAGTGTGACACTGAGCCTTGCAAAATAATTCTCTGTGGTTGAAAGCATCTGTAGCTGCCTCGCCTGTATAACAGAGACAGCATGAGGAAAGTTCATGTGGAAAATTACCAGATAAAAGGGGGAATAAGACCAAAAATACCTGATAACTAAGGAGGGGGGAAAAGGAGGTGAAGGGGGGGGGGGGACATATATGGAGGAGTGGTAGAAAGTAATGGAGGGGAATTATCTCACCTAATCACAAATTGCTTTGTTTTGAGTGCCTCTGGGGTGTTTAAAAAAATATATATATGTTCTGGGTCTATTGAGGACGATCGCATAGCACCACAAAAACCTCTATAGATGGGTTAATAATCAGTACCTGTGTGAGAGCCTACCTCTAGATAGCATTATACCAGGAGTAAAATCTATCTCAATTGACCCTCTGCCTGTCACAAGTTCTCTTTGAGCTGAAAAATCATCTATTTATAATTAATAACATTATTAAATGCATTACGGCATACTGAAAGGGTTATCAATGTTAATTAATCCTGAACTTACATAGATGTTCCTCCTTCTCTGCTATACAAGGCTTACTGATAATTCTCCAAAGTTATAAATTAGCTAAATTAATGAATCACTGATCTACATCACTACTCCTCTGTACTACTAGACTTACTGATCGTTGTCCGAGGTTGTTAGTTAAATTAATGAATCACTGATCTAGATAACTACTCCTCCTCTATACTACTAGACTTACTGATCGTTGTCCGAGGTTGTTAACAATGCAGGGTATGAAGGCGGTGGTGCCGACGTAGGCCTTGACCTCGGGTGGTGTGGCGGGGTCGATGTAGGGCTCCGTGGCCGACACCAACCCGGGGAAGGACGTCTGGTGAGTCTCAGGGGCCAGGGGATCTCCTGAAGATGGCCACACGGGGGGACCTAGCGACACACTCACAGGCATCGTCACGTTCTCATTAAACATCTCGCACCAACTTACACCTGACATGGATAAATATTGATGATGAGAAGCTGACAGTACCTTTTACCTTTATTTGTCAAAATATATCTACTTTATGAACATTATGATAGGCATTTTAATAGCAGTAGGAGTGAGTACTTTGCCAACCATAATACTATTTACGCTAAATAAAGTCGAATCCCCTGCACACACACACACACACACACACACACACACACACACACACACACTTGTCAGGATGTTCCTGTAAGTACAGTGATTGTGTATGAATAATGACTTCAGTAAATATCAGGTTCATATATCATCTCATCTCAACTAACTTCTTTCTCAACTCACCCCATAAGAGAAACAGGAGACTAACAGGTGACATAGTTTCTGGTGACCTCCAGCAACTCTGTGGATAATAACACATACCCTTATTAAATATGTGTTCAGCATAGTACATACATCATATACAAGTAGAATAGGTAAATACAAAGTGTTCATTCAAATCATCTGGAAAATAAAAAGAGGTGTATAATTTGGTATACAATTATTTGCATAGATTGATACACTGATCACACGGACCTCATTATCCAAATGAGGTGGTCAGGACTTAATAGATATAACGGAACCCCAATAATAGGTAAGTGGAAGACAGGGGTAACACAGAAGAATGAACAATAGAAGAAACAGCAAAGGAGGTAAAGTGGACGAATAAGATATTTTAACATCGAGGTTCGACTCTCTTCATGTCCTAATCGCTCTTCACACTACATTACACTGTCACAGGCTGTCGTATTACAGGATTAAATATAAATATCAGACAAATTCCGGGCATTTGTAGGTGCTTTATTTTGACTGCCACACACACACACCACATTATTATTTTGTTCTGGCAAACAGACAGAGACGCCATGAAAAAAGGTGGCACACGTGAAAGATAAGGACGAAGAGAGATAGAGAGAGTGTGTGTGTGAGAGGGAGAGTGAGTCGTGCACGTAGAAGCAGAGTACGTAGTGAATTTGCAAAAGGATATACAGATTAAATAACATGAAGACAATAAGAAGATAAAAGGATAGTTGTGGCAGTAAACAATGAAGGACATAAGTCGAGATTTAACCCTTGTCTGGCGGTGGTGGACTTAAGTCGGTCTAGAGAACCATGGACTATGTGGCGGGGACCGACTTCAGGCGGTGTGCAATTCTGAGCAATATTTGGCTCTGAGAGAGAGACGAGCGGGGGGAGGAGCGTAGGCCGAATCTGACCGTTCGGCACGGCTCTCGCGCCAGCACTGGGCCCAGCTCCACACACACCCACACTCACTGCCTCGCTACACAGGGGATTATGTAAGGAAATTACCGTATTTTAGGGATTTTTCCTTCGTCTTGCACAATCGTTGCAAGAGAACGCGTAGTCGTAGAAGGATGGTTCTGGTGTCATTGGAAAGCTCAATTATCGCCCTTTCAGGGATAAATAATTGTATTATGCTCTGACTCTTGTTAATGTATGAAAAAGAGCACGGAAACAAGGTCGTTTAGGGTAAAACCACCCGCTTGGCGTGTAGTAGAAGTTACTGATGGGCTCGCTCGTAAGGCGTTAAGGAACCAAATATGGGTAATTTCGGCTTTTGCTGTATGTTGAATCATAATTTACACGTACACACACACACACACACACACACACACATACACACAAACAGAAACACACTCACACACATATATATATATATATATATATACTGTTTTTTTTTTTTTTTTTTTTTTTTTTTTTTTTTTTTTTTTATATTCCAACTACTACCTCTCGGGCATAGGCTGATAGCCTTTACACTCAACCGCTGAACACGGTGAGGCCCGTGAGGTCTTGCTCCAGTCTAGGGAGTGAGACATGTGAAGCTTCATGGCTCGAAGCAATTCCATCTCTGAATCCGCATCGCCTCTGCGCTTCACAGTCTTCCCCCACAGACTCGGACCCTTACTCTAAGAATGCCACCTATTGATCAATTAACTCACTAGGCATTGCCCCCCTGTAGCATATTTTTGAATATGGGAATAATCATACAATGCTATTTAATCAGGGAACAATGAGGGTATTTTTTTGGCATTTCGGTGTGCTGTGGTAATGCACTGATGCTAGGTACAGCACAAATTCCATCCCCATAATATCTTCCCATTGACATATTGGGATTCGAACCCGGGTCCATTGGATTACCAGTCCAGTGGCAAGACCACTCTGCCACACCTCCCTATATATACCTATATATATAATATATATATATATATATATATATATATATATATATATATATATATATATATATATATATGTTTTTTGTTTTTATATTTGAGCGAGAGAGGCAAAAGGCAGAACTGCTATTGGCGAGTGCCTCCCCCAGAGTTGAAAGGGTGACAGGGCCAGTGAAGTATATTGGCAGCTACCAGCCCGTGGGAAATCATAGAATCTTAATATCAAATAATGCCACTTGAGAAAAACCTCATACAACCCACCCGGGATTCGAACCCTGGACCATGTGATCAACAGGAACTCGTGCTAACCTCTACACCACACTGGCTACAACAGAGGTCTTGCAACCTATTATTAAAATTATATGATTTTCCAAGGACTTGGAGCTGCCAATATACTTCACTGGTAAGGGGTATCTTGTGTAAAAATGTCTGTGGGTTGGTGGATTTCTATCTAGACAGATCCTGAGTAACAGCTGTTGCCAGGTTGCAAGACCTCTTTTGTGGCCAGTGTGGTGTAGTGGTTAGCACGAATTCCTGTTTATCACATGGTCCAGGGTTCGAATCCCGGGGGGGTTGTATGAGGTAACAAGGTTTTCTCTTCCCCAATTGGAAATAGTAGTTAGATCAGCGGATAAGTGTTCTAAGGCTTCATTACCTTTGTTTTTGAGGGATTGCTGGCTGGGGCATTCTGGAAAACTAATTGAGTAGTGTAATATAGAGTTGTCTGCGTATGAATGGATGGGACTGGAGGTACAGTTGAGAAGACCATTTATGAAAATTAGAAAGAAAATGGGAGATAGGACAGAGCCCTGAGGAACACCGGAGTTGATAGGATGAGGAAGTGATCGATGGTCATCCACAACCACAGCTATGGAACAGCCGGAAAGGAAATTAAAGACAAAGGCACAGATGGAGGGATAGAAACCAAAGGAGGGTAGTTTAGAAATTAAAGATTTGTGCCAGACTCTATCAAAAGTCTTCGATATGTCTAGTGCAATAGAAAAGGTCTCACCGAAGTCCCGAAAGGAGGAGTTAGTAAGATATGAAAGAAGATCACCAGTAGGGCGACCGTTAAGGAAGCCATACTGGCGATCAGAGAGTAGATTATGTGAAGAGAAATGCTTATGAAATTTGGAAGCAAGAATAGTATAAACATCTTTAGAGATACAAGAGATGAGAGCAATTGGATGATTGTTGGAGGGTTGAGAGCGGTCACCCTTCTTTGGGACAAGTTGAATGAGAGCAAACTTCCAACAAGAAGGGAAGACATTAGAGGAGAGACAGAGACGAAAGAGTTTGCCTAGGCACGGAAGCACAGTTTTTGAGTACAACAGGAGGAATACTGTCCGGGCCATACGCCTTCTTATAATTAAGCCCAGAGAGGGAAGAAAGTACATCTTTAGAAGAGATTAGGATATTAGGCATAAGTAGGAGAGAGAGTGGTGGAGAGGGAGGAATAGCACCAAAATCATCCAAGATGGAGATTCTAGCAAAAGTTTGAGCAAAGAGTTCAGCTTTGTCAGAGGAAGAAGTGATATTGTGCCATCAGAGTGGAAAAGGGGAGGGAAAGACAAGGAAGAAACATTGTTGGAGAGGTTTTTGACTAGATGCAAGAAAGCTTGGGAAGAGCTAGGGTTGGATAGTTCATGCATTTGATTTTGATGAAAGAGTGCTTGGAAAGTCGAAGAGCAGATTTGACTTGATTCCGGGCAGAAACATAAGCAGAATGAGATTCCTGAGTTTTAACCGTCGGTTCCGTTTGAATGCTTCCTTCTCGTTGCGGACAGCAGTGTAGAACAAGCGTAAGTAAACCAAGATTTTGTTTTGCATTAAACTGAGAGAAAGAAATTGGAACGTATGCTTCCATGCCCAAGAGGATTACCTCGGTAATGCGTTCAGCACTCTCCGAGGGTCCCCGGCCATGGAATCAAAAGTCATTCCATGGGAAATCAATGAAGTACTGCCGAAGAGCCTCCCAGTCTGCAGTGCCAAATTGCCACAAGCGCCGCCGGTTGGGAGGATCGGGTGGCTGTACCGGAGAGATGGGACAGGTGACAGATACTAGTTTATGGTTGGAGGAGCCCAATGCAGAGAAAAGATTTATAGTATAAGCGGAAGGGTTAAAGATTAGAAATAAGTCAAGGATGTAGGACCAATCTCCGAAGCGATCCTGGACACGGGTGGGTTGCTGGACTAACTTCTCTAGGTCGTTAAGGATAGAAAAGATGAAGGCTTGTTCACCAGGTTGGTCAGTGGATACAGAGGAGAGCCCTAGGCAGTGGTGAACGTTGAAATCTCCTAAGATGGAGATTACTGCGAAAGGAGAGAAGGATAGAATGTGTTCCACTTTAGAAGTTAGATAGTCAAAGAAGTTTGGATAGTCAGTAGAATTAGAAGAGATATAAACAGCGCAGAAATATTTAGTTTGAGATTGACAAAAAAGCTTAAGCCAGAGAGTTGAGAATTCAGAAGAATCTAAGCTGGGAACACGAGAGAAAGCAAGATTGTTGCGTACATAGACGCAACATCCACCTTTGGCTCGAAACTGAGGATATAGATAGTAGAAGGATACATAGAAGGGTTTGCGGACAGTAGTCCCTGACAACTGTGTATCGGTGAGAAAGAGAAGATCAGGGCTGGCAGAGGAGAGGTGGTGTTCCACAGAGTGGAAGTCAGAGGAGAAGCCACGAATGTTGCAGAAGTTAATAGTAAGAGTAGAAGGTATATGGACCAGAGCCTTTTGTGGAGTCATTGTCAGGGGACAGTCGGATTGGGGCATTTTTAGGTGCCCCCTCCCCCCCCCACTGGGGGCTCCGAGGCTGGTTGTATTGTCGTCATCATTTTTAGCAGAGACTTAGTGAGGTATGTAAGATGTTTGTAGTATAGTGTGTTGATAGTAGGAGAAGGTGTTTCGAAGGTCAGGCTGGGTTTGCCCTCAGTGTTGATGAGGCACAGAAAGGATCAGCTACGGAGGCCAGGTGGTGAAACAGGAGTTCCAGCTTTCCTTATGAACCATCTAGCAATCCCAGGGAGTACCGCCCTGTTTGGCTGGTGCCTACAACCTCCTCCTAACAATTATGCAGGTGGGATTCCAAGTCCCAACTTCCAAGAGCTGACTGCGCCACAAAGTGGCGGGCGGTGGGGTCGCCACACCCCTACGCCCTACAAATATATGTGTTTATATATATATATATATATATTATATATATACAGTATATATACATATATATATATATATATATATATATATATATATATATGAAATGACGGGGTTGAGCAGCCACACCCCAGTCAGGCCCGAAGGAATAGCAGTGATCCAGAGCAGCAGGAGATGACCTCAGGAAAAGGCCAAACAGAATAAGACCAGACCAGTTTCCCAAGCTTCAATACCGGCCGGAATAGGTCAGCCTACCCTGTTTCCCGGATCTACCCATGCTCTAATTTCCGGGAAACTAGGTCAGTCTACCCCAGAAAGAATTTCGAGTCCCAACCAATCACAGGGACCCCAGCTCCTCTAATGGCAAGGACCGAGACAGAATACCAAGGAATATCACCAACTCCAGCCTGACTTGCACTATGCCGAAGAACTGTTTATGCAAATGCAACACTAAGAGCTCTCTCACTACTTGAATAGATGGGAATCCCAGTACCCCCTCTACACCCGGGAAGACTGGGGATAGTACCACCGAAGTGAACAGTGAGAGAACTATAACCTGTAGAATAAGAAAAGCCAGATATTACGATGGACAGAAAATCATCCATTACGTCACCATAGTACCCTCTAAAAATAGGGGGACCATATTGAGAGATCAAGAATCTCTGTGTGCGTAAATGAATAACTACAATGTATTTTTAGCTTAAGAACTACCTTCACCATAGCCAAAACAGCGATATCCACATGTACTTATGTTATTGAATTAGACCAAACTGAATACTAAAACTACCCCGAATATAGCCTGACTGAAACTGAAGTAAGTTAGCAAATACTATTGCTTCCTTCCACTGGCTACAACCAGGTGTGGGATAGGAATGGTATAGTTCCCCCTGAACGAGAGAGTGTGCTGTCCTGTACCTGAGTGAAAGGCCAGTTCCCCTCCACGTCCAGCCCAGCAGAACCCCGAGTCCTACGTCGTCCAGACTCTCGTTCATGGCCACCTCTATCCTATACCCTAAGTGTCTCTGTGTGTTATAAGTTGTGGCTATTGTTGTGAAGGTAAGATAAAATATGCGAGTATTCTATTATACCTAACTATAGATCTGTGCCTAAGATCTATCTTGAATCTGTGATACCCGTGTAAACTCTCTAACTCTGATCCGTACAGTGTTTTATTAAGTACGAGATATTGCTAAGATCTATCTATCTATCTATTGCCTGACGCCGTGATCCCCGAAGGGGTGGACACGAACGAACTGCCCCCATGCACCTCTGTCCCCAGTCAGTCGACGCCCCTCCCCCCAACCAGCACCACCCTCGTTCATGTACTTCCTCACTCCATCCTTCCACCTCATATTCGGTCTACCTCTCCCTCTCTGTCCCTCCACCTCACTCTCGTACACCCTCTTAGTCATTCTCTCGCTTTCCATACGTTCCATATGGCCGAACCATCTCAAGTTGTTCCTTTTCACACTTTCCAGCACATCTACCTCCACACCACACCTCCTTCTTACTTCCTCATTAGTCTGTCTATCCCTCCATGTAACTCCGCACGCACTCCTTAAGTAATTCATTTCCACTGCTCTCACTCTTGGTCTGAGTCTCTCAACCAACGTCCAGGCTTCGCTTCCGTAAGCCAGTGTCGGGATTGCTTAGATAAATTGTGTTAATCCTTCAGACCTCAATTGTATGTACGTTACATAGTCACTTTTATACATGTAAATTAACCAGAATACTCTCAGATTTTATTCCTATGTGTTGATTATTCTTTGTGTATCCAAGTAGTCCAAGTGAAAGTGTATAACGTGAAGTGATTCCCTATTTAAATTCAATATCTACCTAGAACCTACGCCCAATTTAGGATTTATATATCCGTGTAATTATCGCCAGAGAATTGATCCTTCCATCCTTTAATTTGAAAGTCAAGAACCCTTTCCGTTGAGTTATAATTAACTCATAATCAAGATACCTGATTTCTATTAGTTCTTGTGAGTAATCTAATATATACGTTACTCGGGTCATATAATTCTTTCCACACCATTCAAGGAACTCAGATTGTCCAGTTCTTGAATCGATCCGCCTATTACTTGGCTTTAGATCATATTTATTACTTGATATAGTAATCCCTTGATTATATTTGTATTTACGTTATAATACAACGCTACGTTAGTTCTGCGTTTCTTTAGGATTTTATTAACCTATGTAAAACTCCTTTCCTGCCACCCTCTAGGGTGTTCCTTAAGTGTAACTTCACCATATTAATTTTTAACTTTAAATAGCTCCTTTTACAAGCTATTTTCGCACACATATAAAAGTGTGTTTCTTAAAGTTCTAATAAAGTATTCCCTCATTCGTAAACTTCGTGATATCCATTCCAATCTAGTCACTATAATTATTGTGAATCTGATTTCATTTATCCGTGTGAGTTAACCTAATCTATGATCGAATCTTATTTTTCGTGTCCCGTGGGAGAGACTATTTGCAATAACTCTTAGATAGTTGAATTCAGAATTAAACTATCTTTCTCTCTAGAATCAAATAAATCGCCTAACCTTAACCCTTTAATTTAATATCGCATTTAAGTAATATTTGTTTTCCGAGACCGCAGTCCACCTGAAGTATAGCCTATAACGCGGCTCCTTTGATGTCTTCACCTGAGCGCGGGCTTCCTTCCTGTTGCCCTACACCCATACCAGCCACGCAGCTGAGCGATAAGTTCCACACTCTATCGTATCTTTATCAGAAAACTTCACGCTGGACATTTCGCTCGCATAATTATGTATTATTGTCAAGGATTCTTGTTTGTGTATATGTTTATCTGTATATATTTTTGTATTTCCATTCTTACATTACCACATAAGTGATAACTTGAAACTCAGTAGAGGGGGGAATTAGTTCACTCTCGTATTCACTTTATTCTTACTTGCTGTTCTAATAACAGTGTAGTCCAGTATTATTATTAATATAATATTATGATCGTGCCATTGAAACAGTGTAGTACAGTATTATTATTTATATAATATTATGATCGTGCCATTGAAACAGTGTAGTACAGTATTATTATTTATATAATATTATGATCGTGCCATTGAAACAGTGTAGTACAGTATTATTATTATATAATATTATGATCGTGCCATTGAAACAGTGTAGTACAGTATTATTATTTATATAATATTATGATCGTGCCATTGAAACAGTGTAGTACAGTATTATTATTTATATAATATTATGATCGTGCCATTGAATAACCTGTGTTTATTGTGTTATCATTGCCTGATTGAGTAGTTATCTATCAAATTCACTAAGCTCGACGTGTCCCTGTTGAGATATAGTCCACATCTAAGTATCTGAAATTCGGATTATTAAGATATAATACTGGAGCCAGTTGGATTACAACCCGGCATAACAATATATATATATAATATATATATATATATATATATATATATATATATATATATATATATATATATATACTGTATATATATATAATATATATTGGGGCTCCTCGGACCATAAACTTATCTCCGTCACCTGTCCTATCTCTTCAGTACGGCCACCCGATCCTCCCAACCGGCGGCGCTTGTGGCACTTTGGCGCTGCCATCTGGGAGGCTTTCCGGCAGTACTTCTTTGATTTCCCATGGAATTACTTCTGCTTCCGTGCCCTAGAACCCTCAGAGAGTGCTGAACTCATTACCGAGGTATGGAAGCGTACATTCCATTTTCTTTCTCTCAGTCTAATGCAAAAAAATCTTGGTTTACTCTCGCTTGTTCTACTGCTGTCCACAACAAGGAGGAAGCATTCAAACGGCACCGACGCCTTAAAACTCAAGAATCTCAATCTTCCTATGTTTCTGCCCGGAATCAAGCCAAATCTGTTCATCGACTCACCAAATACTCTTTCATTAATAATAAATGCACTGAACTATCCAACTCTAGATCTTCTTAAGCTTTCTGGCATCAAGCCAAAAACCTCTCCAACAATTTTTCTTCCTCGTCTTTCCCTCCCCTTTTCCACTCTGATGGCACAATCATCACTTCTTCCTCTACCAAAGCTAAACTCTTCGCTCAAACCTTTGCTAGAAACTCTACCTTGGATGAATCCGGTGCTATTCCTCCCTCTCCACCCCCCTCTTTCCTACTTATGTCTATTATCCTAATCTCTTCTAAAGATGTACTTTCTACCATCTCTGGGCTAAATACTAAGAAGGCTTACGGTCCGGATGGTGTTCCTCCTGTTGTACTCAAAAACTGTGCTTCCGTGCTGACCCCCTGCCTAGGCAAACTCTTTTGTCTCTGTCTCTCCTCTAACGTCTTCCCTTCTTGCTGGAATTTTGTTCTCATTCAACCTTTCCCAAAGAACGGTGACCGCTCTCAACCCTCCAACTATCATCCAAGTGCTCTCATCTCTTGTATCTCTAAAGTTTTGAAATTATTCTTGCTTCCAAATTTTTTAAGCATTTCTCTTCTCATAATATGCTCTCAGATCGCCAGTATGGCTTTCTTAATCCTCGTCTAGCAGGGGTTTTTGGGCTATTTTGGGCATATTCAGGCCCTCCTGAATGATCAATCAAGTATCTGCATGAAAAGAAATGTATTCAGCAAAAAACTAGGCGCTACAAGCTTCAAAATGAGACCAGAACGAGCTACGTAGCCCTCATCGTTTTGATGCAGTGGTACCACCAACATGGGAGTTTAGCGTATAGCGGCATATTTTTTCCAGCTACGCTCACTACTGGCTACACTGCCAGCCTCTCGAGAACAGAGGGAGCGTGAGTCAGTGGGCGGCGGTAAGCCCTGGGTGTCGGCCGTGTGGCCTGCTGAGCTCCCGGCCATTTGCATTCGATTTTAACCCTTTAAAAGCCTTCGTAATGCTCCTAACTTGCTGCTTTTTTAGATACGGACTTAAGTCGGGCCCCGCTCCTTAAGTGTTAAGGATCGCTCTACTGGTGATCTTCTTTTATATCTTACTAACTCTTGGTCATCCAACTTTCGGGACTTCGGTGAGACTTTTCTGTTGCACTAGACATATCGAAGGCCTTCGATAGAGTCTGGCACAAATCTTTAATTTCCAAACTGCCCTCCTTCGGTTTCTGTCCCTCCATCTGTGCCTTTATCTTTAATTTCCTTTCCAGCCGTTCCATAGCTGCGGTTGTGGACGGCCATCGCTCACTTCCTCATCCTATCAACTCCGGTGTTCCTCAGGGTTCTGTCCTATCTCCTATTCTCTTTCTAATTTTCATAAATGATCTTCTCTACTGTACATCCAGCCCATCCATTCATATGCAGAAGGCTCTACCATACACCACTCAATTAGTTTTCCAGAATGCCCTAGCCAGCAATCCCTCAAAAGCAAACGTAATGAAGCCATAAAACACTTATCTTCTGATCTAGCTACTATTTCCAGTTGGGGTAGAGAAAACTTTTTGCATTTAATGCTTCCAAGACTCAATTTATCCATCTTACTACCTGTCAGGAACCTCCAGAGGACTATCCCTTATTTTTCAACAATACAAAAATCAACCCTTCATCTTCTCTCAATGTTCGCGGTGTCTCTTTTTCTTCTGCTCTCACTTCGAAGGACCATTTTACCAGTCTTGCTATGGCAGCCTCCCAGAAGCTGGGTGTGCTCAACTACCTCAAGGGGTTCTTTACCACTGCACAGCTTCTTGCTCTGTACAGGGACACAGTGCATCCTTGCATTGAGTATTGTTCACATGTGTAGGGAGGATCATCTCACAGCGAACTCCTAGACAAAGTAGAAAGGAAAGCCTTTCGTATCAATAACTCCCGTCCACTCACCAACTCTCTGCAATCTCTCTCGCTTCGCCGCAATGTTGCATCTCTCTCGCTATTCTATCGCTACTACAATAATCAGTGTTCCTCAGAGCTTTCCCAGTGTATACCACCTCCTCTACGTAGGGTATGTAGTACCCGCCTTGCAACACAATCCCGCCCCTACTCTGTGCAACTCTTCAACCCAAGAGTGAAACACTATCCTCAGACTTTCATCTGTTCAACTGTTGAGCCCTGGGACTCTCTCCCAGAATCAGTCTTTCCCTCTTCCTATGACTTAAATTGCTTCAAACTCCGTGTGTCCAGGCATTTTAGTTCGAACATCCCTTGATTTTGGCCCTGTCACTCTTTCAACTCTGGGGGAGGCACTCGCTGCAGGCAGTTATGCCTTTTGTCTCCCTCATTCACATAGAAAAAAAATCAAAACACAATATATATACAGGGTGTATTGAAAAAACGTTAACAGACTTCAATTGCTAAGTACCGAATAAAACAAACAAGTTCACTTTATCCTATAACAAAAAAAATAATAATTAATAATTATTGATATAAAGGATATAAAGTAAAATATTCAGTGTCGTCCAAGCATGTGTTATAATCCGAACACTGGCATTGATCTCCCCTTTCATGCCCCCCCCCCCCCCCCACACTCCCCCCTCATCTCCTAGTTTATACCCAGGAATATTGAATTATAAACATAATTAGTTTTCAGGGTGAAGCAATGTAAGTAATATTCCCTGTATACACTGTTTACAACTCAAATTATGTTATGTTAATTTTGTTTTCTTTCAACATAGGAAAGACCAAAGGCATCTTGGATGAAGCAAATTACGATCCTCAAGTGGTTTGCAGACATTACTGTCATATGTTAGTAAATAAAAAAACAATGCTGAATGATAAAAGTACCCAAACAATGTGGGCATTACAAAGTTATTGCCTAATATGATTTAATGAATTGTACAGTGGTGAACATTAATTCAAATACAAACTTATTTGAAGCGGTTTTGGGTTGAATTGAATCTCCTTACTAATTCTTACTGAGCATTTGCTTTTCAGAGATTCGTTTAATAAGTTCGAAACTTCAAATCGATCAGAATTAATTACCGCTACTGTACTGTACATGGTCATTACAGTGTAATAAGATGAGATTAATTGAAATAATGTTAAATGCCACCAACTGATGCAATACAGAAATCAATCATACCCAATATTTTTAATCTTTGAATCTTTATACCTAGTCGTAATACATTTTCGGAATTGCATTCAAGATAGGAACGATCAGCCCCTAATGAATCAATGAATCAAGAACTATGCTTCATAGACGATTGAATTACCTTCAACTACGTTTGGATACTCGACCCAGACTTGGGCATCAGCATTATACCCCGTGACCAGAGTTGCAAATGTTACAAACAAAAACAAAAATACGCTAATCTGTTTCAAATGGTTAGTATTTTTCTGCCAACTAACTAATATCATCACCATATTCTAATATACTTTGATTTCGTAATTTATAATGTGTGAATAGGTAAACCTTTACTTTCCCTTTAGTTAAGTCCATAGTAAACATGTTAATCATGTATCAATTATTTAGTGCTTTATTTGTAACCCTGTTTAGCTAGATTTCTAAATATGCATTATCTCATTAATAACACTATTTTGGGGGAAAATGTGATACACAATATATGTTAATTTTCCATTTTACAATGTGTTCATCATAGTCTGTAACAGTTATTTCAATACACCCTGTATATATACACATATATATAAATTATATATATATATATAATTTATATATATATAATTTATATAAATATATATATATATTTTGTTTTCTATGTGATTGAG
The DNA here is from genome assembly GCA_032716605.1 of Paralithodes platypus. Lineage (NCBI taxonomy): Eukaryota > Metazoa > Arthropoda > Malacostraca > Decapoda > Lithodidae > Paralithodes > Paralithodes platypus. The sequence goes on along the minus strand of CM064523.1, from coordinate 39,853,435 downwards.
GGAGGCAAAAGGCAGAACTGCCTATAGCAAGTGCCTCCCCCATAGTTGAAAGAGTGACAGGGCCAAAATCAAGGGACGTTCGAGCCAAAATGCCTGGACGCACGGAGTTTGAAGTAATCTAAGTCATAGGAAGAGGGAAAGACTGATTCTGGGAGAGAGTTCCAGAGCTCAGCTGTTGAGTAGAAGAAAGTTTGAGAGTAACGTTTCGCTCTTGGGTTGGAGAGATGCACAGAGTAGGGGCGGGATTGAGTTGCAAGACGGGTACTACGTGCCCTACGTAAAGGAGGTGGTATACACTGGGAAAGCTCTGAGGAACACTGATTATTATAGTAGCGATACAATAGCGAGAGAGATGCAACATTGCGGCGGAGAGACAGAGATTGCAGAGAGTTGGTGAGTGGACGGGAGTTAATGATACGAAAGTCCTTCCTTCCAACTTTGTCTAGGAGAGCGGTGTGAGAGGAACCTCCCCACACATGTGAACAATACTCAATACAAGGATGCACTATGCCCCTGTACAGAGCAAGAAGCTGTGCAGGGGAAAAGAACACCGTACGGCGGTTGAGCACACCCAGTTTCTGGGAGGCTGCCTTAGCAAGACTGGTAATATGGTCCTTCCAACTGAGAGCAGAAGAAAAAGAGACACCAAGAATATTGAGAGAAGTACAAAGGAGTATTACAAAGGAAATCAAGCAACAACAGGTTTAGTGACCCTTCTAGGCTGATTGTCCTCCAAAACACTGAGGATCAAGTGTCCAAACAGTGGTTTAGAGTGGGTAAGGGAACATTGGAAAGGGAACTACTGCCCTGGAACTAATGTCCGTGGCAGGATTAGGAAGTTAGTAGGGGACAGATGGGTTAGTAACTGAGGGGAGGATAAAATAAAGTTATTAATTTACAAACGCAGTCAGTCGTGGGTTTGATGCGAGATATTTGTCTAGGCGAAGTTTAAATGAATCAACGGTGCTGCAGTCTATAACATCTCGGGGAAGCCCATTCCATAAGTTGACAACTCGATTGAAGAAGACATTTTTAGCTTCGTGTGAGTTAAAAGATTTACCAATAATTTTGCACCCGTTTTCCCGCGTGTAATTAGCTTGGTCGATAGTGAAGTACTTACTACAGTTCATATTGTCGATGCCTTTGATGATTTTGAACACTTGAATTAAGTCGCCTCTTAATCTGCGCTGGGTTAAAGGAAATAGATTTAATTCTCTAAGACGCTCCTCGTCTGGTGTGTTCTTTAGGCTAGGTATCATTTTGGTAACTCTACGTTGAACTCGTTCTAGCTTGTCTATATCTTTTTGGTAATAAGGGCACCAGGATTGAACGCAGTATTCCAGAAGAGGGCGGACTAAGGAATTGTAAAGGGTTAGGATAACGTCTAAGGATTTATGCTCAAATGACCTGCCTATAAAGCCAATTATTTTGTTTGCCTTCTTAACAACTTCTGAACATTGTTGACTCGGTTTTAGGTTACTCGATATTGTTACTCCCAGATCGGTTTCTCTGTTTACATTCTTAATCTGAGTGCCATTCATCAAATAGTTTGCTTTCTCATTTTGGTATCCGATATTTAGTACTTTACATTTATCCTCATTGAAACTCATTTGCCAAATTTGGGCCCAACATGACAACTTATCTAGATTGTGTTGCATATCGTCAACTTGTTCTTTTGAGAGTACGCTATTTGCAATTTTTGTATCGTCAGCAAATTTTGAAATTGTACAGGTGAGACCATCATCTATGTCGTTGATGTAAATTAGAAAGAGAATTGGTCCTAGTACCGATCCCTGGGGTACCCCGCTACTTACATTGGTCCATTTAGATGCCTTACCGTTTATGACTACTCTTTGCTTTCTGTCGCTGAGCCAATTTTCTATCCATTTCCACACACCGTCTTGTATTCCATGCGCTTTTAGTTTTAGCAGTAAACGTTTGTGGGGAACTTTGTCAAAGGCCTTTTGAAAATCAAGGTATATAATATCTACAGCTTTACTCTCATCGTAGAGGTTGAGGATATCGTGGAAGAAGTCTAAGAGGTTTGTTAAACAGGAACGTTTTTTACGAAAGCCGTGTTAAGTATCTTTAAGTATGTTATTTTCCTCTAAGTGATTTACGAGTCTGTCTCTTATGAGTGAGTGTTTCTAGCATTTTACATACAACTGAGGTTAAGCTAATTGGACGATAGTTACTGGGTAGGGATTTGCTGCCTTTTTTTAATATCGGTGTTACATTGGCTAGCTTCCACTGATCAGGCATAGTTCCAGACTGCAAGGATTTATTGAATAGCAATGTCAGTGATTTAGAGAGCTCATCCTTAGCTTCCTTTAGGACTCTAGGAGAGATTGTATCAGGTCCAGGCGAAGGATGGATTTTTGTATTGTTGAAGAATAAGGGATAGTCCGCAGGGATATCCTGTCAGGTAGATAGATGGAGAAATTTGGTTTTGGAAGCATTAAAGGTAACAAGGTTTTCTCTGCCCCAATTGGAGATAGTGTTTAGATCAGAATTTAAGAGTTCTATGGCTTCATTACGTTTGTCGTTGAGGGATTGCTGGCTGGGGCGTTCTGAAAAACTAATGGAGTAGTGTAAGGTTGAGTCGTCTGTGTATGAATAGATGGGAATTGAGGTACAATTGAGGAGATCATTTAAAAAAATTAGAAAGAGAATAGGAGATAGGACAGAGCCCTGAGGAACACCGGAGTTTATAGGGTGAGGAAGTGAACGATGGCCGTCCACAACCACGGCTATGGAACGGCCGGAAAGAAAATTAGAGACAAAGGTACAGATGGAGGGCTAGAAACCAAAGGAGGGTAGTTTAGAAATTAAAGATTTGTGCCAGACTCTATCGAAGGCTTTCGATATGTCTAGTGCAATAGAAAAAGTCTCACCGAAGTCCCGAAAGGAGGTTGACCAAGAGTTAGTAAGATATGACAGAAGATCACCAGTAGAGCGACCCTTAAGGAAGCCATACTGGCGATCTGAGAGCAGATTATGAGAAGAGAAATGCTTAAGAAATTTGGAAGCAAGAATAGTTTCAAAAACTTTAGAAAGACAAGAGATGAGAGCAATTGGACGATAGTTGGAGGGTTGAGAGCGGTCTCCCCTCTTTGTGACAGGTTGAATGTGAGCAAACTTCCAGCATGAATGGAAGACATTAGAGGATAGACAGATGCGAAAGAGTTTGCCTAGGCAGGGAGTCAGCACGGAAGCACCGTTTTTGAGAACAACAGAAGGAACACTGTCCGGACCGTACGCCTTATTAGTATTAAGCCCAGAGAGGGTAGAAAGTACATCTTTAGAAGAGATTAGGATATTAGGCATAAGTAAGAGAGAGCAGGGTGGAGAGGGAGGAATAGCACCGGAATCATCCAAGGTGGAGTTTCTAGCAAAAGTTTGAGCGAAGAGTTTAGCTTTGTCAGAGGAAGAAGTGATGGTTGTGCCATCAGAATGGGAAAGGGGAGGGAAAGACGAGGAAGAGAAATTGTTGGGGAGGTTTTTGGCTAGATGCCAGAAAGCTTGGGAAGAGCTAGAGTTGGATAGTTCAGTGCATTTATTATTGATGAAAGGGTGTTTGGCTAGTCGAAGAACAGATTTGGCTTGATTCCGGGCAGAAACATAGGAAGAATGAGAGTCTTGAGTTTTAAGGCGTCGGTACCGTTTGAATGCTTCCCCCTTATTGCGGACAGCAGTAGAACAGGCGTGAGTAAACCAAGATTTTTTAGCATTAGTCTGAGAGAAAGAGAATGGAATGTATGCTTCCATGCCCGATAGGATTACCTCGGTAATGCGTTCAGCACTCTCCGAGGGTCCCCGGCCATGGAAGCAGAAATAATTCCATGGGAAATCAAAGAAGTACTGCCAAAGAGCCTCCCAGTCGGCAGCGCCAATAAGCCACAAGTGCCGCCGGCTATGAGGATCGGTTGACCGAACTGGGGAGATAGGACAGGTGACAGAGATAAGTTTATGGTCGGAGGAGCCCAAAGGAGAGAAAAGATCAACAGTATAAGAAGAAGGGTTAGAAGTTAGAAACAAGTCAAGAATGTTGGGCCGATCTCCGATGCGATCCGGGATATGGGTGGGTTGCTGAACTAACTGCTCTAGGTCATTTAGGATAGAAAAGACGTAGGCTTGTTCACCAGCTGGGTCAGTAGTGTAAGAGGAGAGCCATTGGCGGTGGTGAACGTTGAAATCTCCTAAGATGGAGATTTCTGAGAAAGGAGACACGGATAGAATGTGTTCCACAGTAGAGTTTAGATAGTCAAAGAATTTGGGAAAGTTGGTAGAGTTAGGGGAAAGATAGATAGCACAGAAATATTTAGTAAGAGAATGACAGGAAAGTTTGAGCCATAAAGTAGAGAATTCAGTGGAGTCGAAATCGGGAACACGAGAGCAAGTGAGTTTGTTGTGCACATATGCACAACATCCGCCTTTGGCTTTGAAACTAGGATAGAGAAAGTAGGAGGATACAGAGAAGGGGCTGCTGGATGTTGCTTCAGACACCTGAGTTTCGGTGAGGAAGAGAAGATCAGGTTTGCAGGAGGAGAGATGGTGTTCAACAGAGTGAAAGTTAGTGGAAAGTCCGCGAATGTTGCAGAAATTAATAGAAAGAGTATCAGGCCGAGGTCCAGGTAATTTTGTGGGCTCGTCAGGGGATGGTCGGTCAGGTGTGGGGGCATTTGTGCCCCCCCCCCCCCCCCTGGGGACTCCGAGGCTGGGCTAAAATTAAATATATTTTTTTTAAATTATGGTGTGGAGGAATGAAGTGTGGTGTACATGTTTAGTGTAGTGAAGTGGATAGGAGGAGGATGTGTTTGTGAGAGCTAGCTGGATTGCTCTCAGTGTAAATAAGGAACAAAGAAAATCAGTAAGAGAGGCCAAGCAAATGAAACAGGAGTTCCAGTGACTCTTTATCACATGCCTATAACCTCACCTGGGTCTAGCCCTGATCGATTGGTGCCTACAATCTCCCCACCTTATATATATAAATATATATTCAGGTATATATACAGTATATATATATATATATATATATATATATATATATATAATTTTATGAATATATATATATATACACCTGTATATATATATATATATATATATATATATATATACACACATTTATTTTTAACGGTAGGGATGTGGCGACGCCACCGCCCGTCACTTTGTGGCGCAGTCAGGTCCTGAGCACCACTCTGAGGAAGTTTACTCTGATTGGTTACTCTTTACACCATGATACCTTTGAAAAAGAAAATATTTCTAATCTGCTATTGTATATTTATATATCAGGATAATATATAACCTTGTAGCATTGTAATTAACAATTACACCTGCCCTACTGTAATGAAATGTGGCACCAATGCATCAGCTATTCACGCCTGTGCCCTCAGTTCGCGCTAAAGCTTGTAAGAGTATGGAGTGGCACACACGATTCCTGGTATTTTCCACCATTCAAGAGAATAACACTGCAAAAACATGTAATTTACTTACTCTAACGTATAATCTGGAAACATAATATTTGTTTATGGGCTCTACAATGGAAGCTCTAGTGCTGCTGTTGCTGAATACAAGAGGACATATCCAAACAGGTATCCAAATTCTAAAGTATTTGACAATGTTTTCTAACATCTGCGTGGCAGAGGAAAATTTCCTGGAGTTTGAGGTACGGTGGTGGCGCTAATAAGTCATGTCTCAGAGGTCATTACGTTTGCCTCGCTCTGTGCTGTATTAATGACAGTCAGGTGTTGAATAGGGTGGATAAGTGTGGGAACATGTTTGTATATCTCACTTGAAACGAATAAATCAAGTTTATATATTACTGATACCAATTATTGATAAAAACATACTTGGTGCCGAGATATCACTTATTAGGCCGACTGTACAAACTGAACATCCAGACAAAGTAAGGCAAATTATTAACATAGGCAAAGAGAGCACAAGACTATCGAATGCCTTCGATATGCCTAGTGCAACAGAAAAAGTCTCACCGAAGTCCCGAAAGTTGGATGACCAAGAGTTAGTAAGATATGAAAGAAAATCACCAGTAGAGCGACCCTTAACACCTTACGAGCGGCCTATGCGGTTTATTTATGTGTACCGCACAGCGGGGTGTTTTTAGCCAAAATAGGGCTGTTTACGTGATCATTTTCATGCCTAAATAAGACCCAGAACGTAAAACAAGTACCTATCCCTGAAAGGGCATAAACAGAGCTTTCGAATGACACCATAACGATCCTTGTATGATGGATAGTTTTCTTGCAATAACCGTGCAACGCGAGTGCAAAAAGCAGGTAATTCGGTACTTTCAGTACATAATTGAGTATGTAGCGAGTGAGAGAGGGAGGAGGGAGCTGAGATTTGTGTCAGTAGGTTCGCCGCGGTGGTCTGGAGCAGTCATACGCTCGCTAGTCTCCTGCCACCACTTGTCTCTCTCTCTCAGCCACATTACGTGCTGAAATTGCCACTCGAGTTATGTCGAGCGCCGCCACATAGTCCAGCTTTATTTAACTCGACTTATGTTGCTCGCCGCTAAATAAGGGTTAAGAAAGCCATACTGGCGATCTGAGAGCAGATTATGAGAAGAAATTTGGAAGCAAGAATGAACTTTAGAGATACAAGAGATGAGAGCAAATGGATAATAGTTGGAGGATTGAGAGCGGTCACCCTTCTTTGGGACAGCTTGAATGAGAGCAAACTTCAAGCAAAAAGGGAAGAAGTTAGAGGAGAGACAGAGACGAAAGAGTTTGCCTAGGCAGGGGGTCAGCATGGAAGCACAATTTTTGAGTACAACAGGATGAAAACTATCCGGTAAGTATGTTTTCTTTGTATTAAGCCCAGAGAGGGCAGAAAGTACAACCTTGGAACACCGTCCGGACTGTACGCCTTCTTAGTATTAAGCCTAGAGAGGGTAGAAAGTACATCTTTAGAAGAGATTAGGATAATAGGCATAAATAGGAAAGAGGGGGGTGGAGAGGGAGGAATAGCACCGAAATCATCCAAGGTAGAGTTTCTAGCAAAAGTTTGAGTGAAGAGTTCAGCTTTGACAGAGGAAGAAGTGATGGTTGTGCCATCAAAGTGGAAACAGGAGGGAAAGACGAGGAAGACAAATTGTTGGAGAGGTTTTTGGCTAGATGCCAGAAAGCTTGGGAAGAGCTAGAGTTGGACAGTTCAGTGCATATATTATTGATGAACGAGTGTTTGGCAAGTCGAAGAACAGATTTGGCTTGATTCCGGGCAGAAACATAGGAAGAATGAGATTCTTGAGTTATAAGGCGTCGGTACCGTTTGAATGCTTCCTCCTTGTTGTGGGCAGCAGTATAACATGCGTGAGTAAACCAAGATCTTTTTGCATTAGACTGAGAGAAAGAAAATTAAATGTACGCTTTCATGCCCAAGAGGATTACCTCGGTAATGAGTTCAGCACTCTCCGAGGGTCCTCGGCCACGGAAGCAGAAGTCATTCCATGGGAAATCAAAGAAGTACTGCCGGAGAGCCTCCCAGTCGGCAGCGCCAAAGTGCCACAAACGCTGCCGGCTGGGAGGATCGGGTGGCCGTACTGAAGAGATAGGACAGGTGACGGAGATAAGTTTATGGTCAGAGGAGCTTAAAGGAGAGAAAAAATTGACAATATAAGAAGAAAGGTTTGAAGTCAGAAATAAGTCAAGAATGTTGGCCCGATCTCCGAAGTGATCTGGGATACCGGTGGGTTGCTGGACCAGCTGCTATATGTCATTTGTGATAGAAAAGAGGTAGGCCTGTTATCCATGTTGGTCAGTAGTGTTAGAGGAGAGCCATTGGCGTTGGTGAACGTTGAAATCTCCTAAGATGGAGATTTCAGAGAAGGGAGAGATGGATAGAATGTGTTCCACTTTAGTGTTTGGATAGTCAAAGAATTTGGGAAAGTCGGTAGAGTTAGGGGAAAGATAGACAACACAGAAATATTTAGTAGGAGAGTGACAGGATAGTTTGAGCCATAAAGTTGAGAATTCAGAAGAGTCAAAATCGGGAACACGAGAGCAAGTGAGTTTGTTGTGCACGTATGCACAACATCCGCCTTTGGCTTTGAAACTAGGATAGAGAAAGTAGGAGGATACAGAGAACGGGCTGCTGGAAGTTGTCGCAGACACCTGGGTTTCGGTGAGGAAAAGAAGATCAGGTTTATAGGAGGAGAGATGGTGTTCGACTGAGTGAAAATTAGAGGAAAGGCCGAGAATATTGCAAAAGTTGATAGCAAGAGTGACAGGCCTTAGTCCAGAGAATTTAGAGGGGTCGTCAGGGGAAGGTCGGGCATGTGTATATATACCGGTATATATATATATATACTGTATATAAACAGTATATATATATATATATATATATATATATATATATATACAGTATATACAGTATATACAGTATATATACAATATATATAATATATATATATATATATATATACCGGTATATACATATATATATATATATATATATAATATATATATATATATATATATATACATATACATAATTATATATATATATATATATTTATATATTATATATATATGTATATATGTATATATATATATATAATTATATGTAATATATATATATATGTAATATATATATATATATATATATATATATATATTCTTTAATATATACGAGGTTGAAAGAAATGGCAATTTCTGCGTTGGAAATTTTATTATTCAAGGTTTCCAGGTCTCTGATGAGTTTTCGCTGGGTGGCAGGAAGTAGATGAATGAGGTTAGCATAATTCATGGCGGTACAGGGTTACATTAATGTTCATGATGATACAGGATATACGACGCGTTTCACTGGACAACCAGCATTATCAAGTAATGATAGAATGATATAAAAAGTAAACAGGAAGGGTATATATAGAGGGAAGACGATCAAAGGTGGCGAAAATCAGGGGGCAAATGTCTGCTATTGGTGGAGAGATATTCTAGGTGTGTTAATGAGAGATCCGCGTCACGCAGGCGCACTGGATGCGGGAAGGTGTCGTTTGGCGAGGTCGAAGCTGATTGGCTGCGTGTCGAGGTGCATGGCCTGAGTTGCGTAATACGTGTGGCGCCGGCAGCAGACGAAGCTGAAGGAGGTAGCGCGGGGGGCTGCGTCAAGGGCACCATGGGGCGAGGGGGGGGCGTTAGGCCCTGTAGGGTAGTGCCTTTTGGCAGAAGGGAGGATCTGAAGGTCCAGAGTTTGGTTGTTGATGTTAGGATGTAAGGCTTGGATATATAACGCTTCGAGTATTGGTAATCTCTTTGGGTCACTTTCTTTATCGAGTATGGTGGTGTGTTTCTCTAAATCGTTGCGTGTGAGATGGGGGTGGTTAGGGGTGAGATAGTGGTCTTTGATGGCTCCAGCCTGAAGGTGAAGAGTTAACCGACGTGATAGACGAGTCTGCGTCATGCCAATATAGGAATGAGGTCCACAGTCCTCATAATTACAGGTATGTTTGTAAATGACGTGATCGTCGGTCATCGGGCTCTTTATCTTGGTGGAAGCTGGTTTGTTGCGGAGAACGAGGTTGGAGGTCTTGGGGGATTTGTAATAAATGATTAATTTGATTTTGTTTTCCGGGTTGGTTGGGTGGACATGCTTGGAGATTATTTCTTTTATGACGGCCTCGTCACTTTTGTGTTCAGAGGACATAAAATTGCGGTAGAAGATCTTGATTTCATTAGGGGGGTCAATGTTGGGGGGGCTTTGGGTGTACCATTTTTCAAGATGGTGGTTGATGGTGCTGGAGACGTCGGAGTTGGAGTATCCGTTATTCACTGAAACTTGAGATAGTCTTTCCAGTTCCTGGTGGGTGTCGGCCCAGGTAGAGCAGTGCGTGAGGGCTCTCCTTACATAAGCGGAGATGGAGGATAGAAGATAACGGCGGGGGCATTCACTATCGCCGTTGAGGCAATGTCCTGTGTTAGTTGGTTAAGTGTAGACGGTGGTTTTGAACCCGTGGTCGTTCAGAGCTACGAGGATGTCGAGGAAGGGGAGTTGTCCATTGTTTGATTTTTCAAAGGTGAAGTTAAGTCCGGAGGAGGGCATGAAGCGACGCTGGAGTTCCTGTAGTTCGTGGAGGTCCTTGATTTGCACGAAGATATCATCCACGTATCTACAGTAGACGGCGGGTCGTTGGGCAGCTAGGAGCTCTTCCTCGATGGTACCCATAAAAAAGTTCGCAAAAAGAACTCCTAGGGGGCTGCCCATCGCCACACCGTCTATCTGCTTGTACATGTTGCCCCGAGGGCAAAGGAAGGGGGCCTCCTTGGTACATAGCTCCATCAGTGTTTTCAGGGCCTTCTCCGGGATGTCCAGTGTTGGTGTATCAGGGCAATGGTAAATTCGACGTAGAATCATGTCAATGGTCCTATCCACTGGCACGTTGGTGAACAGGCTTTCTATGTCGAGGGAGGCGATTGTGTGGTTTATGTTCCGGGGGGCGTCTCATATAATTCCCAAGAAATCGTTGGCTGAGTTAAGGTTGTATTGGCAGGGCACGTAGGGGGTGAGGAGGTTGTTCAGGGCCTTGGCGATCTGGTAGGTGGCAGTTGGGATCTGGGAGATGATGGGGCGGAGGGGGTTCCCAGGTTTGTGTGTTTTGATGGTTCCGTACGCATAACCAGGGGTGTATTCTCCGACGAGTTTTTTAAGGTGGACACCTCCTTGTTTGGCATTGATGGCAGTGATGGTGGTGTTGGCAGTACGTTTGATTTCGTCGGTTGGGTTGCGGGTGATTCTTTTAAATTTGGTGTTGTCACTTAAGATGACGTCCATTTTTCTAAGATATTCCTCCTTGTCATGAATCACGAGGCAGGAAGCTTTATCTGCACGACGGATGACAATGTTGGGGTTCTCTCTTAGTTGTTTGGCAGCATGGAAGTGTTGTTTGTTGAGGATTTTGCTATGGTGAGTTCCTCTGGTTTTGGCGGCTTCAGCGAGGAGAGTGGGTTGTAGGGCGGGAGTAGTGGTGACCTTGCCATCCTTCTTAAGTCGTAGGATGTCGTCCAGGAGGATTTCCATTTCTAGGCATTTCCGGTGGGGGCCAGGTTTGGAGCTGTAATGGCAGTTGAGGCCCTTGTTCAGGAGGTCTTCTTGGTCCGGGGTCAGAATGGTGTTAGTCAGGTTTATGTATCCTTTTGTTGGTTTGGGAAGTTTTATGTTTCCGCCATAAAGACGGGCAAGCTTTTTTATGGTTGTGTTTTCGGCTTGTATTCTGTGTTGTTCAAGTAGTTGTTCGAGGGCTGTGTTGATTTCGGCTTTGAGGTGGTCTGGAGAGGTTTCGTCTTCCCAAATCCGTAGAAGAGCATCTCGTTCTTTACGAAGGTTGTTGGCGAGCTCTCGTTATTCAATTATTTTGTCCTTCACCAGTTCTTCACGAAACTGAAGGGTGCTGGTGCGATGTCTGGCATTCTCGTGAAGTTTTATGTTAGTAAAGCCAGGTAATAAATGTTCTTTAATGCATACGAGGTTGAAAGAAATGGCAATTTCTGCGTTGGAAATTTTATTATTCAAGGTTTCCAGGTCTCTGATGAGTTTTCGCTGGGTGGCAGGAAGTAGATGAATGAGGTTAGCAAAATTCATGGTGGTACAAGGTTACATTAATGTTCATGATGATACAGGATATACGACGCGTTTCACTGGACAACCAGCATTATCAAGTAATGATAGAATGATATAAAAAGTAAACAGGAAGGGTATATATAGAGGGAGAAGGATCAGAGGGGGCGAAAATCAGGGGGCAAATGTCTGCTATTTGTGGAGAGATACACTGCTGGAGCTATGTACCAAGGAGGCCACCTTCCTTTGCCCCCGGGGCAACATGTACAAGCAGATAGACGGTGTGGCGATGGGCAGCCCCCTAGGAGTTCTTTTTGCGAACTTTTTTATGGGTACTATCGAGGAAGAGCTTCTAGCTGCCCAATGACCCGCCGTCTACTGTAGATACGTGGATGACATCTTCTTGCAAATCAAGGACCTCCACGAACTACAGGAACTCCAGCGTCGCTTCATGACCTCCTTCGGACTTAACTTCACCTTTGAAAAATCAAACAATGGACAACTCCCCTTCCTCGACATCCTCGTAGCTCTGAACGACCACGGGTTCAAAACCACCATCGACACTAAACCAACTAACACAGGACAATGCCTCAACGGCGATAGTGAATGCCCCGCCGTTATCTTCTATCCTCCATCTCCGCTTATTTAAGGAGAGCCCTCACGCACTGCTCTACCTGGGCCGACACCCACCAGGAACTGGAAAGACTATCTCAAGTTTTAGTGAATAACGGATACTCCAACTCCGACGTCTCCAGCACCATCAACCACCATCTTGAAAAATGGTACACCCAAAGCCCCCCCAACATTGACCCCCACAATGAAATCAAGATCTTCTACCGCAATTTTATGTCCTCTGAACACAAAAATGACGAGGCCGTCAAAAAAGAAATAATCTCCAAGCATGTCCACCCAACCAACCCGGAAAACAAAATCAAATTAATAATTTATTACTAATCCCCCAAGACCTCCAACCTCGTTCTCCGCAACAAACCAGCTTCCACCAAGATAAAGAGCCCGATGACCGACGATCACGTCATTTACCAACATACCTGTAATTATGAGGACTGTGGACCTCATTCCTATATTGGCATGACGCAGACTCGTCTATCACGTCGGTTAACTCTTCACCTTCAGGCTGGAGTCATCAAAGACCACTATCTCACCCCTAACCACTCCCACCTCACACGCAACGATTTAGAGAAACACACCACCATACTCGATAAAGAAAGTGACCCAAAGAGATTACCAATACTCGAAGCGTTATATATCCAAGCCATACATCCTACCATCAACAACCAAAATTGGACCTTCAGATCCTCCCTTCTACCAAAAGGCACCACCCTACAGGGCCTAATGCCCCCCCTCGCCCCCCAGTGCCCTTGATGCAGCCCCCCGCGCTACCTCCTTCAGTTTCGTCTGCTGCCGGCGCCACACGTACTACGCAACTTAGGCCACTACCCTCGACACGCAGCCAATCAGCTTTGACCTCGCCAACCGACCACCACCTTCACGCATCCAGTGCGCCTGCGTGACGCGGATCTCTCACTAACAAACCTAGAATATCTCTCCACCAATAGCAGACATTTGCCCCCTGATTTTCGCCCCCTCTGATCCTCCTCCCTCTATATATACCCTTCCTGTTTATTTTTTATATCATTCTATCATTACTTGATAATGCTGGTTGTCCAGTGAAACGCGTCGTATATCCTGTATCATCATGAACATCAATGTAATCCTGTACCACCATGAATTGTGCTAACCTAATTCATCTACTTCCTGCCACCCAGCGAAAACTCATCAGAGACCTGGAAACCTTGAATAATAAAATTTCCAACGCAGAAATTGCCATTTCTTTCAACCTCGTATGTATTAAAGAAAATGTATTACCTGGCTTTACTAACATATATATATATATCAGTGATGAGTTTGTTCTTGGGGAACCTCAAGTAACAGATGAAGAGGATACACAGGGTAGCAGCAAACAGCATGGTGCAGGATAAAAATGACCAGGTGGGGGGGCCAGTACTTTATTTAGCAGTCAGACAAACGTTTCGACACTCGTGTGTCATCTTCAGCGTTCTAGAAAACAATAATAAAACATATAGCAAATATTTAAAAATAAAATCGCGAAAAGCGAGTATATTATAACTAAAAATGAAGCCTCAACATAGCTACACTGGGAAATATTTAATGTAGCCTCAACATAGCTACACTGGGAAATATTTAATGAAGCCTCAACATAGCTACACTGGGAAATATTTAATGAAGCCTCAACATAGGTACACTGGGAAATATTTAATGAAGCCTCAACATAGGTACACTGGGAAATATTTAATGTAGCCTCAACATAGCTACACTGGGAAATATTTAATGAAGCCTCAACATAGCTACACTGGGAAATATTTAATGAAGCCTCAACATAGGTACACTGGGAAATATTTAATGAAGCCTCAACATAGGTACACTGGGAAATATTTAATGTAGCCTCAACATAGCTACACTGGGAAATATTTAATGTAGCCTCAACATAGCTACACTGGGAAATATTTAATGAAGCCTCAACATAGCTACACTGGGAAATATTTAATGAAGCCTCAACATAGGTACACTGGGAAATATTTAATGAAGCCTCAACATAGGTACACTGGAAAATATTTAATCACAATGGATATGTAGAGGGACTGCCGAAAGGCAGTTATTAAGGGGGGGGGGGGGGGCCTTTCTTTAAAAATATATAGAGACTCTAAAATCCTAAGGTTACCGGTATTACAGGAGTCAAGAATGCTAAAATCTTTATAGCTTACAGCAAGGTTACAACCGTAGCAATGCTCTCTCACGGCTGAATGAGGAGGGTTACTGATGGGGAGGCCGGTTCTACTGGACTGACCCTTGTGCTCATCCATCCTTACTTTGAGAGCTCGTATTGTGCTCCCAATGTAGCCATTTTTGCAAAATGGACAGGTAAATTTATAAACGATGGATGAGCGAAGGTCAGTGGGAAGTCTATCTTTGTAGTGAAACAGGGATCGAATCTTAAATTCATTCTTGTGAATTATTTTAAAATTGATATGAGGGAAGAAATTAGGTAATTTGTTGTTCAGTAATCTTTCTATTTTTTCTGATACCTTTCCAAGAAAGGGTAAACTAATATAAAAATCCTCCTTTTTAGCAGTGAGCACAGGTTGTCTAGGTTGGTACAATTTATTTAGGAAATTCCTCAATTGCTTGTTGAAGAGGTCACTGGTGAAGCCATTATTAATACAAAAGTCTCTAAGGAAGGATATCTCGCAGTGAAAAAGGCTGTATGTCGAAGTCAAGTGGTACGCCCTGTGAAGAAGGGTTTTAATTGCATTAATTTTGAATCTGAGTGGACAGTAGTTAAAAAAGCTAATACCGAGACCGAAAAAGGTGGGTTTTCTAAAGATTGAGATAACAAGTATGTCATTAACTTTGGTAAGTAGAAGGTCGAGGAATGGCAACGTGTTATTTACCTCGTTTTCGCTAGTGAATTTTATATTTTTGTGCTGTTTATTTAGGTAATTTAGAAATAAGGGGGTATGACTTTTATCTTTAAAGACCAGCAGGGTGTCGTCGACATATCTACGGTAGAGGATAGGTTTGAAAGTGGGAGGGCAGTTGTCTAGCCAGATTTGTTCCCAGTAACATAGGAAAACATTGGCTAAAGTACTGCCTAGTGGGGATTCCATCGCTACCCCATCAATTTGTTTATAGATTTGGTTATTAAATATGAAATGGCAATCTTGTACGCATGCTGATAGGACGTTTCTGAAGAAGGATTGACTCATACCCATAAAAGTCTCAGATTGATTGAACAAAAGTTTGACACAAAGGTTCAAAGTTTCAGTTTGGTGAATAAGGAGGTTATATCAAAGCTACATAGGTATGACGAGGGAGGTAATTTGTAGTTTGAGAGGGAAGTGAACAATTCATACGAGTTCTTCAGGGTATAATCGTTCGTAGTGAACGCTGATAAAAGTTGGGAGCAAAATTTAACAAGCTTATAAGAGGCAGTATTATATGCGGCAAGAATGGGTCGAAGAGGGACAGTGGTCTTATGGATCTTAGGGAGGCCATAAAGAAAAGCCAAGGATGAACCTGTAGGCTTCATAGTATTAGCTAATTCCTCCGAGACTGTATTTAAATTTACCATAGATTTATGTAATCTATTTATTCGATCTTCGATTTTAAGGCTTAGTTTGAAAATATCAGTTTGAATTAGCTTAGTAAATTTGGAAACGTCTCTCAGGATGTCGTACATTTTTGAAAAATAGTCATTTTTGTTAAGTAACACAACTCCTTTACCTTTGTCGGCACGACAGACCACTAGGTCTTCTTTCTTACCAAGTTGTTCTTCACAGATCGTACCACTTGACTTCGACATACAGCCTTTTTCACTGCGAGATATCCTTCCTTAGAGACTTTTGTATTAATAATGGCTTCACCAGTGACCTCTTCAACAAGCAATTGAGGAATTTCCTAAATAAATTGTACCAACCTAGACAACCTGTGCTCACTGCTAAAAAGGAGGAATTTTTATATTAGTTTACCCTTTCTTGGAAAGGTATCAGAAAAAATAGAAAGATTACTGAACAACAAATTACCTAATTTCTTCCCTCATATCAATTTTAAAATAATTCACAAGAATGAATTTAAGATTCGATCCCTGTTTCACTACAAAGATAGACTTCCCACTGAACTTCGCTCATCCATCGTTTATAAATTTACCTGTCCATTTTGCAAAAATGGCTACATTGGGAGCACAATACGAGCTCTCAAAGTAAGGATGGATGAGCACAAGGGTCAGTCCAGTAGAACCGGCCTCCCCATCAGTAACCCTCCTCATTCAGCGGTGAGAGAGCATTGCTACGGTTGTAACCTTGCTGTAAGCTATACAGATTTTAGCATTCTTGACTCCTGTAATACCGGTAACCTTAGGATTTTAGAGTCTCTATATATTTTTAAAGAAAGACCCCCCCCCCCCTTAATAACTGCCTTTCGGCAGTCCCTCTACATATCCATTGTGATTAAATATTTCCCAGTGTAGCTATGTTGAGGCTTCATTAAATATTTCCCAGTGTACCTATGTTGAGGCTACATTAAATATTTCCCAGTGTAGCTATGTTGAGGCTTCATTAAATATTTCCCAGTGTAGCTATGTTGAGGCTTCATTAAATATTTCCCAGTGTAGCTATGTTGAGGCTTCATTTTTAGTTATAATATACTCGCTTTTCGCGATTTTATTTTTAAATATTTGCTATATGTTTTATTATTGTTTTCTAGAACGCTGAAGATGACACACGAGTGTCGAAACGTTTGTCTGACTGCTAAATAAAGTACTGGCCCCCCACCTGGTCATTTTTATCCTGCACCATGCTGTTTGCTGCTACCCTGTGTATCCTCTTCATCTATATATATATATATATATATATATATATACTTGTAGGCGTAGGGGTGTGGCGACCCCACCGCCCGTCACTTTATGGTGCAGTCAGCTCCTGGAAGTTGGGACCGGGAATCCCATTTCCAGAATTGTTAGGGGGAGGCTGTAGGCACCAGCCAAACAGGGCGGTACTCCCGGGGAGTGCTATAGTAGTTGATAAGGAAAGCTGGAACTTCTGTTTCATCACTTGGCCTTCCTAGCTGATCCTTTCTGTGCCTCATCAACACTGAGGGCAACCCCATGCTGACCTTCAAAACACCTTCTCCTACTATCAACACACTATACTACAAACAACTTACATACCTCACTATGTCTCTGCCAAAAATGATGACAACATCACGACCAGCCTCGGAGTCCCCAGGGGGGGACCTAAAAATGCCCCAATTCTACTGTCCCCTGACAACGACTCTACAAAATGCTCTGGCCCACTACCTTCTACTCTTACTATTAACTTCTGCAACATTCGTGGCCTCTCCTCTATCTTCCACTCTTATTGCAGACAGCAGTAGAATCAGCATGAGTAAACCAAGGTCCTTTTTGCATTAGACTGAGAGAAAGAAAATGGAATGCATGCCTCTGTACCCGAGAGGATAACCCCGTTACGCGATCAGCACACTCCAAGGGTAACCAGCTACAGAAGCAAATATCATTTCATGGGAAATCAAAGAATTAATGGTGAAGAGCTTCCCAGTCGGAATGCAAAAGTGCCACGAGTGCCACCGACTAGGAGGATCGGATGGTTGTACTGGAGAGATAGAACAGGTAACAGAAATAAGGTTGTGATCGGAGGAGCCCAGCGGAAAGAAAAGATATACATTGTAAGTAGAAGGGATAGAAGTTAGAAAAGAATCAAGATTATTGGACCAATCTCCAAGGTGGTTAGAAGTTCGAGTAGGTTGCTGGACTAACTGCTCTAGGTCATTTAGGATAAACATTGTGTAGGCTTGCTCACCAAGTTGACCAGTGAAATTGTAGAAGAGCTATTGACAGTGGTGGACATTGAAATCTCCTAAGATGGAGATTTCTAGGAAAGGAGAGATGGATAGAATGTGTTCCACTTCAGAAATAAAATAGATACATAATTTTGGATAGTCATTGAAATTAGGGGATAGAGAAACAGCACAAAAATACTTAGTTTGAGAGTGACAAGAAAGCATTAGCCAGAGAGCTGAGAAATCAGGAGAATCAAATTTGGGAACACGAGAGAAAGCAATATTGTTTCGCATATATAATATGTAACATCCACCTTTGGCTTTAAACATGGCGATAGGGATAGTAGGAGGATACAGAGAAGGGTTTGCTGTCAGTAGTCCCAGAAAAATGGATTTTCGTGAGAAAGAGAAGATCAGGGTTAGCAGAGGAGAGGTAGTGTTCAACAGAGTGGAAGTTAGAGGAAAGACCACAAATGTTGTGGAAATTGGTAGTATGAGTGGAAGGTAGTGGTCCAGAGCATTTTGAGGAGTCAAGACCAGGGGCTAAACTTATGGGTGAATTTTTGCCACCCGCCACCCCCCTCTCCCTCCCCCATGATAAGGACGGAAAGGATCAGCAAAGGAGGCCAGGTTGTGAAACAGGAGTTTCCAGTTGTCTTTAACCACTTCCTGTAGCACTCCCCGGGAGTACCTGTTCGGTTGGTGCCTACAGCCTCCTCCTGCAGTTATACACAGTACAGGGTGTGAGTTATATCAGATACTTTCAAAAATAAGAGAATATGCAATTCTAAGCAAAACACGTTCTATATAGATATGTTTAATTCCGTGTCAGTTTCATTTATATTTAGCGAGTGAGGTGGTGTGGGGTGGGTGGTAGGGAGGGAACTAGGGAGTGCGCGATGCCACATGTTTACGCTTTATATTTTCGTTATGCCGTCATACCTTTGAAAAAGGAAATACATATACAGTATACTGCTAGTGCATGTATTTGTCAATAAGGAAAATATAAACCATTGTAGTATTGCAATTAGCAGATATACCTCTTCTACTGTAATGGCACGTGGCACAAATGTCATTCAATTTTCGCTAAGTTTAAATCTTGAACACAGGAAACACATAACCTCATGATTTTATTATCATTGTTTTGGGTAATAAAAGATAATATTCTAAGAACCTTTCATTAAAGTATAAGTGTACAGTACTGTTCAAATTACATTAAAAGCTCAAAGTGAACACCATCAGCTATAATACACAGCATTTCTCGCTACATCACTAGAAGTGTAGCCCTCCTCGAAACTGTTTGTGCTGATGTTTGTGCTCTATTCCACTATGTTAATAATCTGCCTTAGTTTGTCTGGATGTTCAGTTCGTACAGTCGGCCTAATAAGTGATGTCTAGGCACCAAGTATGATTATATCAATAATTGGTATCAGTATTTAACCGTCCTGGTGGTGTAATGGTTAAGGTGGCAAAAATATGTGTGTGATAACCCGGGTTCGAATCCCGGTGGATCATATATACTTTAATTAATTTCATTGGGGGTGTGGTGGTGAGATTAATAAAAATAATATATAAACTTGATTTATTCGTTTCAAGTGAGATATATAAACATGTTCCTACACTTATCCACCCTATTCAACATCTGACTGTCATTAATACAGCACAGAGCGAGGCACAGAGGCATGCATTCCATTTTCTTTCTCTCAGTCTAATGCAAAAAGGACCTTGGTTTACTCATGCTGATTCTACTGCTGTCCGCAATAAGAAGGATGCATTTAAACGGTACCGTCGCCTTCAAACTCAAGAATCTCGTGCTTTATATGTTTCTGCATGGAATCAAGCCAAATCTGTTCTTCGACTAGCCAAAAATTCCTTCAATATTAACAAATGTTCTGAACTATCTAACTCTAGCTCTTCTCAAGCTTTCTGGCATCTAGCCAAAAACCTCTCCATCAAATGTACTTCCTCGTCTTTCCCTACTCTTTTCCACTCTGATGGCAACACCATCACGTTTTCCTCTTACAAAGCTTACAAAGCTGAATTCTTCGCTCAAACTTGCACTAATAACTCCACCTTGGATAATTCTGGTACTTTTCCTCTCTCTCTACTTACTTATGCCTACTATCATAATACTTTCCAAGGATGTACTTCCTGCCCTCTCTGGGCTTAATACAAAGAAAACATACTTACCGGATAGTTCTCATCCTGTTGTATTAAAAAACTGTTCTTCGTGCTGACTCCCTGCCTAGGCAAACTCTTGTGGCACTCTTTCCTTCTTGCTGGAAGATTGCTCTCATTTAACCCTAAAGAAGAATGACCACTCTCAATCTTCCAACTATTTTCCAATTGCTCTCACTTCCTGCATCTCTAAAGTTTATGATACTATTCTGAATTCAACATTTCTAAAACATTTATCTTCCCATAATCAATTTTTAGATCACCACTATGGTTTCCTTACACGCTTAACTGGTGATCTCCTTGCTTATCTTACTAACTCTTGGTCATCCTCCCTTCTGGACTTCAGTGATACTTTTTTCTATTGAGCCAAACGTATCGAAAGCCTTTGATACAGTCCGGCACAAATCCTTAATTTCCACACTACCCTCATTCGCTTTCTATCCCTCTATCCGTGCCTTTGTCTCTTATTTCCTGTCTGACCGTTCCATAGCTGCAGTTGTGGATGGTGATTGCTCACTTCCACAACCTATCAACTCTGATGTTCCTCAGGTTTCTGTCTTGTCCACAGTTCTCTTTCTAAAATTCATTAATGATCTCCTCAACTGTACCTCTAGTCCCATCCACTTACAGTATATGCTGATGACTCTACCTTACACTATTCATATAGTTTTTCACAACAAACTAGCATGCAATCACTCCAAAATTCATGTGACGAGGCCATGGAATGCCTATCTTCTGATCTATAAATTATTTTGGATTGGGGCAAAGAAAATCTTGTTATTTTCAATGACTCGAAAACCGAATTTCTCCCTCTATCTACCCGTCTCTATCTTCCACAAGACTATCAATTACTCTTCAACAATACACACATCAACCCTCATCTTCTCTCAATATTCTAGGTGTTTCACTTCCTCTTTCTAGTTCTCTACAATCTCTTTCTACAAGCCACAATGTTGCATTTGACCACAACGTCCCTTGAAATTGGCTCCCTGTCACTTTTTTTTACTTAGGAGGTGACACTCGTTACATGAAGTCTGCCTTTTGTATCCTTCATACACATATGAATATATAAAAAAAAATATATATATATATATATATATAAATTGAGCATATATCACAAATACACGTGAGCCACTAAATGTTTCTAATCTCTCAGTGGGGTTCGAACCGCCGACAGTCAGGACGATAGCCGACGCTTTAATCAACTACACCACGGCAGACTGCCGTGGTGTAGTTGACTGCCGTGGTGTAGTTGACTGCCGTGGTGTAGTTGATTAAAGCGTCGGCTATCGTCCTGACTGTCGGCGGTTCGAACCCCACTGAGAGATTAGAAACATATATATATATATATATATGTATAATTATATACTGTATATATATATATATACTGTATATATACAGTATATATATATATATTTTTTTTTTTATATATATTCCTATGTGTATGAAGGAGACAAAAGGCAAGCTGCATGTAACGAGTGTCGTCACCTAAGCCAAAAAAAGTGACAGGGAGCCAATTTCATATATATACTATATATTATATATATTTATATATATATATACAGTATATATATATATATGTATATATATATATATATATATATATATATATTGCAGATCTAAGCTGTATGAACATTGTATTTACTAAATAAATAATGTAACTTAGTTTAATCATCAAACTATTGATATAATCTCATTTAGCAACATGTACTGTGCTGAATGTGTAATACCAGTAATAGTGTAACACCGGCGTAAGTGGTCTGAAGTTATTAAAGCAGAGTTCTGCTATTATCGACAAATGCAATAACATAGCTTGGTGTAGGAATCCAATTATGGTAATGGCTACAACACCAGGGCAATATTCCGTGTTCTTAGCTTCGTTATGTTGCTTGTCTTGATCAAATGACACTAGCAATGGATTACTTGATTTGAATAGTATAATCTATCAATACCAAATGATATATTTTGTTCTCAGTGTATTATTTGAAGATAACATATATATCGTATACACAATATCCTATAATCTGTAAGTAAAACTATGGTAGGTCATTCTAGTTTTAAAAGTATTAAGAGTTGGACTATTAACAATATGAGATGGAAGATGATTTCGATCTTGGATGCTACGGAGAAAATAAATACTTGAATAATGTTGATTTTTGCCCGATTTGTTTTGTAATTTAGGTTGTGCCTGCCTCTCTAGCGTCGTATATGTATAGAGTATAGGTGTGTCTATGTCAGCTAAATTGTTTGTGACTATATAATTATAGACTCTGTTGTCTGTGTATTATATCTTCTTATTACAAGTGTGTCCAGATAAATTAATATTTGACCAGTTCGATTTGTTTTCACTCTATATCTAATCTTCAAAATACACATATGATATATTGATAAGCACAAATATTCTTAAAATCTAATAGGCAGATAGCACATAACAAAAAATAAAAATAAATAGCTAAATATATAAATAAGAAAATTCCCCAGGGCCAGTAAAATGGAAGCAAAATATGATTAGGTGGTATGATTCTTTTCCACCACCTCCTCTCTTCCTCTTCCATCTGTCTCCACCTCCCCCCCCCCCCCCACCTCCTTCTATCTATCTATCTATCTATTGCCTGACGCCGTGATCCCCGAAGGTGTGGCCACGAACGAACCGCCCCCATTCACCTCTGTCCCCAGTCAGTCGACGCCCCTCCTCCCAACCAGCACCGCCTTCATTCATATACTTCCTCACTCCATCCTTCCACCTCTCCCTCGGTGCACCTCTCCCTCTCTGTCCTTCCACCTCGCTCTCGTACACCCTCTTAGTCAATCTCTCGCTTTCCATACGTTCCATATGGCCGAACCATCTCAAGTTGTTCCTTTTCACACTTTCCAGCACATCTACCTCCACACCACACCTCCTTCTTACTTCCTCATTCGTCTGTCTATCCCTCCATGTAACTCCGATCGCACTTCTCAAGTAACTCATTTCCACCACTCTCACTCTTGGTCTGAGTCTCTTCCCGAACGTCCATGCTTCACTTCCGTAAGTTAGTGTCGGAATTACCACACTGTCATGCAAGGACTTCTTCACTTCCATACTGACCACTCTATTTCTTGTTACTGCTTTCAACGTTCCTACAACCCTCTTCCACTGTTGCTCCCTCTCCCGCACTTCTTCATCCATAGTCCCATCTTTACTCAACACACTGCCCAGATACTTAAAAGAGCTGACAATCTCCATAGCCTGACCGTTCATCTTCACCTCACACTCTGTGACTTCACCCCTTTCGAAGACCACAACCTTGCTCTTCCACGCATTTACCTTCAAATTCCGTTTTTCGCACACTGTTCCAAACTCATTTACCAGACCCTGCAACTCCCATTCATTATCGCTCATCAGAACTGTATCATCCGCAAACAGCAGTATAGGCAGCTTTCACTCATTTCCCTCCCTTTCCAGCAATACACCAACATCCACTGCTCTTCCTAGAATTTCTTTCATGACTCCATCCATATATACAATAAACAACCATGGGGACATCACACACCCCTGTTTCAACCCAACACTCAGGTCAAAGAACTCGCTCTGCTCATTCTCCACACGTACTGCCGCCTTTGCACCCTCATACATGCTCTTCACTGCTTTCAGCAATTTGCCATCTACTCCGTATATTTTAAGTATTTTCCACATGCCTTCTCTATCCACTCTGTCATAGGCCTTCTCCAAGTCCATAAAGGCAACATACACCTTTTGTTTCTTCTCCAGATATTTCTCCACAACACAATTCAGGGTAAAAATCTGATCTACACATCCTCTTCCCTTCCTAAAACCTCCCTGCTCGTCGCCTATCCATTTCTCCGTTCTCACTCTCACTCTCTCAATCACTACCCTACTGTACACCTTCCCTACTACGCTTAAAAGACATATTCCTGGTGGTTACCACACACTCCTCTTTCCCCTTTGCCCTTATATAGGGGGACTATTATGCCAGTCTTCCAGTCATCGGGTGCATTCCCCTTCTCCCATGCTAGTTTGCACATTTTCCATACCCATTCGATCACTATCTCACCACCATACCTCAACATTTCCCCACACACTCCATCTGTTCCTGGTGCTTTCCCCAACTTCACTCTTGTCATGGCTTCCCACACTTCTGACCTCCTGATCCCCACCTCCTTCTGCTCCCCCTTTTCTCCTTCCACTGCCTCCCTCCTCATTTATCCAATAATTTCCCTCCCCCACTGCATATAAAGTGTCTCTCCCACCTTAATTACATTTAGTCACACTCCTGTACACTCCCCCATCACCTTCCTCTCTCATAAAGGCCTGGGAGATAGCTAGAATGTCAGTTTGCCTAAACTAGGCATAGGAAGCACATTTATGTCACGCTCGCTCCTGCCTCCATTCCCTACTTCTCCTGTCACAAATATAGGGTTTCACGCTGGATATTTCCTCTTTACACCTATATTCGGGTTCTCCAATGTTCACATGCTCATTATATGTAGTAAAATATGCACATATGAAGCAGTAATAGTGCGCTTTACATGGTACATATAATATGTTGTCAGAATTACGTTATACAGACGTCGCATCGGCGGCATTTAAAATGAACATGTCTGTCACAGCTGCCGAGTTAAGTTTTCTTTCAACTTTATGCCACAGTCGAGGTAATAGGACGGTCGCGGTGGATAGCTTGGTGGTGCTCTAGTGTTCGCTAAACGTCAGGGATTTTTTCTGAGGTAATCTGATCGTTCCCGCAGTTATACAAATATCCTGGCTACACCAACACGTCAAGATAATACCCCTATATTATTATTAACTCAAAACATAGATGATGCCCAGCCATATTCGAAGATGATGTGAACAGTGAATGGTATTGGTGCTCTTATCAAAGCATGTGATTCGTGTCAAGAAGGTGTCATCTAGTGTGACAGAAAGGAAGCAACTAACACCTTACAGTTCCCCTGTCACTATCTTGTGCAACACATGTGAAGCACCCAACACCTCAACGTTTAACTCGCTAATCTTGGGGTCTCGCAAGAGTTACAGGCAACTGAAAAGCCTATAGTCCCGAGGTTGAGACATACAGTAGAACAAAAATCGCTGTTAATAACCATAATTGCCACCCAAAACGTTCGGAATGTATTTATATATCGACACATTGTAATCAAAGATACATTCCTTGTTTTCCAGGAAATTTATGCTTTAAGATATTGTTATCGTTCAATGTGATTAATTATATTTATTATTAATATATATCGGAAATTACCTAACTCAGTTCACCAGCGTAACTTAGCCTACTCGAAAGCCTTGAGGGCAGTATACTCAAAGATTTGTTATGCTTAAAGTAATTTTATCATCGAATAAAATATCGCTTTTTAGTAAAATTTCTCTCAATTTGTATATATTGTTTTTGTTTGCGTAATTATAGTTAATAAATAGTTGCTTACACTGATGAATAACTATTTGTTCTCATATTTCGTACATTCAAGGTTAGAGTAGGATAAATTGAGTTAAATTATAATAAACTAAGCTAGATTAATATCTTTAGTAAGATATTAAATATTACGTAAAATAGTTTAAGCAAGGTTAAGTTAGATCATGATATTTTCCCGAAGGAAATACACCACACTTAAACAGTCGAAAAAGTAATATTGTTTCAATGAACAATAAGTGAATGTACTTTTCTTTACCTCCTAATCTAATATAGTATGCAAAGTTCACTGTGAAACTCAACTGAATATCAGCAACAAATGTATATGTTTAGACACGGATAGCGATTATTGTTGATCCACAAGAATTTGCATACAGTTAAAATTATGCTTGCTATCAGGTATAAGTACATTTTTCCCATATGCATGTTGACAATATAATTGCTCTCCATAGTTTCATGTATATTTAGTCATGCATTTATTTACATGAAGTTAGGAATACACATAGATTTGCATATACAAAATATTTGCATATAGGTTTACATATAAGCTCGTTAGATGCTAAAGCTTATACAATAAATTTAAAGCAATACACATAACATTAACCTGCTCCAATATAGGGAATCTTTGGGGTGAAAGTTAAAGTAATGCCTCCTCGACAGCAAACTCGACAGTTAGCTCTGTTTATTACTTTTACTATAGAGATAACACAAATTTATGATATGAAG
This sequence comes from Paralithodes platypus, assembly GCA_032716605.1. Taxonomy (NCBI): domain Eukaryota; kingdom Metazoa; phylum Arthropoda; class Malacostraca; order Decapoda; family Lithodidae; genus Paralithodes; species Paralithodes platypus. Next base: position 39,827,153 of record CM064523.1, on the reverse strand, counting down.
TTTGAGGCGACAGTGTGAGAATACTTACCATAACACACATAACATAACACACTTAACATAACACAACTTATCCTGTTCTGAGCTGTTGCAATTAATTTATGTAGGTGTAGCATAACATATGTCGGCATAGGTTTAAGTGTGTTTAATCGCCTGGTGAAGTACAATAATGTAGATTGTATTAACAGTATGCCCATCACAGCAATAATCACGCATCTCCATAGTACTGGATATTGTCTCACTAACCCTTCGGCTCTCTTTCACTCACTGTTTCTGTTTTCCTTGTTTACCAATTACTCCCACATCCCAGTTTACACTCCTAATTATCATGGTCATAAGTTATTCCCATGTAATGGTCAGCATTCATATTCTTCTCATATCTACTACTCCATAAAACACATCCGGATTTATCTCCTACCTCCCTTCCTTTCAATCATCTACTGTATGCCTTCTTCTCTTCGTCCTTCCCTTCTACCTCATCCTTTGTGTGTGTTCTTCTTCGTCTTCCTCCTCCTCCTTCTTCTTCTCCTAAAGCAACTCATGATCTCCCTCGTTGGCCACACTTTTGTTTCCCCAAGTTCAGTAATCCTTTCCTAATATCTTTATCAAACACTTCAGCCTTCGTGTTACAGTTCTATATTTGCTTATTTATATTGTATCAATAGGCATCTTACTTTCTTTTTAATTTGCATATCTCTCTCGCCCATCCCAGTATTCCTATATCCTGTCATGATTCCCTAGACACTTTCAATTAGACTTTGATATTTAAATTGTATTCTTACTTCCCGTACATGATTCCTTTAAGTATAAGAAGGAAGGATATATTTTGCATTATGTAAAAGTTAATACATATCTGAAATAACCACTGCGGAAGGAAGGCCTCCTCAACAACCGCTGGCCGAATGCAGGATTGAGTGCAGGATTGTAGTCATCAAAGATCAACAGAAAATAGGGAAGTTAACCTTCTTAAATAGTGGGAAGAAAATAGAACAGTTACCCCAATTTTACCCTCACTTCACCCCCCCTCCCTGTGCTTCCCCTAGGGCCCGTCAAGAGGTACCTGTTAATACGCCCTCATTAACCACTTCACCCGAAAGAAAATGGCCGACACATCCTCCAGAACCTAATCTAGAATATGATGAGGAGATGTTTATGCAATTAAAGCATCATCCCCCTCCTTGTTTTCCGATGCAACTCTACTCCGACCACCGCTACAACAACGCACAACGCGGGGATGGAGAAGCTACCACATTTTCCTTCTTAATAATGATTCCTTTCCATAATCACAACCAAATGTATGTAATTCCATAACACACTAAATTAATGTTTACTCATTCCTATACAACCTTTCCTCATTGTATATAATTTTAATAAATAAAGAATGTGTTCACCCATAAAACCACATGTGCATTGTATTTTTAAGAAAGTTAATAACCGGAGCAATATTTAAAAAACTTTATTCCTCATGCCTTTCATTACCTCGAGAAGCTTTAACCATGACTCATAATTAAATCGTAAAATTACCTGCCCGAACCAAGGTTTGGTAGGCAAAATCAAGGCTAGGATACCTCTGTCATATTATGATATCGTTAAACCTACGCAGCATCACTAGGATCTTGATTTGGATTTACTTACGTAGGGGCAAGCCATTATCCCTTTAAAAAGTATCGACGGAAGGTGTCCTGAGAGCAGAGTGAGGAGACCTGTGGGAGAGTGTGTGTGTGTGTGTGTGTCCGGGATTCCCCCCGGATTACGTCGAGTTAGGTTACGACGCCTGACCAGATCTCTCTCTTGGGGCTACGTCACCTATACCTTCATCCAAGAACTTAAGTGCTTCTCGTTGTATAAAGTGTTCGATTTAAATATTGCAAAGGGTGATTAAGATATGCAGTGTTCTATTTTAACGTAATTCCAGAGATTGTCGATTCTCGTCTTAATTGCTATCGCCCCTCGTGTTGAGAGAACATTATACACTCTATTTGCAGGGATTGATTTATGTATAATTCTGGGAATATATCTCTTATATTCTGGATCAGAGCTTTACATATATCCGTTCGAGATATGTATACATCACACTATACGTAAATTATTGTGAACAACCAGCAGATCTTGATATTGTGTTTATTGTTGGCTGGGGTACGCAAACATAAAATAAGTATATACAGAGAGAGTTCTTATCATATCTAGTAATACTGTGTTAAAATATCCCGCTTCCTGATCTCATCCTCAGGCCTAGCTGCATTTGTTATTGACTTAAACTCTAGGCTGTCCGACGCCCCGTTCAACCCTCGGTGAGGCGATGTTTATTCAAGCGTACTGGCTTGTATAATTATTTCTCATTGAATTAGATTAATATTCAATATTGTAACTCTGTGAGTTAATTAGGATATATATTTTTTAGTTCATGAATTAACGTACAAGTTATTCAGACTTCAGTTGATATCCTAACTTCCATAACCAATTCTATTGTGAGTGCGCGCGTCACAGTAACTTTGATTTACCTTGTCGGCTAATCCTTTCGCGGTTACCCAGTGCCTTCAGGATATCGATTATTTGTTGTTGAGACTAACCTCTCTGTATTATTTATATTGTGATTCCATTGTGACTCACTACAGTGTTATTTTATGTATTTGATCCACGAGTACATCCTTCCCATTTATTATGTAAAGTGAATTGATAGTGATTTATATAAATTATTCCGATCAATATTTCTTCAAGCTCATTTCTATATAGATAAGACTTGATCTATGTCATATGTGTACCCTAGCTGAATAAGAAATAAAACGTGTAAACCGAAATTGTGTATTCAGTGACTTTGGTAGAGATTGATATCCTTATTGTATTGTCCAAGTTAGTTTTGACCCAGTTGGTTCATTCAGATTCCCAGCTTCACGATAGTGAACTTAACGAACCATTATACATGCAGTAAAAATAATTTTACTCTCATAACAATATCATATACTTGACAACCCATGGACTTCGTAAATGATAACATGGCTTTGTCGTTGTATAATGATTGAAACTTTCCTTATTCCTCCAGCTAACATACTTTGCTTGGGCATAGCAGGATTTTGCTCATCCTATTCACTCCCTATTTTCAATATTATTGCCAACGTCACAGTTCACATTATATAGGTAATTGTATACACTAATAGCGTCCCATTATTCCGCCATTTTGTTCTTGTGTATCGTTCACTCTAGGGCCTAGGCCTTGTAAGGTTGTTAATGATAGAGATTCTTAAGGTGTCAACCAGTTATTGCCACCACCCTCTGTAATTAAAGAAGGGCAATAATAAATGGCGTGTAAAAGTCCATACTTACTCCCTGGCTGACTCTTCTTAAATAGTAGACATTTTAGCTCGGATATTCAAGCCCATTTTTCAGTTATAGATGTTAGTGGTCAAGATTGTTGACTGAATTATAATGGCCAGACGTTTTAGGATAAATACATAAACTTAATTAGTTTCGAATTAGGCTTGTAATATTACTATATTATAGTTGTAGCGAACCCATCGGTTTTACAGTGTCAAATCTGGACTGAGAGGGGGATAATAATAATACTAATACTACTACTACTACTAATAATAATAATAATAATGTTAATAATAAGAAGAATATAAATAATAACAATAAAATAATAATAATAATATTAATAATAATACTAATAATGATAATAATAATAATTATCAGACAGAAGAAGAAGACGAATAACTGGTGTACTACTTGGCCTTGTTTTGAAGCGGTGGTAAGCTGTTGTTCAATCAACATTACGAATACCATATGTATATCTTTTTGTCAAGCAAAAAATACGTTTTCAAAGACAATTTCGACAGACCAGAGAGCTGATAAAAGTTTCCATTGGTTTCTATACATATTTGTACTCATTTAAGTTTGACCTTTATTTACAGAAATTCGGAAATGGCAAGATCCAAATGAACAGAAACAATATAAACATCATGTAACACAATGTTATCAGTTTTGAGGATTATCGAGATTAATTGCGAAAACGTCATTCTGGATTAAACTAAGGTAGAGTAGAGTAGATTAGACTATTCAATAATTAGTAATACAAGTAAACATGTTCTAATATTGCTAACTTACCATGTCAGCAATAGGTCTAACAGTGTGGAAAAAAGTATAATATATTTGTGAGTAATGACAAATAAGATTGTTTTTAAGTCTGAATACAGAAGAATGGTGTTGTTACAATTATTGCAGACCACACATAATACACAAACACACACACACACACCATCTTCACATAACTGAAACAGGTACATGCAAATATTTTCATTATTTCCTTCAGTAAAATTCAGACATTCAGTGCAGGGTCAATATTTCCTCCCCGCCACAACTTGTCATATAAATCTTCCGTACAGACAGGTAATCCCTCACTTCTCTTTCCCTGTACAAGAGGGAGATTTATCACTGAGTCATTTAATAATGTTATATTTCTAACGATGATGAAAATGGGATTTGTAAAAGTAAGTGTTGCTCTATAGTTATGTTTCGTGTATATATCAACAATAAACCTTTATACTCGCTTGTTTTTAGTAAGTCTTGACAGTCATACCATTTTATGCCCTCAGATTCATCAGCTATTAACCCTCTGAAGATTATGACGCATATTAACAATATATTCAGGGTTACATTAGACGATTTTATACAGCTTAGGAAGAACCTGTGGGAATTAAAACGGTAAAACTATCACAATGATCCCTCCGACTTACATATACTCTTCCTAATATGAATCTATCTATCTATATATTGCCTGACGCCGTGATCCCCGAAGGGATGGCCTCGAACGAACTGCCCCCATGCATCTCTGTCCCAAGTCAGTCGACGCCCCTCCTCCCAACCAGCACCGCCTTCATACATATACTTCCTCACTCCATCCTTCCACCTCTCTTTCGGTTTACATCTCCCTCTCTGTCCTTCCACCTCGCTCTCGTACACCCTCTTAGTCATTCTCTTGTTTCCCATACGTTCCATATGGACGAACCATCTCAAGGTGTTCCTTTTCACCCTTTCCAGCACATCTACCTCCACACCACACCTCCTTTTTACTTCCTCATTCGTCTGTCTATCCCTCCATGTAACTCCGCACGCACTTCTTAAGTAACTCATTTCTACCACTCTCACTCTTGGTCTGAGTCTCTCCACCAACGTCCATGCTTCGCTTCCGTAAGTCAGTGTCGGGATTATCATACTGTCATGCAAGGACTTCTTCACTTCCATACTGACCACCCTATTTCTTGTTACTGCTTTCAGCATTCCTAATATGAATACAATTGTTCAATAATAGTCAGAAAACACATAAGTAATGCATCATCGGATCCTGAGAGGGTTAAAAAGTAGATATATTCTAAATTCCACTATCGATAATCATAGATGTTCTGTAGTAAAAATGAGGATGCCTTTGATCAACATCTAAGTACTTTGTTTTCTTCATATTATTTGAATTGGTTTCTTAAATTTCTAAATTCGGTAATTATTACTTCTTAAAACACTATTATTATTATTATTATTATTATTATTATTATTAGTAGTAGTAGTAGTTGTAGTTGTAGTAGCAGTAGTAGTAGTTTTATAAGTTACACATATCATACATTTACGTGATACGTTACTTTGGTACTTTGTAGGGACAATTGAAGCCGGAGCTGTGACTGTGAGTATTTGTGTACAGTACAGTTGTCAAAACATTGTTGAATGTTGTAGAGAACTGTCTGTATTTTACCACCATAACATACATTATAATGGTATTGATATGAATATATGGTTTTACCTACTTCAATCAACGTTAATACAAATAGGTAAATTCATATATGTACTTTTAAATTATATACAAACCTGTGAGAACACTACTTCCTGTCACTTAGTCTGATCATTTGACCCATGTCTTGTTACTGTACATTACAAACTACAGTATGATCAGGTGGACAAGACAAGTAAAGGCAACAACACCATGTCATCCAATACTGTTTACATTATTAGGGAGACGGTTGACACCAATCAAGCAAGGCAATAGGCAGGGGAGGGCGCATGGGCATGTCATAAGTAGTTACTGGAACTCATATTTCATTTGACTGGCTTCCCTTACTGTTTCTGATTGTGTTTCACCTACACAGAGAGTAATTCAGCTAGCTCCCTCAAACACCTCCACTTCCTATCCATTGCACTACACTAAACAAGCACACCAGTCGTCTTTCCAATACTGTACCAAAACAAAACAAAAATAAATAAATATAATAAACAACAAAAACATAGCAAATATTATGTAATAGTATATTTTGGCACTCTCACTCTTTCAACTTTGGGCGAGACACTTGTTACAGGTAGCTTTGTCTCTTGTCTCCTTCATACACATAGACAAAATAAAAAGCCTGGGTTTGATATACTGTATCTTGTACAATTATCTACACGCCCAGTTGTTATATAACTATATGTATTTATGTTATTTGAGCTATATGCATGTATGGAATTATATATATAGTGCTAAGATAAACATTAACACTATAAATCATTAGTTGATATTACATATATTGTATTTTATTCTCACAAATAGCTAAAAATAACATAAATATAAGTACAGTAGCTCTATACAGGCGGAGGTGTGGGCAGATGTTCACGGCCAGACAAGCATATTGGTAAGTTCATGAGAAAATCATTCCATTTTCCTACTACATTTGCCTTTGGAGTTAGATACCCCATTCAATCTAATGTATGTATGTATATACTCAGGCATATACCCAATAGCTGGGGGTGGCCGACTTGAGACAGAGCCTGAACAGAAAGAACAAAATGAAATAAAAAACATATATATATCACACACATCTAGGTCACCCAGGAGAAGACCCAAATACCAGGGATTATGAGGGATCTCCAGCAAAAGATTCCTAGGTCTCAGATTTCCCGGAGAGGTTCCGGTCTCAGCAGACAGACACACAGCGAAACCACACCACAATGCCTGCCCACGTTACTTCCAGGCAGGGCCCTTCATATATGAACCGGCTCCCCGGGCCAGGCGCCTGGCGGACTATTATCTAGTTCAGCTGATGCCCAACCTCCCCTCCTTACGACGGTGTTATCACTTATCTATTTACAAGCATTCTCCACTCATTTATATTCATCATACCACTTCTCTTGCCTGTTCTTTAGTGATATCTGTATATTTCAACGCTCTTTTCACACCATTTCTCCATCTACTCCGAGGTCTTACTCTCACACTTTTTCCCTTTGATTCTGACTCAAACTATTATTAAGCCTTTTATCTCCCATTTGTTCAACATTATCCATACCAGCATAGCACCCTTTCTTTCACTCTGGCCTGTAAGGGTTCTTGTTGTCCCACTCTCCTACGTACTTCTTCATTCCTCAATCTGTCCCTATGCATCACTCCACACATACTCCTCAAGCAGCTCATCTCCATGACATCCAACCTTCTTTTATCTTGTACATTCAAACCCCATGTCTCAGCACGAAACATCACTGTTGGTACAACTATCCCTCTTTTATTACTCGATGCATCTTCTCCTCAGAGTCCGCCACCAGTGTTGCGTCAATACATAACCCTGTCGCAAACCTACATTTTACTCTAACTATTCACTCAACTCATTCTCTACTTTAACATACGCTCTGCTCTCTTTATAAAAACTCTTGACTGCTCTTCACAAAATTCCTCCAACTACGTAAATCCTTAGCATCTTCCACATTACTTCTCTATCCACACGATCTTACGCTTTTTCCAAATCCATAAATGCCCAAAATATCTCCTTACTTTTCTTTGAATACCTCTCACATAGCTGTTCAATCTAATGTGTTGTGTGTAAATAAGCTGCTGCTGCATGTATTGGCTGAGCCTGTGGAATGAAACAAACCAGTTCTGGAAGCTTCATTGGAAGTTTCAGGACAAAGGTTATAGCCTTAGTAGCCTCACTAGGCCGCACTCAGGCGGCATGGTATTCGGGGGATGTAAAAGGAGAAGGGTGGATCAATGTGTATGAGCGTAGGCAAGTAAGATTTGGTGGTAATCCAAGGTTTAAAAGCATAATTATAGGGACTATTAACTACATGAGCTGGAAAATTGTTCCACTCTTGGATGTTGCGAGAAAAGAACGAATATCTAAATATTTAAAACATATGATTTCACAGACAAGTTTGACAAACCAGAGTGCTGATAGAAGAATCCCATTGGTTTCCGCAATATTATTACTCATATAAGTTTGTCATATATTTACAGAAAATATTTATTCGTAATATCATAAAACATGGCTTTGTTGTGTAGTAATTGTGTTGTTGTCGAGGCTTAGAATATGACGAATGTAAGCGGGTGTAAAATACTGTAGTCCTGGTCATAACTTCCTTAACACTCATTACTTTTGGTGTTATACATTTACTGAGAGAGAGAGAGAGAGAACTTTACTCTCGGTGGTAGGTGTGAATATACAGTAGGTGCAGGTGGTGCTGGAGCATTCGGTAAACAGATTCCTATGTAAATTTTGAAGTTGAGGCGGTAACTTGTTTAATATATCACTAGGATTGTATATATATAAATATATATATATATATATTAAGACGAGGAAGTGAAATTGTTGGAGAAGTTTTAAGCTGGATACCAAAAAGCTTGTGAAGAGCTAGAGTTGGAAAGTTCAGAGCATTTGTTATTGATGAAAGAGTTATTGGCGAGTCGAATGAAGGATTTGGCTTGATTCCGCGCAGAGTCATATAAAGTACGAGATTCTTGAGTTTGAATGCTTCCTCCTTATTGCAGACAGCAGTAGAACAAGCGTAAGTAAACCAAGATTTTTGTGAGTTAGTATGAGAGTTAGAAAATGGAATATATGCTTCCATGCCCGAAACGATTACCTCAGTATTGCGCTCGGCACTCTCTGAGGATCCCAAGAAGTACTGCTGAAGAGCCTCCCAATCGGCGGCGTCAAAATGCCACAAGTGCTGCTAGCTGGGTGAGACAGAAGGCCGTACTGGAGAAACAGAGCAGGTGACAAAGATAAGGTTATGATTGGAGGAACCCAACGGAAGGAGAAGAGTTACAGTGTAAGCAGAAGGATTAGAGGTTAGAAAGAAGTCAAGAATGTTGGGCCGATCTCCAGGGCAGTACAGAATACGGGTTGGGGTGCTGAAGTAACTGCTCTAGGTCATTTAGAATAGAAAAAACTGTAGGCTTGTTCACCAGGTTGGTCAGTGAAATGAGAGGAAAACCATTGGTGGTGGTGAACATTGAAATCTCCTAAGATGAATATTTCAGAAAAGTGAGAGATGGATTGGGAGGTTTGACGTACCTCCCAAACTACCAAATAGGAAAACCTACTATTTGGTAGTAGTCTTGGAAAATCCAACGTCAAGGCTATTAACCTAGTTGCAATGACGACTTGTCTATTTTGGCTGCTATGCCGTCATCCCAACCGCGGTTAAAAAAGAAAACGTCTAGAGTCTACTCCTTAATTTGCTCTAGGAGACGTTGTACACTAACCAAAACTACCACCGAAAGTGAAAAAATCATAGAAGAGAAGAAAAAGGGATTTACCTGAGTTACAGCTGACAGCCCATACTGTCTTCTGTCTGTTGACACTTGGTCGAACCTGAGCGAATGCGCCGCTTTCCAAGTATCATTATTCCACATAGACAGAGGAGCGAGGATGGACAGGGGTCCGGCTTGTGGGAGGGTACTATGTACATTGGATTTTCCAAGACTACTAGCAAATAGTAGGTTTCCCTATTTGGTAGTTTGGGAGGTACGTCAAACCTCCCAATTTGTTAGTAGTCTTGGCAAATCCAACGTCAAGGCTGCGTAACAAATTGCAGGAGGACATCCAAGCCCAATTACCAAATACAGATGCAAAGCAAAAATATAAATTACAAAGAACACAAAATAAACAAGAGAGTTCAATAAAAAGCTTGAAAAACTGAGGATTAGTTAAAAAGAGCAGTTTGTCAGTGTGACTTTGTCATTCATAGCATCGGAGAAAACTAGAAAATCTACAACAGTACTGTACAAAAATCCATTTCTTCTGAAGCGTAGATATTTACAGCATACCAACATACATACATGGGAAAAGTAGGTCACACGGGACCTTTTCCCAAAGAAAACAAGAAAAAATAAAGATGGACGAGGAAGGAGCCTAGGTACCCAGCCAGGGCACCAGAAGATGAGACTCCCGAGAACGACCACCAGCCCAGCGGGTCAGACGACAGAGGGAGGGAGGCGGAGGCGAAGGGCGTGAGTGACGACCACAAACTCACAGAGGCAATGCCGGGCAATGACCGACTGTAGGGAGGCTGCAAAGGATCAAAGAAAATGCACAGAACCCCAACAAGCAGGGAAACCGGCATGAAATACCCGACAAAGGAGGCGTCCAATCGGCACCCTCGACAACCCCTCATCAGTCCTTAGTGACACCCACACAGCCACAGACACCACAGACTCCACATATGTGTGCCAGGAGTACACCGGGCATCACACAAGGCAAGCACGGCCACGTCAGAAAGCCAGTGGCAGCCAGTCCCGCCACCCGACTACCAGAAACCAGCGCCACGATGGACAAAGAACTCCCGAGCAAAAGCACCGGCGTCGCGGTCTGCGTGGATATTCGCGATGCCAGAAGGTCCAGAGTCCAGTCCAGAACCCACAGAGGAGGGGGCTGGCGTGGCGGCGGTCGTGCCCGGAAGGCAGTTGTCAGGAAGGGAACCAGCTCGGTCGGTGGAACGACTAGCCCAGCCAGAGACACAAAGACCTCCTGGATGGTAGACAGGCGGCAGCGTACAGAGCGAAACATGAAGTGACGGGCGCAGAAAAAGCGAAGCAAGCAGCGCGAAAGTCTTATGTCCTGCATCCAGGGCGGGAGAGACGTCCAGCGGGACACGGAAGACCATGGAAAGTCCGACCAGAAACGGGAGAATTAGGCAGGAAGGACCTGTCTGTGGACCGGGAGCCACCGAGCCCGCGAACGTCAACAAAGGCCCGAGGTCGCCAACTCAGCCTAAGAGGAATCGCGAGACAAGCAGGGGCACCGGAAACGGGCACCCTCACCGCAGCTGGGCGCACCAGGGGGCCACGGGGGCGGCAACAACCAGACCCAGCCGCGGAACTGCAATCCCCAACAGAGTATGAGACCTGGGGGACCCCTGCATGGGAGACCATGGACCTCCGACTGAACGTTCAGTCTGAAAGCCACCGACTTGCCCAAAAGAGTAAACGCGTGAACCCACAGGAAGAACAACGGCACCAACAGGCCGAGAGCATCGATGGGTAGGGGCGTGTGCCCAGACCGCCAGCCCAGACGTTGATGCCCCATGGACAACCGGGAGCCCTAAGCCACCTTGCACGACATATCTGTGACCACCCAGATCGTCGGCAGAAGGGCAGGCCAGGGCACGGCTGCAGAGAGCGTGCCCCGAGTGACCCCGTGACCGAAGGGAATCGTGGAGGGCCCCAGACTGCGGAGACAATGGACCCCCCGGTAGAGTGTCTACCCCGAAAGTCACCGACTCCCCCGAAGGGCCAGTGCCTGAACCCTCAGGAATAACAACGTCACCAACAGGTCGAGAGCATCGACGTGCAGGGGCAGGTGCCCGACCACCAGCCCTGACGTGGAAGTCCCATGGACGAGTGCGAGCTCCAAGCCAATACGCATGACGAGTCTGTGACCAACCAGAATATCGGTGGTGGGGCAGACCAGGGCCCGGGAGGCAAGAGAGAGCCCTGAGCGACCCAGAGTCCCAAGGGTCTGTAAATGGCGCGTGGGACTAGCCACAACCCGGAACATGGCATTCGACAGGGAGCGCATCCAGTGCGTACCGTGCCAGGGTGTTGGAGACTATCCACCAAACGTCCAGGTAAAACAGGAGCAGAATACCGTCTCGCAGGAGAATATCCAGAGCCTGTATCACCAGCACAGTGCCAAAATGCACCCGGTAGCTCCAGTGACAGAGGTTGCAGCGTCAGTCGGACCAGGAGTACCAACAGCACCTGAAACCGCGTGCTCATGAGAGAACTGGCGAGGGCCGACAAAACCAGCACCAGACTCATCGTGTCACAGGCAGTCTACAGTACCAGGAACACACGAGAGAGGAAAATCCTGTGGCAGGGTTGCACCACCAGAACTACCTATTGTCCGTGCATGGACGCGACCATGGTGGCCACATCGCTAGGGTAGATTCCACCTGGTAACCGTGCGGCCCCACGTGCCTCGCGGCCAGTGAAGATGGGCGCAAGGGAGAAAAACTCAGTGGGGGCTCCCGCAACGAAGTATACACCCCTGTCTGAGAGGCGAGAAGGAGACCGACCTGGAGAGCCGACACGTGTTGAGATGTAGAAGCCCCTCCGAAACGGCTCGGAGTGCCATGAGCAACCTCTACCACTCCCCCCCCCCCCCCCCCTCTTCTGATGAAAAGGGCGTCTCACGCCACAACCCCGTCCGGGGGAGTCCACCCTAGTGCTGACTGGCCTCGTCCCAGCGGGGCCAATGCGATGAGGCCCGGCCGAGCGGGCGGACAGTACTCCGACCACGATGGTGCGTGCCGAAAGCAGGGGCAGCCAACAGGGAGGAGTGCAGCACCCAGGCGGTAAGGAGCAAACAACCCTGTTGTAGACAGAGCACAGAGTACAGCAGTCCCAGATGCACAGCGAACAGGGCGCCGCAGCAGACCGTGGACCGGACGGCGAGGCAAAGGCGAGTAGCCTCGCACAGCACCACCGGCATCATGGGGACGAAGGACATAGCAAGCAGGAGGGAAATCCGCGGCACGTAGTCCATAGCGAGGAGAAGGGTACCCTGAGGCACCGTCTCAGCAAGACGGAGGGGGGGGCTGAACTGAGGGCAGCAGGTGCTCAATGACAGAGGCCACAAAGTCCACCACCCGCCGGCGCAAGGCAAAAGCCGAGAGCCGCCCCCTCTGGGAGAGTGAAGAAGGGAGAAGAGAAGCCGTGGAGACCGAGCCGGGGGCGCAGACCCAGGACCAGATCACGCCACGCAGACAGCCGACAGAGATGAGAGGGATGAAAAGGCAGGCACAGCAAGCGAGACAGCGACGTCGAAGGTCCGGGAAGCAAACAGCAGGACCCCGACAAACCAGGCCCCCAAACAGGACGGGCGAGCGATCATGGCAGGAAGAGCAGTTATACTGCCCTCGTGCAGGTCCGGCCCCAAGGACAACAGTCCCGACAAAACCGAACAACCAGTAGGACATCCAGGCGGCTGAAGTCCGACCAGAGTAGGGTCTATTGGTCAGACGGAGGCCAGGGTCCACCGAGAAGAACCGACGGCCCGCCCTGCTCGGGGGAGGCCTATATCCCAACGGCCACAACCACAACGTCCCCTCAGAACGCCCCGAACAGCACGGAGACACAAAGAGGGAGAGACCAGCCAGAAGGAAGAGGTCATGCCAGTGCTTGGAGGGCACCAGCACCCGGGCCCCCCTCGCCCCTAAAGCAGTCATCCTCGGAGGAAGAGAACCCCGAAACCGTGAGGATCCCCAGGCCTCCAGAGGAGGAGGAATGGGGAGGGGGGGGGCACCACTGGTGGAGGAGGGAGACCCCCCCCCCACCTCAGGTAGAACGGCAGTCGGGGGAGAGACCGCCAGGGAACGCATTCGCAACAGGGAACTCCCCCTTGGATAGAGGGGAAGAGGGAAGCAGAGGAACAATGAAGGGGGAGCAGAAGAAGAACCCCCCCTCGCCGTCGAAAGTCGGTGGAAGCAGAGGAAGAGACAGCAGAAGCCGCACCGAGATGTAGAGAGCGTAGAAGGAGACTGCAGCACCGCTGAAACCAACAAAGGTCAGCTTGACAAGCACTGTGCGTGGCATCCAAGGAGAGATGCAGTCGTAAATGAAGGAAAGATGTCCGTAAGTGAGCCATGTAGGAAGAGAGACCCCTCTCCTTGTCAAGGGAAAAGCCAAGGAGGTACGTCCATAGCACAACCGTAACACACAGAAGGACTGTGGGACACTAGAAACAGCAGCATGTCGGAGGGTAAGTAACGGTGAGGGTTCGGAAGAACTGTAGTTGCCTGATTTCCCTTGTACCGCTGTGGACACCCAGTAGGCTACTTGGGAGGGCAAGGAACCATGAGGAGTTGGAAGACTAGTTGTTGCTCGATGTCCTTTGTACTCCTTTGGACTCCCAGGACACTGGAAGGCAAGGAACCGTGAGGGGACGGAAGACGGGTGTTGCCCGATGGCCTTTGTATACCGGTGGACTCCTAGTACATTGGAGGGCAAGCAACCGTGAGCGGTTGGAAGACCTGTTGCCGCCTGAATTCCTGAGTAATTCCTGATGTCCAAGGTACTCCACTGCACTCCTATGTAAACCGTAAAACGGGCAAGAAACCAGGAAGGAAGCATGGAGAAGAACAAGATGGCATGCAAACTGATGTGCTGTGCTCACCAAACCGGCAACTCTGAGGGGCAGCGATGAAGGGCAGGTTGAAGCACTGGGAGAATACCGGGAGAACCTGCAAAGACGGAGAAAGTGTTAAACACTAACTCAACATCCAAAAAGCAGGGTCTAAAACAGTAAAAACAGTGAAAACCAGAAGTAGAAGGTGTGTGTAAAATACCAGCTTTACACCTTCCATGTCATGGGAAAATCACAGACATTGAAGACAAATGACAACATTGGTTAGCAGTAAAAACTAACCACCTTCGCAAAAATGCGGGCCTATCATGGTGTGTCCTATGTGACACCACAACCCGCAAATGTGCGGGACCGCGAATCCGCAAATTGCTGTACGAGACCCGCAACAGTGCGGGCATCTAATGTGGTGTGTCCTATGTGAAACCACAACCCGCAAATGTGCAGGACCGCGAATCGGCGCTATACGAATCCGCGAATTGCTGTACGAGACCCGCAACAGTGCGGGTATCTAATGTGGTTTGTCCTATGTGACACCACAACCCGCAAATGTGCGGGACCGCGAATTCGCGTTATACGAATCCGCGAATTCACGCAGTACGGGCATCTATGAACTCCAAGCTTGTGTGAGGGCCTACAAGCTGAGCAGTGTCTTCCAAGAGCATCACCCAACTCAACCTGTCAAGGGAGGGGCAGCAAGGAAGACACACAAGGGGACCGCAAGGTTGCGGGCATCCCCTATAATCTCCAAGCTTGTGTGAGAGCCAACAAGCTGAGCATGATCTCCAGGCTCGTGTGAGGGCCTACAAGCTGAGCAGTATCTTCCAAGAACATCACCCATCTCAACCTGTCAAGGGAGGGGGCAGCAAGGAAGACACTCAAGGGGAAACAGGCCGCAAGGTTATGGGCATCCCTTTTAAACTCCAAGCTTGTTTGAGGGCCAACCAGCCGAGCAAGATCTCCAAGCTTGTGTGTTGGCCTTCAAGCTGAGCAGTGTCTTCCTTGAACAGTACCCATCTCAACCTGGCAAGGGAGGGGGTGGGAAGGAAGTCACACCAGGGGAGAGGAGGCACATCCCCCAGGACTCCAAGCATTTCCTTATGATATCCAAGCTTGTGTGAGGGCCAATAAGCTGAACAGTGTCTTCCTTGAACAGTACCCAACTCAGCCTGGCAAGGGAGGGGGTGGCAAGGAAGACACACCAGGGGAGAGGAGGCACATCCCCCAGGACTCCTAGCATCTCCTTATGATCTCCAAGCTTATGTGAGGGCCAACAAGCTGAGCATGATCTCCAAGCATGTGTGTTGGCCGTCAAGCTGAACAATGTCTTCCTTGGAAAGTACCCATCTCAACTGGTCAAGGGAGGGGGTGGCAAGGAAGACACACCAGGGGAGAGGAGGCACATCCCCAGGAGCCACCCAACTCACAGAGATCGAGCATAGCCCAGTAAAAGACAGTGGCAGGGAGGGTGGTAGCACAACCAAGGACCCCCGAAGGGTAAGCCTGAACAGTGCATGAAAGAGGATGATTGCCCACCGAAATCGTGCCCTAAAAATCAGGATGAAGAGGGGGGGGGGGGGCCTCCAGCTGGGAAAAACATGACGACACAGCAGGGAGCGCCGCCCCCCACTAGCCTAACCAAGTCCAGGGTGGTACAGGCTAGTCTCTAGTAGAACAGCTACATCTCGCTAACAGCATGAAAGGGCACGAGTTCAAGGTGGGCAAAAGATGGAGGTGAAATTTAAAGGGTAAAAACAAGTCAGCAAATGCAGGCTCCTCTAAAGCTGTGTATGGGGGCCCACAAGCTTGACAGTGTCTTCCAAGAACAAACGCCCAACCAAGCCAGGCCAAGGTTGGTGACACACCAGGAGAGGCGAGGAAACTCCCCCAGGAACCACCCTACCCGCGATAGAACAAGCATAGCCCAGGGAAGAGACCGAGGCAGGTAGGGGTTTAGCACACATGGGGACCCCGGTAAGGTACCCCCGAAAGAGCAATAAAGAGGATGATTACCCACCGAAAACGTGCCCTTGAACTCAGCATTGAAGATGTGGGGCGGGGGGGGGCATATGGTAGATCACTACGATAAAGTAGGGAGCGCCGCCCCCCACTCGCCTAACCAGCCAAAGCTGGGCGAGGGTGAGGATGACAGCAACAGCACAGCGACCAGCAGCGAAGAAAGGGCAGAAGTTCAAGGTGGGCGAAAGATGGAAGTGAAATGTAAACGGGTAAAAACATGCCAGGAAGTGACCTCTGGGGAGAAAAAAAGGGGGGCGCATAGCCTATTTGAAGTGAGTGTCGGAAGCGAAAAAACCCTGGGGAGTAAAACCCACCACGCCCAGGCCCCGACCCACTCTTGAGGATCGAAAGGCGGGACTCGGGAAAGAATGCTGTTGATAAATGACCGACAGAGACACTACAAATCAAGCAAGGCCCCCAGGTGATTTCTGAATTTTACCCGAACGTAAACACCTAGGCTATGAAAATATAAAAACTCAATTGGGCATCGCCAAACCTGAATGATAAACAAGCTAGGCTATAAATAAGCTAAAACTATGCCCAGCTAATGGAAAAGACAATATAAAAGAGAAGGTAACTAAATAACAAATACGGAGGATGCCAGGCGTCCTCCAAACCTTCGGCAGACTATTAACACATGCGACCTCCATATGACACATTCAAAACATTCTGGAGCCCATTTCACATGTGCCCTAAACCACATAGCATCTGTCTAACATAAAAGAAGGCTAAAGAATCCGAAAAAGTACGGTGATAGGGTGGATGGAAGAACACAAGACAGAGACGTCTGAATCATAAGAGGGCACAGGTGAAAATGATAATACTTGGAAAGCGGCGCATGCGCTCAGGTTCGACCAGGTGTCAACATGGACAGAAGAAGGTATGGGCTGTCAGCTGTAACTCAGGTAAATCCCTTCTTCTTCTCTTCTATGCTTTTTTTTTCACCTTCGGTGGTAGTTTTGGTTAGTGTACAATGTCTCCTAGAGCAAGTTAAGGAGTAGACTCTAGACGTTTTCTTTTTTAACCGCGGTTGGGATGACGACGTAGCAGTCAAAATAGACAAATCGTCATTGCAATTAGGTTAATAGGCTTGACGTTGGATTTGCCAAGACTACTAACAAGTGGAATGTGTTCCACTTTAAAAGTAAAATAGTTAAATAATTTTGGATAGTCAGTAAAATAGAGGAGATAAACAGCACAGGTATATTTAGTGAGAGAGTGACAAGATAGATTAAGCCAGAGAGTTGAAAATTCAGAAGAGTCAAAGTTGGGAACACGAGAGCAAGACAAATTGTTGCGTACATACACACACCATCCACCTTTGGCTTTTTATTGAGGATAGAGATAGTAGGAGGATACAGAGAAGGGTTTGCTGACTGTTTCCTTAGACAAATGTGTTTCGGTGAGAAAAAGAAGATTGTGGTCCGGAGCATTTTGACATGTTGGTACCATGGGCCAGGTCATCCTCCACTCGGGACTAAGGTGAGACTGGCACAAATCCTTCATATCCAAACTACCCTCCTACGGTTTTAATCTCTCCATCTGTCCCTTTGTCTCTAATTACCTTTCCGGCCGTTCCATCGCTGTGGTTGTGGACGGCCACCGTTCACTTCCTCAACCTATTAACTCTGGTGTTCCTCAGGGTTCTGTCCTATCTCCAATTATCTTCCTTTTATTTATTAACGACCTTCTCTAATGAACCTCCGGCCCAATCCACTCATATGCTGACGACTCTACATTACATAATTCAACTATCCTTCCACAACAGCATTCACTGTAAGAACTCCAAAACTCACATACGGGGGCCATAAAGCACCTATCTTCGGATCTCTCTACTATCTATAATTGGGTCAGAGAAAGCCTTGTTACTTGCAATGCTTCCAAAACTCAATTTCTCCATCTGTCTACTTGTTGCCCTCTTCCAGAAAACTACAACCTTCTGTTCAACAACATACAAATTATCCCTTCATCTTCTCTTAATAATCTTGGTGTCTCTTTTTCTTCTGATCTCTCTTGGAAAGATCAAATTACCACTCTTGCTAAAACAGCTTCCCAGAATCTGGGTGTTCTTAACCGCCTCCGGGGGTTCTTTACCCCTGCACAGCTTCTAGCTCTGTACGTATGGGAGAACTTTATATAGGGACAATGCTATATCATTTGGTAACATACTGTCAAGCATGGCCAAAATATACCAAGCTAAAGAGAAGCATATCTAGAAATCATTGAATTCAAAGTAATCATAGAGTACAAGTTTAAACTAGAGATAAATTAAAATTATCTTACCAAGTTCGAATGATGATTATGGAGCCAAGTGTTGATTAATTAATGTTGACTGATTATTTTGGACCTACTGTAAGTGTTGATTGGTGAATGTGTTTTTTTATACTACACTATGCACAGCAAATGTTCTATTCATACTGTTTATGGAAGTTAATGTTTCCAATGGTGTAAATATTAAGGAATATTAATGAATAAGAGCTACAGTGTGGAGATATAAACATCCCATCAGATAGCGTTCAGTATAAAGGTTAAAGTCTGGAGATATAAACACCCAGAGACTGTAGCTCGTGCATATTTCAGCATCGAGTGTGCTAATTAACTTGGGGTGTTTACAAAAGTTGTTGGATGCACATTTAAACCCTTTGATTCTGACAGAATTTGCTATATTTGCCATATAAAGCATTATTTCTTCTCAATGTGCGTATATTTTATGTATATGATGAACATTGAAGAATGATAAAAGATGTGGGAACAGCAATTGGGTGGTGGAAAAGGTCAATTTTTGCCGCCCGATCGTATTCTGGGTCGGGCGGCCGAGAGACATACATCTTTCGTCTGCAACATCTCGCAATGTACTGAGTGGCCTGCGAGAGATTTCACATTTTGAAAGGGTTTCAAGATGACTTCACCCTGCTTCCGAGCCCGCCTGACGATAAGTGGCACGGAAAATAATAGATAAATGAGGGAAATAAGAGGAAAAATACTTGATAATTGAGGAGTGGGGAAGAGGAAGGAAAAAGGAGCGGAAGGAGAGGAGGGGGACAAATATGGATGAGTGGTAAGAAATACTAGAAGGGAATAATCGCACCTAATCACATTCTCCTTTGTTTTGAGAGCCCCTGGGGCATTTTGGGAAAGTTTTGTTGTTGTTGTTCCCCAAGCTGCCTGGCCGAACAGCCCCAAGGCCCCAAGCACGGCCAAGGCCATAACCAAGCGCCCCCACAGAACCCTCCCTGCCGACCACAATAAAGCCTGGGTGACCGAAGCCACTCCATGGCGGGGAGCTGAGGAGGGTGCGGAAACGCCCGGGAAACCAAAGCCCCACCCAGGGCCCTGTGCCCCTCAGCAATTATGAAGAGAAAGTTGAGGGGCAAGGGAAAAATGTGACGCTTTGGCTTCCAAGCTTGGTAGATTGGAAGGTCAATCCACGGAAGAGACGCCGTCACTCGAGATCAAGAAAATATATAAGTAAAAGGAACAGTCAGAGTAAGCTATGGGTATGGCAGTGATCTTCATGCTCTTGCTTCGGTGAGGCTTTATCGCGCTTCTCGGGTTTAGCAATCAATGCATTCATTAACCCGCTAAGTGTGAGCTATATGTAATGAACACCTTATAACTGGGCAGTCATATTAGGCCTCATTCCAGCCAAAAATCGTCATACGGCCATAGGCCGTAGCTGTAGCTCGATTGGTAGAGCGTTCGCCTGCTAACCGTGAGGTTGACGGTTCGAGCCTCGGGCCAGCCAGTGTGTTATTGGCAGACGTCAGTGCTGTTGGTGAACGGTGCGGTCTAGCAATATGTGGCAACTATTCATTAAGTCCCTGAGTCATCAAGGCACCCACCCTAGCCTTGCTATTCAGCAGGGAGTGTATGGTGGTAAAAACTGCATCATCATCATCATATGCGCCTATTTTACGTTTAATATGAAGATAGTAACATGTAACAGCAATAAAAAAAGTGGGAATAGTGTTTGGAGGATGATAATCGCGAATTATTGTCGACCGTATATTCATGATGTGAGAGCCACGTGAGGCCTACACCCTGCTCTCCCGGTATCTGGAGGGACACTGAGGCCTGTCTCTCTCTCTCTCTCTCTCTTTCCCACGCATAGACACACGTAAGACCACACCCTAGGACCGGTTTGGAGATATTGTCACAATATATATACCAATAAACAAGGGAATAAGAGGAAAAATAGGTGACAATTGAAGGGGGGGGAGGAAAGAGGGGATTTTGACACATGTGGAGGAGTGATAGAAGGTATGGAGAGGAATTATCTCACTTACACACCATTTATTTTGTTTTAAGTGTTCCTGGGGCCTTTTAAAAACATTTTTTAGGCCTTACCTCTTAAGAGTGTTTACGCCTTTGCTCACCAAAGCCTCTTACGAGTGTTCTCGCCATTCCCGGGTTAAGTGCTCTGCTTAACTCCAGCCAGGAAATACTCTTAGGAAGATAGTTTTGTTTCATATTCATATATTGTTCATTGGACTGTTGGCACAGCAAATATCTATATTCTATTAACTTGTTGGACTTCACAACATTGGCATTATTTGGTAATGGTATTAATATGGGATTAAACTAGTCTGTCTATCATTTATGGCATAAGACCACAAACTTTCACTTTAACCCATATTCCGTGTGTGACGTAAATGTACGCCAAAATATTATTCAATAGGGACTGAATTGCCCACGTAAAATGTAGAGTGTCTTGGAGTCCCATCCAGTGGTCCCGAGATCAAACCTAGCTCAAAACCTTGAATGTTTTTCTACCAGTATTATTAGCTGTAATCGTCTCCATTGATCAAGGAGGTGGCGAGTTGGGTGCTAACCTAACTCGCCACCTCCTTGTTCAATGGAGACAAAGCTATTGCTCTTCATGCTGACGCAGCAATAGCTTGGTTTACCCGAGGCATTGGACCTAGGTGACTAAGTCACATGGGGACCTTCATGTATAAAATACATTACATCGTTGGTCTCTCCCATGTAGACATACCTCAGTTAGGACCTTTAGGTAATTGTCACAGATTTCCTTAGTATCTAAATTGCTAGTTAACAGACACATCATTACCCACTATACCTCCTCAAGTGTTGCCATATATCACTAAAGCAGACACATTACTCACCATACCTCCACAAGTGTTGCCATATATCACTAAAGCAGACACATCATTACTCACTATACCTCCACAAGTGTTGCCATATATAACTAAAGCAGACGCATCATTACTCAAGCATGTTTCACACATACACGGGTGTGAGCGCGAGTTGCCAAGAGTGTTGACTCTTGGCAACTCGCGTAAAAATGACCGCGAGTGTGCTAAATTCCACGAGTCACCACGAGAGAGTACGAGTCATCGCGAATCCAATGAGAGTCACTAAGAGTCACAATGAGTCACCACTAGTGGGCTGCGAGTGGTTGAAAATTTGAATTTGAGTGGTCATTTTCGGATTAGGAGTAGATACGAATCACCACGAGTAAGACACAAGTCACAACGAGTTACTACGAGTACGACACGAGTTACTGCAAGTACGACATGAGTAACTGCGTCACTGAGTTGTAACATTGCGGTGAGAGTATGCCAGGAATGCCTCCCATTGTCTATCTATCTATTGCCTAACGCCGTGATCCCCAAAGCGGTGGCCACGAACGAAACACCCCCTGCACCTCTGTCCCCAGTCAGTCACGCCCCTCCTCCCAACCAGCACCGCCTTCATCCATATACTTCTTCACTCCATCCTTCCACCTCTCTTTCGGTTTACCTCTTCCTTACTGTATATGTATGTATTGCGTGTATATATGCATCTGAATGTGTATGTACAATCTAAGTTTATACCTTATACCTAAGTTTATACCTAAGTTAATACTTAATGTACACTTTGTAATTGTAATTATGAGCAGAATAACCACTTTTAAGTGGAAATACAAAATTTATTATTATTTCTGTCCTTTCACCTCGCTCTCGTACACCCTTAGTCATTCTAGCTAGGAAAGGCTTTCCAATTAATTGATGTGTTAACGAGCAGATACCCTTGAAGAGTTCCTGAGCGCAAACGTCGGAAATGAAGCCTCCCTGCCAGCAACAAGACACAGGGATTCAGAATTGCCAAGGTCAGATGTAGCGCCCCCTCAGACCTCAACCAACACCCAGACCTCTGACAATACCCCAACCCTCGTTCCTGATGAAAATAATGTTAAGCTCGCAAGAAATAATGTACGCCTAGGTACTGCTGCCAAGAAGGTCATCCCAATAACAATGTGTCAAAGCCGTTTCCAAATTCTCGCTACCGATGAAGAAGAAACTAAGAAAGTACGGCTTGTGGGGGACTCCATGGTACACAGCCAGCTCAAGGAGTTCTGCCCCTGGTCACCCAGGACCAGAAAGCGATTCTGTATCCCGGGTGGCGGCGTGGACGACGTCGTTGCTGCTGTGGACGAGGTGACCAGGCTGGCCCCCACAAACACAACCTATGTCATACATGTCGGATCAAATGACGTTCAGCGCACACGATCAGAAGAACTCTTAAACAAATACAAGCAGCTTATCAAGACGTACCATGAAAAATCTAGTAGGATCATCATCTCAGGCATAATTCCCCGGATTACCGCAAAAAATCTCTTCTGGTCCATAGCCACAAATATATATCGTCAACCCGCCAACATCTACAGGGACGAGAACATCGACTTCATCAACACTTGGTATAATTTCTAACACGATCAAAATTTGTTCTCAAGAGTCCACCTAAACCCCGTAGGAGCTGCCCGGTTTGGCCATCTGCTGAATGATGCCGTAAAGAACCTTCATTAAATAAACGGGGCCAACAGTCATCAGAATGGGAGGACAACTTAAATCTCAGAAGAAATACAAACCCAAAACAAGGAAAATCATCAAATACATGTGGCAAGCATCAAATTATATCAAGAACCACATCTCTAAAGGTGTTCTACATGAACATTCGAAGTATATGCAATACATTTTCAGAACTAGAGGAACTTGTGTTTCAGAAAATGTTGATGTAATCGGCATAACAGAATCTTGGCTAAATACGGAAGACAGAGACATTTTACCTTAGTTTTCACTTCCCAGCTATGTAACGTTTGAGGAAAGCAGTTAATAAAAATGGAGGTGGCGTAATATTTGTCATCAAAGAAAGTCTTAGCTCAATTCTCTTGTCAAAACCTCATATAGTAAATATTGATTCATTTTATTTGCTAATAAAAAACAATACAGGAACAAAAATAATCCTAGCATTAATATACAGGCCCCCAATATCAATGCAAACCGACCAAGAAATTTACGAGCAAATTGCAGAAATAAGTAACATACAAGATACTATCATTTTTGGCGACTTTAATTTACCAGTGACGAAGTGGGGCGATACTCTTACTTCACACTCCGGACATGATCTGTATGCCAACCTACAAGAAAGCTCCCTTCATCAATTTGTTCAATCTCAAACCCGCGGTAATAATATTCTTGACCTTGTACTTGCAACAAAAGAAGACTTAATCGATAACGTGACTGTTGGTGATGAATTCTGCAATAGTGACCACAAGCACGATCACTTTCAGTATAGAATTTAATAGCAATAAACTCAATACCAGCAATGAGAAAGTTCCAAATTTCAAGCTAGCACATTTCCATAAACTCAGAACAAAATTAAAAGAAGCCAATTGGAGTTTTCTAAACAATAATGAGATAAACCAATCATGGACAATTTTCACAGAAATTTACACGAACGCAGTTCGCGAGTGCATACCATAAAAAAACAGAAGATCTGCACATAATAACAATCCTAAATGGTGGAATAGAGAAATAACTGAATGTCTACTCGCTAAAAAAGAATGCTCATGAGAGATTACAAATCTCCGATAACGATGAAAATAGACAGGCCTTCAGAGATCTACGACGTAAATCCAAAAGGTTTATTAAACAAAGTAAAAACACTTTGGAGTTACATGTTGCTAATCAAAGCAAGACTAACCCAAAAGAATTCTACAGTTACATCATAAAGAAGAAAGTGGTGACTTCAAAGATTGGACCTTGGTAGATGAAAATGGAGATTTTACCAATGAAGATGCCAAAATGAGTAATACTCTCAACAGCTTCTTTGCATTAGTCTTTACAGCAGAAGACCTAACTGACATCCCTACAGTACCGCCAGTACAGACAAACAATTTGAAAGTTCTTAGAAATATCAGCATTGCTGAGGCAGAAGTATTGAGATGTTTAGATAACCTCCATGAAAGCAAATCACCTGGACCCGATACAATTTCTCCTTGAGTTCATAAAGAAGCTAAATGCGAGCTCTCCAAACACCTGACGCTGATCTTTAACAAATCCTTGAAAACCGACGAAATACCTGATGAGTGGAAGCTTGCGAACGTAACGCCAATTTTTAAAAAGGGTTGCAAATATTTGCCTAGGAATTATCGTCCAATCAGCTTGACTTCAGTAGTATGTAAAATGCTAGAAACAAGAATAAGAAACAGACTCGTTAATCACTTGGAGGAAAATAATATACTAAAAGACGCACAACATGGTTTTCGCAAAAATCGTTCCTACTTAACAAACCTTTTAGACTTCTTCCATGACATCCTAAGTCTATATAATGAAAGTAAAGCTGTAGATATTGTATACTTAGATTTCCAGAAGGCCTTTGATAAAGTTTCACACAAACAGTTAGTGATGAAATTAAAAGCACATGGAATACAAGGCGGCATTCTCCAGTGGATAGAAAATTGGCTTAGTGAAAGGACACAAAGAGTAGTTATTAATGGGGAAGCATCAACATGGACCAATGTAACTAGTGGTGTACCTCAAGGATCAGTGCTGGGGCCAGTCCTTTTCCTAATTTACATTAACGACATAGATGAGGGTCTCACCTGTACAATCTCAAAGTTTGCAGATGACACAAAAATCGCAAATACCGTACTGACAAATGAACATGTTGAAGATATGCATAAACAATCTAAACAAGCTTTCACAATGGGCTAAAATCTGGCAAATGTGCTTCAATGAAGATAAGTAAAGTACTTCATATCGGATACCGCAATGAAAAAGCAGATTACTCGATGAATGGCACCCAGCTATAAAGTGTAGACAGAGAAACCGATTTAGGAGTAACAATATCCAGTAACTTAAACCCAAGTCAACATTGTGCTTAAGTTGTTAAGAAGGTAAACAAAATTATAGATGTCATAGGTAGATCATTTGAACATAAATCAAAAGACATTATCCTCACCCTTTACAATCATTAGTCCGCCCACTTTATGAATATTGCGTTCAGTTCTGGTGCCCATACTATAAAAAAAATATAGACAAATTGGAACGAGTTCAACATAGTTACCAAGATGATGACCTGTCTTCGGAACAAACCATACGAGGAACGTCTTAAAAAACTAAATTTGTATCCATTAAGGGGACCGATCTGATTATAACCCAATTTCCAGGACTTACTTTCAATATAAATGCAATTTGGAACAGGTGTATGTGACTATATAAAACTAGGTCAAGTATACATATATATATATATATACATATATATATATATATATACATATATATATATATATATTTGTGTTTCTTTTTTTCTTGTGGAGAGAGGGCATGGCGAGCAAGGGTTTAAGAGTCAATATTAACAAAACCAAGGTTATGCATTGTAGTTTGAGACGAGGCAATGTGGAAAAGAGCGGTGCATACCCATGTGCAGTGTGTGGAAAGGGAGTGGGCGTTAACTCAATTCAATGTAGCATCTGTCGATGTTGGGTACACCATGGGAGTAAGCGCTGTAGTAGAATAAAGGGGCCCCTGCCGAAGGATAAGTCAGAAATAGAGAAATTTGAGTGCGTAGTGTGCAAAGGCGAGCTTGTGTTAAGTGATGATCCTGTGGCTGTGAATTTTGGAAATGAGTCTTTGGAGCTGGTGAACAAGTTTTGTTACCTAGGAGATACCATCTCTGCCGGTGGTGGGGCCGAGGCTGCCACTGTTGCTAGAATTAGGTGTGGCTGGGGGAAGTTCAGAGAATTGATGCCAATCCTGACCATGAAAAGAATGCCTCTCCCCCTGAAGGGAAAGGTGTATGCCTCATGTGTTAGAAGTGCAATGACGTAGGCCTCAGAAACATGGGCCGTTAAAGTAGAGGATGTCAACAGAATGGAGCGTAATGAGATGAGAATGGTGAGATGGATGTGTGGGGCCAGGCTACAGGATAGAATAACAAATGTTGAGCTGAGGAGACGTTTAGGTATAAAGAGTATTAGCGAGGTGATGCGTACAAGTAGACTGGGATGGTATGGACATGTGGAGAGAATGGATGAACAAAATTGGGTGACAAAATGCAGGTCTGTGATTGTGGAGGGAGCTGCACCAAGGGGTGGACCGAGGAAGACCTGGGATCGGACTATACGCGCCGATCTCAAATCCAAGAACTTGACAAGTGAAGCAGCCCTTAACAGGGTTGCCTGGAACGCCGCCATTAGGACAAGAGACTGAAACTGCACTTATGTGTGGAACACTCAGTCTTAAAATGTTATGTATGTTATGTATGTATGTTTCAATTTAGGTAACAAAAGGTTGAAAACTATAGCACTACTTAAAGGCATATAGCTCCTACAAAAATCACTATAGCACCTGTTGTATGTGATCAAACAACTCACAAAAGGTGTCTGTAGTTTCTGTAAACAACTTTTTATATATTTTGTGTATTTTTGGATTTAGGTGATTATGAATTAAGTGAAATTATTTTGTAGAATGTTACGACTTTGACAACATGCTGCAAACAAACAAAGTTGGCTAGAGTAAATAGAATTTACAGATATTGTAGTGTTTCCTATGCACTTTACAATGGTATATACAACATTGCTGGAGGCCCAATAATAACAGACTTATTACATCTCCAAGTTGCCAAATTACTTTTTGATAAAAACCTGTTAAAGTATAAGGTAATTAGGTGATTTTTTTTTTTTTTTTACAATATTTTACGCAGGAACACGGCAGAGTAGAAGATATAGCTTTTGAGAGGTTGTATAGTATTTTACGCTCTTTATATTTATATATGTACGATCCTCGTACGACCAGTAGTTACTAAGTCTGTCAATTTCAAAGTTCGCTAAATAAAGTTTTTTTAGAAATACAGGAAAAGTTTGGAAAACATATAAATAAACAATTTCTAATGGGTTTTCACTAATAATATTTCACTGGCTTATGAAGGGATGTTGAGTAAACACCTAATGGCATTTTCAGGATTTCAGGATTTTTAAGCCTAAAAAGAGGTCAGTTCCCTTAACCAAGCGCAGATTGAGAGGTGACCTGATTCAAGTTTTGAAGATCTTTAAAAGCATGGACAACATGAACTGTAATAAATATTTTACGATTGACCGATCAAACTTCACAAAGGAAAATGGCTGCAAAATCATTGGTAAATCATTCAACTGTAACGAATCTAAGAATTTCTTCTTCAATCGAGTCGTCAGCTTGTGGAATGGGCTTCCCTGAGATGTCATAGACTGCAAGACCTTTGATTCCTTCAAAGTTCGCCTAGACAAGCACCTTGCCCTGAACCCAAGGTTGACTGCATTTGTAATTGAATACATATTGTCTTTAGTAGTGTTTGTTCAATATCCTAATGGATCTTAATATTTTTATTTTTTTTTCTATGTGATTGAGGGAGGCAAAAGGCAGAACTGCCTATAGCGAGTGCCTCCCCCATAGTTGAAAGAGTGACAGGGCCAAAATCAAGGAATGTTCGAGCCAAAATGCCTGGACACACGGAGTTTGAAGCAATTTAAGTCATAGGAAGAGGGAAAGACTGATTCTGGGAGAGAGTTCCAGAGCTCAGCTGTTGAGTAGAAGAAAGACTTAGAGTAACGTTTCACTCTCGGGTTGGAGAATTGCACAGAGTAAGGGTGGGATTGAGTTGCAAGACGGGTACCACGTGCCCTACGTAAAGGAGGTGGTATACACTGGGAAAGCTCTGAGGAACACTGATTATTATAGTAGTGATAGAATAGCGAGAGAGATGCAAAATTGTGGCGGAGAGAGAGAGATTGCAGAGAGTTGGTGAGCGGATGGGCGTTAATGATACGAAAGGCCTTCCTTTCAACTTTGTCTAGGAGAGCGGTGTGAGAGGAACCTCCCCACACATGTGAACAATACTCAATACAAGGACGCACTATGCCCCTGTACAGAGCAAGAAGCTGTGCAGGGGAAAAGAACCCCCTAAGGCGGTTGAGCACACCCAGCTTCTGGGAGGCTGCCTTAGCAAGACTGGTAATATGGTCCTTCCAACTGAGAGCAGAAGAAAAAGAGACACCAAGAATATTGAGAGAAGATGAAGGATTGATTTTTGTATTGTTGAAGAATAAGGGATAGTCCGCTGGGAGTTCCTTACGGGTAGATAGATGAAGAAATTGGGTTTTGGAAGCATTAAAGGTAACAAGGTTTTCTCTGCCCCTATTGGATATAGTATTTAGATCAGAATTTAAGAGTTCTATGGCTCCATTACGTTTGTCGTTGAGGGATTGCTGGCTGGGGCGTTCTGAAAAACTAATGGAATAGTGTAAGGTTGAGTCGTCTGTGTATGAATGGATGGGAATTGAGGTACAGTTGAGGAGATCATTTATAAAAATTAGAAAGAGAATAGGAGATAGGACAGAACCTTGAGGAACACCAGAGTTGATAGGGTGAGGAAGTGAACAATGGCTGTCCACAACCGCGGCTATGGAATGGCCGGAAAGGAAATTAGAGACAAAGGCACAGATGGAGGGATAGAAACCGAAGGAGGGTAGTTTAGAAATTAAAGATTTGTGCCAGGCTCTATCGAAGGCTTTCGATATGTCTAGTGAAGTCTCACCGAAGTCCCGAAAGGAGGATGACCAAGAGTTAGTAAGATATGAAAGAAGATCACCAGTAGAGCGACCCTTAAGGAAGCCATACTGGCAATCTGAGAGCAGATTATGAGAAGAGAAATGATTAAGAAATTTGGAAGCAACAATAGTTTCAAAAACTTTAGAAAGACAAGAGATAAGAGCAATTGGACGATAGTTGGAGGGTTGAGAGCGGTCACCCTTCTTTGGGACAGGTTGAATGTGAGCAAACTTCCAGCATGAAGGGAAGACGTTAGAGGATAGACAGAGACGAAAGAGTTTGCCTCGGCAGGGAGTCAGCACGGAAGCACAGTTTTTGAGAACACCAGGAGGAACACCGTCCGGACCGTACGCCTTATTAGTAATAAGCCCAGAGAGGGTAGAAAGTACATCTTTAGAAGATATTAGGATATTAGGCTAATGTCCCCTGCCATGAACTAAGCCCCAGGGTAGCACTTCCTTGTCACATCTTTCCCACATTCTCTCCGAAATGCTGTTGCAACACTTGGAACAGCAGTGTTTTGGAGGGCAATCAACTTCGAGGGGTCGCATAACCTGTTGTTGCTAGTTTTCCTTTGTACTCCTTTGTACTCTCGCTTCCCATGCGTTCCATATTGTGCCCCTGCTCTCTATATAATATGTGAATAATTTCTGATATGATGGAATTAAAGAAAACATTTTCCAACAATTCATAATCAGCAAAAATTACAAATGTCAATTAAAAACATGTTAAAATATTTCCCCAATCATTTTGTTTAGACTCACTTTCAAGGCGAAAATATACCATTCACAACAATAACAAATATATATATACCGTATATATATAAAAGAATAAAAACTAAATAAATAAAAGACGAACTTCCATGGTCGGAGGCTCGCACAACTTAGCTGACCGTGAATCTGAAAAAGTTAAGGGAAAATCTTTAGTTGACTTTTTGTTACTTATGTTTTAGCTATGTGCTGGAAGGATATTATATTTTTCAATTCCATCACATTAAAAATTATTCATAGATTACAAAAAGACCAAATATGACATAGTTACGTTAAAGTATAAGGGAGATAGATAGATGCATTAGATAGATAGATAGAGAGAGAGTTGCTTGGTCCAAGCGATCGATCGATAAAATGCGAACATAAATGAGACAGACTTAAGTTTATGAAAAGACAAAAAGAAAAAAAAACAACTCTTTTTTTTTCATTTAATATTTGTGAGCTGGAAGGCTATTATATTTTTCAATTCCATCCGATTATAAATGATTTATAGATTACAAAAAGACCAAATGTGACTTAGTTATATTTATGTAAAAGGGAGATGGATGCATTAGATAGATAGACAGACAGACAGACATTTCATTCATAAATACCATATCGAGACCTGACTGTATACATTAATTTTATATTGGTATATTTGTTTATATATATTGAGTTTTATGATTTATCATTGTATTATATACATTTTTATATTTATTCACATGTTTATTATATTGTTATTTCTAATTTTTCATGATTCTTGTATAATTTCTCAAGTTATATTTTAGTTAGGTATGACCTTTGACATTTTAATATTAAGTTTATGTAATTGCGAATTGCCACGAGTGTTCATGAGTAATTTACGAGTAGTTACGAGTTACAACAAGTCATTGAGAGTCACTTAGAGTCACAACAAGTAATTTAGGGTCGCTGAGAGTTGTCGGACTCGCAGTCCAAATTTCATGCAGGGGTGAGATTTTGCTGGACATGGCCGACCCACTGCGACAGGCCGCGAGTCAAACACGAGTTGACAGAGTCAGTACGAGTCATTGATTTTGTTCGCGAGTAGGTGCCTGAGTCCAAATTTTGCCCCACTCTGGTGACTCTAGCTCACACTCGCGTATGTGTGAACTAGGCTTCACTATACCTCCACAAGTGTTGCCATATATCACTAAAGAAGACACATCATTACTCACTATACCTTCACAAGTGTTGCCATATATCACAAAAGCAGACACATCAATGCTCACTGTACCTCAACAAGTGTTGCAATATATCACTACATAATAATATCAACTATGATAATGCTTGCAAATTTCCGGGTTTATGTTTGTTACCCTTTTTGACATTTTACTTCACTTTTGGCAAAGTTTGGTCAATGTTATGCAGATTTCATTGTATACTGGCAGGGGTACCCAGCGTTGCCCGGGTTTAAATTCTACCATTTATTTATGAACACATGGTAATACTGTACCACCATAATCACCATCACTACTACCACCATCATCAATCACTACTACCACAATCATCACAATTCTACTACTACCATAATCACCGGCCTCGACCTCCCTGTGCCTCATTAAACTGCGACCTCGATTTCGGCCGCTAAATGACCTCCGATTTTGGATCTGACCTCATCCGTACCCCCATTTTGGGGGGTTGCGAACAACTTTCGTTCCATACACCTTTTCGATCGGAGGCCTCCTTCTGCCCCAAACGGCAATTGATTTCAATTTGTTTTCAATTTCGGCCTCGAAACGACCTCCGATCGTGGCCTTGCCCCCTCTATGACCTGACCCAGGTCAATTGACACCCACATGCAAAGTTTGAGCTCCCCAGGTCCAAAACTGCGGCCGCCTATTTAGAACACACAGACAGACAAACAGACACACGACCTGATTTAATAATATAGATTGGGATTCCACAATACATGTAATTATAAAGATGTTGATGGTACATTGAATGGAACAAATAATTAATCATAGGTTAATTAAGTGTTACATATGAAAGTCTAACCACAGGTGCCTACCATAGTTTATATATTATTTGATTCAATACGCCGACAGTAATTATCACAAATAAAGCCTTATCCCTCACTGTAATTGCTTCACCATCACTTTGAAATCGGTTAGTTGAAGTGAGAGATAGAGAGAGAGAGAGAGAGAGAGAGAGAGAGAGAGAGAGAGCGAGAGAGAGTACAAAACGGAGATAAATTAACCAAATAAAATGACTGCATGCAATTGGAGAGAAAGGGACCACATAAAGTGTTTAGAGGACTTATGGTAATAACTTAGTGGATAAATGGCGCCTTACATCACGGACTCCACCACAATAACACATACTTTACTTCCAAATCCAGGCATATATTGCTGCAAAGTGCCTACCTTGATATCTAAACTTATTATATAACAGGGATTCTTCGTTTATTCTTATTGAAGATTAATCGAAAAGGTTTTAATGTTAAATTTATTTTATATAAATAACTAAATACTATAAGCAAGCTGAGCAAATCGTATGTATAAAGGTTTTGATCATAATTAGATGCTATTGGCATTTTTCCCATAGTTCTGGAGAAATATGTATATATAACGTAAGGATATACAACTAGCTGCACTTATGATTTTTGCAATATTTATACTATAGTATAAAATACATGTTAGAAAGAGAGGGTTTGAGTAATATGACAGGTAATCATGAACTCTGATTGTATTGCATAAACCTTCAATTTAAGGTAACATTTGTCCCTCCTAGTAATGGTTCCCACTCTCTGGGGATTGAATATTTACGACCGCAGGGTAAAATCACGTTTTTTGTTCATTCGATATTCCCGTACTGAATTATCAATACAAGCGCTATTCAAGGATTGACTTATTCCAACTTTGAAAGGTTTAAGTCACACAAATATCTACTCAAATGAAATTGAATAATACTATGTAACCAAAGGGTTGTTACTCTTTAAATCTTGAAAATATATTTGTGGTAGATTAGTATTCTAAGTTTTCGTTATATACATCTCCGTTATAATCAGTTTCCTTTTAAGATAAGAAGATTTCCAAATGGTGTGCCTTTCCTGATTACCTTCAACTAAATCAATCTACTACAAAAACTATCCTCTCTTTTTCTAAGTGCTCTGTTGAGACAGTAACTATGTCCTTTGTCTCACAATAGTGATATAATTTATCCGCTAATTACCTGAAAATACCCTTATTGCCCAACATTAATCTAATTAAACTATGCGGTATAGATTAAACTATGCGGTATAGATTTGTCCGAGTTCACTAACTCCTTTTGTTATATAAACTAACATGTCCTGTCACCTGAAGAACTAATAGTATTTCACTTTACTAACAATTGAAAAGTATACCAATCTATCTATCTATCTATTGCCTGACGCCGTGATCCCCGAAGGGGTGGCCAAGAACGAACCGCCCCCATGCACCTCTGTCCCCAGTCAGTCGACGCCCCTCCCCCCAATCAGCACCGCCTTCGTTCATGTACTTCCTCACTCCATCCTTCCACCTCTCATTCGGTCTACTCTCCCTCTCTGTCCCTCCACCTCGCTCTCGTATACCAATACCAATACATCTGTATATTTCATAATTTGTATATCATTTTCTTTGAAATGGGTTCACCTAATAAAGGCAACATTAATTTTTTTAAGCACAGCTGGGTCAAATCATTGATTTCTTTCCACAATCAGTTGCAAGGCCAATCATTAATAAACTATAATATTCTTCCTCTTCTCTCTTGATTTGGAATGGCCTCCAAGCTAGTGCCAGTTCTTGTTCTTCCTAAAATATTCATCCCACTCCATGCAGCTTCTCTGAGATTTGGTGTGGGAAAAGGCTCTTGGATATTGTAGATGGGTCTGGGCATATGGGAACTGGGCAATTGGGATTTGAATTTTTGTAACTGCTGCTGCTCATCTTCCCTCTTGCATCTCCTTTGATTTCCCCTGACCCCTGTTTTGGCTGCAGGGATAGGGTAGGGTGGGGGTGAATGTCCTGAGAAGTGGTTTGACCCGGTTGTTGCTTTATGGTGTTTTGCCTGTGTCAAGCTCCTTATATAGGCCTAGCCACCCGTCATTGGCTAAGCCGGCATACTGTGATATTTTCTCTCAGGCTGCTGTTTTGCTCCATTTCTCTTTCATTTATATTACTTTCTCTGATCATAGTAGAATCCCGGCAACGGGTTTTCCCTATTTGCTTGTGGCTTATGGGAGTAAGAGGCTTGCACGAATGGAATATACTGGTTGTTGAAGGAATGTGAGGTGTTGAAAGGTGGTGAAGACGTCAGCTATATAGTTGACCAATCAGCAAGGCGAGTATGCAGGCCGAGGCGGCTACCAAATCCCCTCCCTCTTCATGGGTAATACTGCGTTCAGATTGCAAAGCAATGGGTCTCGTATACCTTCCAAAATTCACATTTCGCCTGCTGATTATCGTTGTCTGTATCTTCTTGCTGATTGGCTGGAATGTTTAATACCACATATAATACAATAGTTAGAATTTAGTACCTTAATAGATTATACAAATGTTGAGAAAAATGGACCAAGAGAGAGTGTGTTTCACTAGTTGTTTAAACATAATATTGAATAGTTTACAGTAACATAGTATAACGGATAAATAGCTGAAGGATATGTGTTTTCTGGACCCCCTCCTACCTCATCTTTAGCCCCATTAGTTTTGAGATTCAAAGATTCTAACATGTTAAGACCTTTTACCCCATATATTTGTCAATGTTATCTCCCAACCAGCGGGGTGGTAGCGCCTGGCAGGTATATTTACCGAAAATGAGCTTCGTTCCATGCTCTTTGTCATGCATAAGCAAGAGCCAGAGCGTAATACAATTATAAATATTTTTTTGTTTTTCTATGTGAGTGAGGGAGACAAAAGACAGAACTGCCTGTAGCGAGTGCCTCTCCCAGAGTTGAAAGAGTGACAGGGCCAAAATCAAGGGACATTCGAGCCAAAATAACTGGACACACAGAGTTTGAAGCAATTTAGGTCATAGGAAGAGGGAAATACTGATTCTGGGAGAGAGTTCCAGAGCTCAGCAGATGAATAGAAGACAGACTGAGAATAGCATTTCACTCTTGGGTTGGAGAGTTGCACGAGTAGGGATGGGACTGTGTTGCAAGACGGGTACTACTTACCCTACATAGAGGAGGTGGTATACACTGGAAAAGCTCTGAGGATCACTTTATTATTGCAGTAGTAATAGAATAGTGAGAGAGATGCAACACTGCGGCGAAGAGAGAGATTGCAGAGAGTTGGTGAGACGACGGGAGTTATGACACGAAAGGCTTTCCTTTCTACTTTGTCTAGGAGTGCGATATGAGAGGATCCTCTCCAAACATGTGAACAATACTCAATACAAGGACGCACTGTGCCCCTGTACAGAGCCAGAAGCTGCGCAGGGGTAAAGAACCCCTTGAGGGGGTCGAGCACACCCAGCTTCTGGGAGGCTGCCTTAGCAAGACTGGTAATATGGTCCTTCCAAGTGAGAGCAGGAGAAAAGGAGACACCAAGAATATTGAGAGAAGATGAAGGGTTAATTTTTGTATTGTTAAAGTGTAATGGATAGTTCTCTGGAATTTCCGAATAAGTAGTAAGATGAACAAATTGGGTTTTGAAAGCATTAAAGGTAACAAGGTTTTCTCTGCCCCAATTGGAAATAGTAGTTAGATCAGAAGATAAGTGTTGTATGGCTTCATTACATTTGCCTTTGAGGGATTGCTGGCTGGGGCGTTCAGGAAAACTAACTGAGTAGTGTAAGGCAGAGTCGTCTGTGTATGAATGGATGGGACTGGAGGTACAGTTGAGAAGATCATTTATGAAAATTAGAAAGAGAATTGGAGATAAAACAGAGCCCTGAAGAACACCGTAGTTGATAGGATGAGAAAGTGAGCGATGACCGTCCACAACTGCAGCTATGGAATGCCCGGAAAGGAAATTAGAGACAAAGGCACAGATGGAGGGATAGAAACCAAAGGAGGGTAGTTTAGATATTAAAGATTTGTGCCAGACTCTATCGAAGGCCTTCGATATGTCTAGTGCAATAAAAAAGGTCTCACCGAAGTCCCGAAAGGCGGATGACCAAGAGTTAATAAGATATGAAAGAAGATCACCAGTAGAGCAACCCTTAAAGAAGCCAAAACAAAATTATTATTTTTGTTTTAAGAGACAATGAACGGAGAAGGAAAAACACAGATAAAACAAAAAGGGCCATGTGCCAAAAGGCATCCTCCATTCATAAAATGTTTGTAAGAACTGGATTTAAACTTTTGTAGAATGTAAGTTTGTGGAAAGCAACTCGAGGGAAGTGAATTCCAAAGAGTAGTAGTTCTAGGGATAAATGAATTTTGATAAGCAGAAGTTCTACATTGTGGAGGAGAAAGTGTAAATTCATGGGCGCTCTCAGCTGCCCTAGTTCTACGAGGAAAGATGTGGACAGGCAGCACAATTGATGCAAGTTCCTCGGAACAATTGCTGTGAAAATATCTGTAGAATAATGCAAGGGATGCAATGTTTCTTCATATGGATAATGTAGGAAGGTCCTGTGTGATTGCAGGGTTATTGATTAATCTAATAGCTTTATTTTGAATTTTGTCCCACTGCCTCAATGCAACCACTCCACTTCCACTCCACAGAGGTGAACAGTAATCCATCTGAGAACGCACATGACTTTTATATATTACGGCCAACTGCTCGTCAGTGAAGAATTCTCGAACTCTGTACAGGAGTCCCAATTCTCGAACTCTGTACAGGAGTCCCAGTTTTTTAGAGGCATTCTTAGCAATGCTTCTAACATAATGTGTCCAGCTCAAGTTAGTAGTTAATGTTACACAGAGAATGTCAATACTAGGGGAAGTGGGAATATTTACATCATTAAAAAATATATGGGAGTCAGTGAGATACTGTCGGTTAGAACATTGAATGTACTTGGTTTTCTGTGCATTAAAGGAATCTAGATTCTTTTGTCCCCATTCATTAATTCTAGAAAGGTCCTGGTTCAGAGAAATTGCAGTGTTTATTTTTGAATTTATAAGATCGGGTTGGGTGAAAGAATTGGAAAATGTGAAGGAACTGTGGAGTGTTGAGTCATCTGCGTAGGAATGTATTGGATTATGAGTGGTAGATATGAGATCATTGATATGAATGAGGAACAGAGTTGGGGCCAAAACTGATCCCTGGGGAACACCAGCATTTATTGAGTGAAATTGAGAATAAAGGCCATCTACCATTACACATATTTGTCTGTTATGAAGATAAGAAGAAATTAGTGGAACTAATGATGCAAGGCCATAGTGTGACATCTTCGATAATAAGGATTGATGCCAGACTCTATCAAATGCCTTTGATATATCCAGTGCTATTGTATGTGTTTCACCATGTTGGTCTGTAGCTTGGTTGATTTGATGCGTAAGAAGGCAAAGAATGTCTGCAGTTGATCGACATCGTCTAAAACCATATTGCCTATCACTGATTAATTTATTATTCTCAAGATGCTTAATTATGTGATTATTTAATATAATTTCAAAGACTTTACCAAGAGTGGAAGTTATAGCTATTGGTCTGTAGTTTGATGGATCTGAAGAGGCACCTTTTTTAGGAACTGGATGGATGTTTGCTTCTTTCCAGGGTACTGGGAAGCATGAGGTATGAGTACACAGACGGAAATGTTTTGCCAATACAGGAGCGAGCACCAAGGAGCAATTCTTAAGTACTATTAGAGGAATTTCATCTGGACCAGGAGCCTTATCTACTGAGAGATTCTGCAAAATAGTTTTGACATGTCTGGTGTTGATCTTAAGTGAGGGAATTTCAGGCGAATTAAAATTAAGTACAGGGACATCTTGATTTATTTCATCTAAGGTTGAGTTGGTGGAGAAAATATCCGCAAGAAGGTTAGCTTTACCTCGTGGGTCACTTACAAGATTGCCAGTCGGAGATTTTAATGGTGGAATGGATGAAGCAGTAGTGAAGTTGGATTTGAATGAGTTAAGAGTAGACCAAAATATTTTGTTATCATTTGGAAATGCCAAATGCCCCCCACAATCTCAGACTTACTAGTGTGAATGTTGGTAGTTTGAATCTGCATGCAAATGAAGTGGCTGAGATGCGTGAGAGGAGGCGAGTGGACATCTGCTGTGTCCAGGAAACACTCTGGAAATGGCATGGGGTACAGTGGATTGTTGGAAGAAAGAAAAGATATAGGATCTACTGGATAGGGGTGGAGACTGATAAAGGGAAAGGAGGAGTGGGTGTTCTGGTGGCTGAAGACCTAGCGGAAAGTGTCCTTCAGATTACGAGAGTTAGTGAAAGGCTGGTTGTTTTGAAGTTGAAAGTTGGTGAAAGAATTCTGAATGTGATATCTGCCCCACAGGCTGGTCTACAGAAAGAGATACAAGAGGACTTCTGGAATGACACCGTCAGTGTCATTTCAGGCCTCTCGGAGAATGAAATAACAATCGTGGGAGGGGACCTAAATGATCACGTAGGAGCATCTGCAGATGGATACGAGGGGATACATGAAGGAAATGGTTACGGAAGGAGGAATCTGGAAGGCGAATATATACTGGAGTCCTGCGTTGCACTCAACATGGTTGTGTGTAACACAAAGTTCGAGAAAAGACAGAGCCGTCTGATCACATATAACTCTGGGGTCTCCAGTAGCCAGATAGGTTACTTCTTGGTTAACAGGAAAGACTGGAAACTGGTTCGGGATGTAAAGGTCATCCCGAGCGAAGAATGTATCCCCCAGCATAAGCTACTTGTGTGTGACATGAGAATATACAGAGATCCTAAGTGCAAAAAGGTATACATGCCCAAAAGGAAAGTGTGGCTGGTGAAAAACAAGGGAGGTAGGGATAGGTTTCATAGTGAACTGGAGGAAATGAATAGAAATAAGGAAGCTAGGCCTAACGACGTAAATAGTCAATGGAAATTTCTTAAGCATAGCCTTATCGCTGCCACTGACAAAGTCTGTGGGAAAACAAAGGGTCACACCAAGAATAAGACCTCCTGGTGGTGGAACGATGAGGTAGAACATGCTGTGAAAGAGAAAAGGAGATTCTTCAAAGCATGGAAGAAGGGAGGCAGCAAGGAGAATACCAGGCAGCTAAACGAACTGCCAAAAGAGTTATTTACAATGCTAAAAAAGCATTAAGGACCTGGTCCTTGAACGACTGTGTAACACTGACAATCCCAATGGGATCTTCAATCTAGCTAGGCAAGTTAAAAATTACAGTAAGGATATTATAGGTGCACAGTGTGTTAGAAACGATAATGGGAAGATTGTGTATGCAGAAAATGAAATCAGAAAAGCATGGAAGGCACACTATGAATGATTGCTAAATGTAGAGTTTGAATGGGATAAGGAACAGCTTAGTATCGATAAACCAATATCTGGACCCCTTCTTTTGATAGCACCAGCTGTAGTGAGCGACGCAATCAATATAATGAAGGACGGTAAAGCTCCAGGGTGCTCTGACATTGTCGCTGAGATGATAAAAGCTTCAGGGGAGACTGGTGTCAACTTAGTCACTGAGTTGATAAACACCATTATTTAAGATGAGAAAATCGCAGTGGATTGGCACAAAAAGGTAATAGTAAATAATCATATTTAAAGGAAAAGGGGATGCACTAGATAAAGGTAATTATAGGGGCCTGAAAATGCTTGACCAAATCACGAAGGTCTGTGAGAGCGTCTTTGAGGGTTTGATCATGCAAAGCATCTCCATTGATGATATGCAGTTTGGTTTTATGCCAGGACGTGGTACAACCGACTATCTTCATAGTCAGGCAGATACAGGAAAGATACTTATTACTAAAAGGCAGGGATCTTTACTTTGTGTTTGTAGACCTGGAGAAGGCCTTTGACAGGGTGCCTAGAGATGTTGTGCAGTGGGCTATGAGGAAACTTGGTGTTAAAGAGTGGCTGGTGCGTGTGATAATGAAGATGTATGAGGATTCGCGAAGTGTGGTGAGGGTGAAGGGTGTACTGAGTGATGAGTTCGCAGTCCGTGTTGGAGTCCATCAGGGCTCAGTGTTAAGCCCCCTCCTCTTTATTATGGTCCTGGAGGCACTGTCTAGAGTTATTAGAGGCAGACTCCCGTGAAACTGTTTTATGCAGATGATTTAGTCCTAATAGCTGACAATATGCAAGATGCTGAGGCCAAATTCAGAAGATGGAGAGAGGGCATGGCGAGCAAGGGTTTAAGAGTCAATATTAACAATACCAAGGTTATGCATTGTAGATTGATACGAGGCAATGTGGAAAAGAGCGGTGCATACCTATGTGCAGTGTGTGGAAAAATTGTGGGCGTAAACTCGATTCAATGTAGCATCTGTCGACGCTGGGTGCACCATGGGAGTAAGCGCTGTAGTAGAATAAAGGGACCCCTACCGAAGGATAAGTCAGAAATAGAGAAATTTAAGTGCGTAGTGTGCAAAGGCAAGCTTGTGTTAAGTGATAATCCTGTGGCTGTGGATTTTGGAAATGAGTCATTGGAGCTGGTGGACAAGTTTTGTTACCTAGGAGATACCATCTCTGCCAGTGGTGGGGCCGAAGCTGCCACTGTCGATAGAATTAGATGTGGCTGGGGGAAGTTCAGAGAACTGCTGCCAATTCTGACCATGAAAAGAATGCCTCTCCTCCTGAAGAGAAAGGTGTATGCCTCATATGTTAGAAGTGCAATGACGTATGCCTCAGAAACATGGGCCGTTAATGTAGAGAATGTCAACAACATGGAACGTAATGAGATGAGAATGGTGAGATGGATGTGTGGGACCAGGCTGCAGGATAAAATAACAAATGTTGAGCTGAGGAGACGTTTAGGTATAAAGAGTATTAGCGAAGTGTTGCGTACAAGTAGACAGGGATGGTATGGACATGTGGAGAGAATGGATGAACAAAATTTGGTGAAAAAATGCAGGTCTGTGATTGTGGAGGGAGCTGCACCAAGGGGTGGACCGAGGAAGACCTGGAATCGGACTATACGTGCCAATCTCAAATCCAAAAACTTGACAAGTGAAGCAGGCCTTAACAGGGTTGCCTGGAATACCGCCATTAGGACAAGATACTGAAACTGCACGTCTGTGTGGAGCACTCAGTCTTAAAATTGTATGTATGTATGTATGTACTGGCGATCTGAAAGTAGATTATGAGAAGAGAAATGCTTAACCCGTACTGTACCGTAGGATACAGTAATAAAAGTCCCCAGCAGTCCCAAGCAATGTGGCAAAAATGGCAGGAGAGACCACCTATCCACCTCCAAAGATGAGGCAACACTGGCTCTGTCACCCTTCAGTGCGTCTCATATAAGCTGAGAAGTGTTGTCAACATTGGAATAGTGATCAAAAGGTTGTGGTAACTGGTACAGGGTTAAACAGGCAGTTACAAGGAAAGTACATTACTGACGGATATATACTTCGCTGGGATTGGGGAGTTACATATCTACTGATGGATATATACGTCGGTGGGATTGGAGGGGTTAAGAAATTTGGATGCATGAATAGTTTCAAAAACTTTACAGATACAAGAGATGAGAGCAATTGGACGATAGTTGGAGGGTTGACAGCGGTCACCCTTCTTTGGCACAGGTTGAATGAGAGCAAACGTCCAGCATGAAAGGAAGACGTTAGAAGAGAAACAGAGAAGAGTCAGCACGGAAGCACAGTTTTTAAGTACAACAGGAGGAACACCGTCCTGACCGTACGCCTTCTTAGAATTAAGCCCAGAGAGGGTAGAAAGTACATCTTTAGAAGAGATTATGATATTAGGCATAAGTAGGAGAGAGGGGGGTTGAGAGGGAGGAATAGTACCGTAATCATCCAAAGTGAAGTTTCTAGCAAAAGTTTGAGCAAAACTTTCAGCTTTGTCAGAGGAAGAAGTGATGGTTGTGCCATCAGATTGGAAAAAGGGAGGGAAAGACGAGGAAGAAAAATTGTTGGAGAGGTTTTTGGCTAGATGCCAGAAAGCTTGGGAAGAGCTAGAGTTGGATAGTTTAGTGCATTTATTATTGATGAAAGAGTGCTTGGCAAGTCGAAGAACAGATTTGGCTTGATTTCGGGCAGAAACATAGAAAGAATGAGACTCTTGAGTTTTTAGGCATCGGTGCCGTTTGAATGCTTCCTGCTTGTTGCGGACAGCAGTAGAACAAGCGTGAGTAAACCAAGATTTGTTTGCATTAGACTGAGAGAAAGAAAATGGAGAGGATTACCTCGGTAACGCGTTCAGCACTCTCTGAGGGTCACCGGCCATGGAAGCTAAAGTCATTCCATGGGAAATCGAAGAAGTACTGCCGAAGAGCCCCACAGTCGGCAGCGCCAAAGTGCCACAAGCGCCGCCGGCTGGGAGGATTAGGTGACTGTACCGGAGAGATAGGACAGGTGACAGATATAGTTTATATATCAGTTTATAATTATATATCCATAAAAGGGCGATGATAGAGCTTTCCGATGACACCTGAATCATCCTTGCATCCATCTGGTTATCTTGCAACGATTGTGCAACTGAAGAGAAAAATCGCCGAAAATTAAGTATTTGCCGTTTTTTTTCCTGTATGAAAGGTGTAGGAGGCTAGAGCGGTATAAGATAGATCCAAGTACATGCCGCGCCACTGTGGCGACCGGACCAAGCCTGCCTGTCGTCCCTGCAACACTCGGTCTCTCTCTCATCGCTCATACCTCATACCGTCTCAGATACAAATAATGGCCTGAACCATTTGAATCTATCTAGGACTGAATTGAATTTTCCTGTTATTTCTTTACCTATAGTGGACATATTTTGTGAGTTCATTCAAGGTTTTTAACACCTTACGAGCGGCCTATGCGGTTTATTTATGTGTACCGCACAGCGGGGTGTTTTTAGCCAAAATAGGGCTGTTTACGTGATCATTTTCATGCCTAAATAAGACCCAGAACGTAAAACAAGTACCTATCCCTGAAAGGGCATAAACAGAGCTTTCGAATGACACCATAACGATCCTTGTATGATGGATAGTTTTCTTGCAATAACCGTGCAACGCGAGTGCAAAAAGCAGGTAATTCGGTACTTTCAGTACATAATTGAGTATGTAGCGAGTGAGAGAGGGAGGAGGGAGCTGAGATTTGTGTCAGTAGGTTCGCCGCGGTGGTCTGGAGCAGTCATACGCTCGCTAGTCTCCTGCCACCACTTGTCTCTCTCTCTCAGCCACATTACGTGCTGAAATTGCCACTCGAGTTATGTCGAGCGCCGCCACATAGTCCAGCTTTATTTAACTCGACTTATGTTGCTCGCCGCTAATTAAGGGTTAATACTTTGATCCCTAAACCTTTATCAAGCTTAAAAGAACTCCCCATGACCCCTCTTCAAGATAGTTGTGTATATATTTTGGTATAAAAATGTTCTGGCCGAAATTTGGTTCCTCCTTGATTACAGGCTCACAATCGCACGCCAGGAAAAAAATCAACACCCAAATGGCACAAAATATCTTAATATTGGTAGAGAAATGGGGCGAAAGTTCGCCAGACTAATGGCGCAAACATCTTAAAATCTCAAAGCTAATGGGGCTAAACATGAGGGAGAAGGAGGGCCAGAAAAACAATACCGCCCCCTGAATAATTTGAGTGTTGAGAGTCATGATTTGTGTCGTTGAGTGTACAGTTATAGCTATGAGTACTTTAGCACCTCCTTGTGATATAAACAAAACATTGAACAATAACAATGGTCTATCCAGTCAAGTTATACCTTTAAGCCCTGCCCCTTTCCACCAGGGTAGTATGTGAAGTAGGAATTATCGTACCGCACTCTTGGAAGAGTCACTTGTCATCTTCCAACGAAGCTAATAAGAGCTCATCATAACATTCATTGCATGATATAAGAACACTTTAATACATGAAGATTTTCAGTATTTTTTTTACTATACAATATTCCCTTATACCACAGGCTTGTTCATCCTCCTATAAAGTTTATAAGGGGTTCCTTAGCTCTTTGTAACAAAGAACCCAGTGTTGGCAACTCTCCTCTTTCATATTACGCAAGGATTTCTCTTTGCAATGCTTCCTTGTCAAAGTTGTCAATTGCTCCTAGTATAGGTGAAAGCCGTTACTGGTAAACTGTTGACCTCTGATCTTGTTACTTAATGCATGTGAAACTTTCATTGCCCTTGAGGTTTTTTCGCAACAACATAGACTGGCTCAGTATTCTCCTCATCAAATTACTTAAATACGTTCGGAACATATTCCTGGACCCAGATTCACTAACGGTCGTAGCGTGCGATGTCGTACAGCAACCTACGATCGTTCCTAAGGGAGTGCGGAAGGTGTATTCACGAACGCATCGTTGAGCTCCCTTACGGCTCCCTTTCGGTTATTTTCACCGAGGCTTCTCTTGACCAATCAGGCGCTTGGCCTTTGTAAATAAACAATATGTCACCCACATGACCGAAGCGCCAAGAAAAACCTATTATAATTTAATTTATGAGCTTTTCATTGTTTAGCATGGCTAATTCGATCCACCACAGCCAGCAGGAAGAAGAATAGAGTATCTTGTGAATTGATGATAAGAAATTAGCCTAGCTAGGCTACAGGGAAGCCTGTTCGTGGCCCAAGTTAAAGGATTTTCGACGGATTGATCATTGATAATCATATGTTAGGCTAGTTGGGTGTGTATTATTTATACCTTAACCACAGTATATTGTTCTACTTTACCATGGCTACACCTAGACAGGGCGAGCCAAACCAAAATGCCAGACTTTACTATGTCTATGCCTACACAGGCAGTTCTAGCCAAGCCAAAATGCCAGACTTAGCCTAGGCCTAATTTTCAAAATAGGCCTAGGCTAGGGTAATTTTTTGGTATTCACAACACCTCAAGGCCTATCTACCTTTTCAAAATAGGCCTAGCATAG
This sequence comes from Paralithodes platypus, assembly GCA_032716605.1. NCBI lineage: Eukaryota > Metazoa > Arthropoda > Malacostraca > Decapoda > Lithodidae > Paralithodes > Paralithodes platypus. The sequence goes on along the minus strand of CM064523.1, from coordinate 39,782,254 downwards.
CCTAGGCCTCCTCAATCTATTATCCAACAGTTGGCCATGGGAAATAATGATAGGTTGAGGGGGGCTTTGTCCCCCTCACCTCCCATGACTTATTGCCATCATCAAATATATTACCAGCATGGGACTAATAACAGCTAGTTAACAATGAGGACGGTACGCCTGAAAACACCATCTTAACCTGCTAGGCTTCTACTTTACCATGCTTAGGCTACACCAAGCTAGGCATTGCTAGCCTAACCAAAATACCATACGTAGGCCTAACTTTTCTAGCCTAAATAGCCCTAACTTTTTCAAAATAAACCTAGGTTATACTCTAGGCTAGGCTAAACAAAAATATTCACAACACCATATAGGCTAGCCTATTATGTTTTGTTTAGACTATGCCTAGTGTAATTATTTTCATATTTTTTTCCTGTGATACTTTCAAATTTGTTGAGGAAATAGGCTACCCTAATCTAACCCAGCTAGGCATTGCTAGCCTAACCAAAATACCATACATAGGCCTAACTTGTCTAGCCTAAATAGCCCTAACTTTTTCAAAATAAACCTAGGTTATAGCCTAGGCTAGGCTAAACAAAAATATTCACAACAGCATATAGGCTAGCCTATTATTTTTTGTTTAGACTATGCCTAGGGTAATTCTTTTCATAATTTTTTTCCTTTGATACTTTCAAATTTGTTGACGAATAGGCTACCCTAATCTAACTAAGAGGTGGTGGGGAGTTGGAATAAAACATTTCCGCAATAAATGAGGGTTAAAATCTACTAATGGTAGGCTACGTGTTGTCGCAGCACATGCATTTGTGCATCAATTAACCTTGACTAGGTCTAGGCTGGCATATGTAGGCTATTCATAGCTTAATTCGGCCTGTCATAAGACATTAAGGATACAAATATATTCATACTTTGTATTAAATGCCTTAATGGTGTTGTAAACACAAGTTAACAATCATATTGCGCTATTATTGCCCCAATAATGACTTTGTGTGTCATAAAGAGCTATACTGCAGACGAATTTGTTATGGTCGCGGGTTGTGTTATCGATATTTGTGTACCTATATCCGGGTCAAATTCATGTAAGGGTGGTCTGGACCACCCTTTGCGAAAGGGGATTTTAGGGGCTTCCTACGATCAAAGATGGCCGCTACGACGCTTCGTGAATACTAGCGTTGAGACGTAAGGGAACGGTAAGGGAGTTTTCGGATCGTACGACCGTTAACCCGTACAGCCCCAGCGACGCGTCTGACGCGTCGGCGATGTATGTAACGCACAGCCCCAGAGACGCGCCTGACGCGTCACCCTAATTGCGCCGACCGTAACCTCAGGTGTAGCCACTCAAGAGGGCTCAGATTTGTATGGGAACTGTGTACGTATCCCACGCAACCGTGCCGATGGTTGAAAACTCTCAAAGTCCACGTGCGTGCGCGCGAGCGCTCAATAACCTGTTTTTTTGGGATAATTGCCTTCAATTTTTTACTCTTGTAAAACCCATTTTCGGGGGCTCTGTAGGACCATTTTTTAAGCTTTTTGAGCAGTTTTTCGTGGTTTTTCCTTCATTCCTAACCCATTCGCTATTGTTTCTGGAATAAAACCATTTTTTGAAAACCGGCCGGGTTCTGGTGCGCAAACATTACAAAACTAGCCGGGGCTCCACGGGTTAATGAATCTGGGTCCTGGCCTGGCTGATAATTCAGGGAGCACTAGCAGGTCTGCCAGGGGTATGGGTAAGAAACGCCATTACACTTGACCACAAAACAATCTTTACACTGGTGAGCTGTAAATCATCTAGTGTGAACGGAATGAATTGGGTGAAATATACGTCTGTGAGGTATTATCATAGGATTTCGACCCACTTCCAGAATGTTTAGAGCATTAGTGTAAAGATTGTGTTTTGGTCGTGTGTACCTGCCCCTTAAAGAAGACAGGAGGTAACTCAAGAAATTATTTTAATAAATTTTTGGATAAGGACCAAATTATGTGTAAAATTTGGGTGAAATATAGGCTTTACTAGGAATCTATATTTTTCTACAAATGTGCCTGTATATTATTGTTATTGTGCTTAAGCAATACAGAGAGGGTAGTTTTATAGTGGTCAAATTGTATTTGTTCACATGTTAGTCGAATTTTAGAAATAGGCGATTAGGAAATTAGGTGATTTTTGGTTTATTATTTTTACGACTTTGACAGCATGCTGTGTATGACACAGGGAGAATATAAGGAAAACAAAATTACAGCCTTATAGAATTTTTTTCCGTTCTTTCCAATGATATATATATAGGCCTATATATATATATATATATATATATATATATATATATATATATATATAATTTTTGTAAGACGAAAACTTAAAAAGCTTATTGCGTTTAAATCTCCCTAAGTTACATTTTGAGAAACACGGGTGTAAAGTTGGAGAAGTGTTTACTGTAGATGAACTCGACTTCCAAGATAAATTACATAGTTAACGCAATGCAAATTTCAATTCTAAGGATTTCTGCATATATTATAGAGTATGTAGATATAATGGGTTCATACATAATGATACAGACATACAGACCCTCCCCCCACCCCCAAACCCCCTGCCCCCTGTCGCGAGAGCGCCCAGATGGCCCGCGATAGTTTGAAAACACATAAAAATAGACCGATTTCTAAGTGGATTTCAGCAACAAGATTGTACACACTATACAGAGGGATGTTGAGTGTATGCTTTTAGGGTGATAACTGATTTGTGTAATTGAGGCCGAAAATTAACCCTATTTAGGGTGGACAATCCCCTCAAGTGACATTTGAATTGAGCCAAATGACAGTTGAAAACACAAGTGTGTCACCCTCACCCTGTTAGAAGACACCGGCATTGCCTACTGTATGTAGCTAACTTCCCACTAGGTCTAAAAACAGTTACATGCACAAGGGAATGGAGTTATTGGAAAGAGGTTCCATTCCTGAATTTTCCTCCTGACTTGATATTTTAGATGGGTTGATAGTTTTGAAGGACTTTTTTAATAAATAATTATAATAAATCAATATTTACTTCAATTTATCAGCAAACTGTTACACATAGCGATAAAAATTATCGCTATATTCTGAAACTCTTTGCCTTTTTCATCATTATCTTGGTATTAGTTTAGCAATTTTAGACATGCATTTACTATTTTGTAGCCTAGCAATTTTTGTAAACTGATTAAGCGGCATTTTGTTTCAGAATTGGTAACCGCTCTAGTCACTGCTGCGTCATGCAGTCATGCCAGCCGTATGATAACGGTTGGGGAAGTGGACTGGGCTTACAAATAAATCTCGATTGGATAGACCATAGAGAAGCACAGTAATTTAACCTTTTCTAAACACGATGACTCATTTCTTTTCGGTTTTCTGGCTATTATTAGACAACTAACCGACAGAATCTCACTGACTCCCATATATTTTTTAATGATGTAAATATTCCCACCACCCCTAGTATTGACATTCTCGGTGTAACATTAACTACTAACTTGAGCTGGATACATTATGTTAGAAGCATTGCTAAGAATGCCTCTAAAAAACTAGGACTCCTGTACAGAGTTCGAGAATTCTTCACTGACGAGCAGTTGGCCGTGATATATAAAAGTCATGTGCGTTCTCAGATGGATTACTGTTCACCTCTGTGGAGTGGTTGCATTGAGGCAGTTGGACAAAATTCAAAATAAAGCTATTAGATTAATCAATAACCCTGTAATCACACAGGACCTTCCTACATTATCCATACGTAGAAACGTTGCATCCCTTGCATTATTCTACAGATATTTTCACAGCAATTGTTCCGAGGAACTTGCTTCAATTGTGCCGCCTCTCCACATCTTTCCCCGTAGAACTAGGGCAGCTGAGAGCGCCCATGAATTTACACTTTCTCCTCCACAATGCAGAACTTCTGCTTATCAAAATACATTTATCCCTAGAACTACTACTCTTTGGAATTCACTTCCCTCGAGTTGCTTTCCACAAACTTACAATCTACAAAAGTTTAAATCCAGTTGTTACAAACATTTTATGAATGGAGGATGCCTTTAGGCACATGGACCTTTTTGTTTTATGTGTTTTTCCTTCCTTCGTTCATTGTCTCTTAAAAAAATAAAAATAAAAAATATATATGTAGATTAGGAAGGCAAGTTGGAAGTTGGAGGGTTAATTAAGATTTACTCTTTCAATTCCCACAGATCCTTTCAAAGATGTACAAAATCGTGTAATGATAGCCAGAACAAATTGTCTGAACGTGACATAATCTTCAAGGGGTTAATATTTGTGGTTCAATCGCTGTATACAACTATTTTACCAGTGCATTATAATTCCGCCTCCATAATTTGTCCCACCATTCCTGTCCACGACTGTATATATTTACGGTGCTCTATAGTTTACTAGGTCCGTTAGTCTTACATATACTGGGTTATTTAAACACACAAACATTCTGTAAACACAGGCAGCAAGTGTATAATGCTGTAGGCTGTGTACATTTTGTCAGGCCCGGGTAGCGAACAGTATGAAAAAAAACACACATCGGGTTTAATTTCCATAATTTCATGTTTGGTTAGCTCTCAAGTAAAAAAACAGGACAGCAAATCTTAACACACAAATTCAATAAGCTCTGATATTAGGTTTGGTTTAGTTTTGTCGAGTAGTATTTTTGTTTGTATATCAATCGAGATTAAGTTGAAGGTGAAAAGATAAAACGCAAGCTTTGAGAGTAACTGTACCGTTATGTCCTGTGATAAAGGGCAATTTGTATACGCTTGCGCGTTGTATTTTGCAGGAAACTACAGGTATATAGTTTTACTGGTTCTATAGTTAATACAAGATATACAATGATTACTGTAGTCAACTAACAGTACCTAAATATTATGTTCGATAAATATAGGTAGTATCTCTCTCTCTCTCTCTCTCTCTGTTTATAATATATATATATATTTTATTTTATTTTTTTATTTTTTTTTTAGCTTTTGCTGATGTTGCTATTCAGCCTATGATGGAAATTCCCATATCAAAATAACGTACACTAAAGCATGTACATTAAAGATAAATATTAGGAGATTAAGGCATTCCTAACCTGAATTAAATTTCTTGGTAAACATTAATTGAATAGTGTTAGTTATCTTATAAATATGAACTACACAAATTACAGGAAATTAACATAGAACATTTGAAATACAAGTTCCTGAACCTATAGAAATAAGTAACACCCCGTTCTTAACATTAATCATCAATTACAAACCCCAATGTACTTGAATAAACTAATGAAAGCATATGGTGGTCTCGGGATTCAAACTGGGGACACCACACCCAGAACATAAGCACCTACACCATTACACCACCAGCACAGTTAAAGATTGAGTACACGATCACGATTAATATCCATTTTTGAATTTTGGATATCAATCTAATCATGTAATCAGACCCAACTGCATTATGGAAAGCGTAATGTTTTAGTGAGAGGAAACCACATTGAATGGGGCCAAGAACACTAAGGACTGGCCTCGCTATACAAATTCCTGAAGCTATAGAAATAAGTAACACCCCGTTCTTAACATTAATCATCAATTACAAACCCAATTGTACTTGAATAAATTAATGAAAGCATATGGTCCGCCCGGGATTCGAACTCGGGATACCACACCCAGAACATAAAGGAATACATCTGAAGGGGATGAAAATAGACATGGTATTCATAAAATATCTAGTAACAGGACCATCAAAATAACAAGGTGATGAGAGGAGACATATATTTATAAAGGAGGGCCTAACTAATAACAGGGCCATATGATAAACAAGGGGATGAAAGGAGACATAGTATTTATAAAATAACTAGCAATAGGACAATTATATAAACAAGCAAAGGCAAGTAGCGAAACAATGTCATGAAATAGGCTTAGTAATTGTTTGCTTGAAGAGCTACACACTAATGGAAAAATACAAGAATACAAAGGAAATGGACAAAACTAAACACCAAATGCTGGAATAACAAAAACATGACAGGAGGCAGCATCAAAAGTCTTGAATATTATTAATAATACTAATACTAATAATTATTATTATAATACTACTACCGTACTAATAATAATAATAATAATAATAATAATAATAATAATAATAATTATTATTATTATAGTAATAATAATGATGGGTAGAAGGTGATGCACTTAGATGAAGTGATGGTATATAAAAATAAGAACGTTCGTTAAAATTAAAACGTGGACCAAACAAATAAAGGTGGAAGTATTTAGTAAAAAGAATGTGTGAGTTTAAGAGAGGAAGGTAATTCATTAAAGAGATGATGAGGCTGGAGTAGGGAACCTGAGCAGATTTAATTACCTGAATGATGATATGAGGGGGTGAAAGTGTTGAGAGAGAGAGAGAGAGAGAGAGAGGGAAAGCTAGAGAAAGAACATAGGGGAAGGGGATGAGGGAGGGAGGGGGAGATATAAGGATTATATATTATATCAAAACCTTGCTGTGTATTCCGGGAGTTAATCAAGAGTGGAATGAGGAAGAGTGTGAAGTGAGGACGTTCATTGCAGACAGTGTAAAGCACTATCAACCATCTTATTGATTTGTTCTACTGAAGTGTTATTTACATCTTCTGATGGTTCCACGTAGAACAGATCTTTGTGAACAAATTTACAAATATACTTGGTGTTGAATCTCAATCTCTTCAACTGTAGTTTCTGCCCATGATTTCGCGTTGTATTCATAGTGAGTTTTCGACTAAATATGTTGTTACATTCAACGTTCTCAAATCCAGTAAGTATTTAAATACTGTACTCGTAAAATTACGCGACAAACAGATAAACCACAAGTGCCTTGTTTAAAAGGACAACAAATCATCAATATTAGGTATATCTCACAAATACACGTGAACCACTAAATGTTTTAATCTCTCAGTGGGGTTCGAACCGTCGACCGTCAAGACGCTTTAACCAACTCCACCACTGCAGTCTATCAATATGTATACAGATCGTTGGAGGAGGAAACAGACTAATTTGCCGAACAAACAATACATTATTTATTTAATTATTTAATGAAAATATATCATATATATATATATATATATATATATATATATATATATATATATATATAAATATAAACAGGAGATATAATCTTTTCATTATAATTGATGTAAAAATGACATCGACCAATCAGAGGGCGGGATTCCCTCAGTTATGCCACACCAAGATTGCAGACAATACTCAGCTCCTGGGATGTGTACGTCTGGGAAGCTCTCCACCAATCAGCGGCCGCCATTTTCGCTTGGCACTCTGCCTCCTTCTCTCAAAACGGCAGATTATAACTTATCTCCTGTTCGTTCCATAGTATTTTCCTGCAGTAACCAGTGGTCTGGCGGGAAGATACTATCACCATCTCCCCGAAAACCACTAGAAAACAGCAATGAGAAACTTCCTGGATACTATATGGAAGAGATAAAGGAGGAGGAGAACAGAGGGATTTCGGCCGCCCGAGTAATGTCGCGCAGGCCGCTCCAGCCAATCAGCACGCCCGCAGCACTAGGGGTGGGTATAAAGGAAGGGGGGGGGAAGCCTCGAGGAGCACTTGAGAAACGGCACTGGTACGTACAGGTTCAAAGGTCACCGCCTACACACCTTCCCTCCCTTACCCGGGAAGGTCCAGGCACATCCAGTACTTCGCCCAATACCAACCATGGGCCGAAGTTACACCAACGCTACCCCTAAGCTTCCCGACATATAGCAAGCCTACATACACACAGTCAGGCACTGCATGGAGGGCGGGAGACTTGTGGCGAAGAGAGAGAGTTGGCAAAACACTACTGGCCAGCTGTAAGATGGTAATCCAGGTACAAGAGAGAAGACCCTATTTTTAATAAGGACCCTTATGGGCCCGCATACCTTTGACCAAAAAGAAACGGACCTGACAGAGCCGGATGGGAATAAAGATATGTGTCCTTCTTGGGACAGAACCAAAGATAAAGATTTAGACAATGAACATAAATAAAAATGATTAGTTAAGATGTACAGTTCTCATTGGTAGAAAGGCATAACGCCTATTATATAGTTAGAAATAGAATAGGACTTGATATGGAGTAGAAGTAAATTGAAATGAAACAAACTTAAACTAGATACATGTATATAAAGTAGGTGTGCAGTTTTCGCATTAGCCTACCAAAAAAAAAAAAAAAAAAAAAATGCATACGCAACTCTGCGACCTTGAATTCTGCAAGTAGTATTGAATCTCTTAGGTGAAATCGGTTTATATGCAATTTATATATATACTGTATATATGTTAAATGTTTTTATACTCACAGCCTGACTTGAACCACCGACAGTCAAAACAAGTGCCTATACTTTAATCCACTATACCACGGCGTGTTAGAGGATACTTGTGTGTAGTGGATTAAAGCATAGACACTCGTCCTGACTGTTGGTGGTTCATGTCCGCCTGAGAGTATATATTATGTATATATTTATAATTGCATTTATGATCACATTGAATCTTAACTATTAAAATATTTATCTATAATAAGGTCAGCGTAACACTATTTTGTAGCATTTTGAATATTTATTACAAATAGTGATCATATAGGCTTACTGTGACCTTGACCTTTGACATAAAATAAAATACATAGTTATATTTGGATGGTCGTCGCATTGACCAACTGAATTTGCCTGTATAACTTGGTGAAAATACATTAACCCTTAAAAAGCGGCTCACCACTTAAGTCGAGTTAAATAAAGCTGGACTATGTGGCGGCGCTCGACATAACTCGAGTGGCAATTTCAGCACGTAATGTGGCTGAGAGAGAGAGACAAGTGGTGGCAGGAGACTAGCGAGCGTATGACTGCTCCAGACCACCGCGGCGACCCTACTGACACAAATCTCAGCTCCCTCCTCCCTCTCTCACTCGCTACATACTCAATTATGTACCGAAAGTACCGAATTACCTGCTTTTTGCACTCGCGTTGCACGGTTATTGCAAGAAAACTATCCATCATACAAGGATCGTTATGGTGTCATTCGAAAGCTCTATTTATGCCCTTTCAGGGATAGATACTTGTTTTACGTTCTGGGTCTTATTTAGGCATGAAAATGATCCCGTAAACAGCCCTATTTTGGCTAAAAACACCCCGCTGGGCGGTACACATAAATAAACCGCATAGGCCGCTCGTAAGGTGTTAAACAGTCTAGGAGGAGTTTAGGGAAAATGAGAAATACTCTTGTTTTGACCTTGACTTCTGACCTTAACTATTACAATATGTATGTGAAATTTGATACATATATAATATTTAATTAATAAGCCATAACACAGCCAGTTTTCCAAAATTTGAGTAATCTTTCTTAACCTCTGAAGTGCGCATGGGGGTAATTGGAAACGTCCCCCTGTGCTGACGTATTTGAGGTGTTTCCGTCACTAAAATATTCATTGTGCCATTAATAGCATTAATACTTATCCATATGCGCCTATTATGGGTTGATTATAATGGTATTAACCTGAAACAACAATAAAACGAGTGAAAACAGCGTTTGGATGGTCAAAATCGGAGATATAGCCCGCGAGTTGTATAATGTATGGGTGAGGCAAGCTGCTTTCCCGCCAATTTCCCCCAAGGCCACTGAGACACAGTCGATCGATACTCTCTCTCTCTCTCTTGCACTTGCTTGCCATCAGTGATGACAACACCCTGCTTGCAACTCGCTAATGTTAGCACGAAAATATACCTCAGAATAAGGGAATAACAGGGAAAATAGGTGATAACTGAAGGAGAGGAGGAAAGTGGGGAAGGAGGGGAGGTAGAGGACTGAGATTTTGCATGGCCCAGGGGCCAAAAAAAAATTACATTTTTTTTTTTTTTTTTTTTTCGATGTCAAAAGTTTATTTTTTTTTTCACTTACTCATTAGAGTCTCCCCGCAGTCCGCCGGGGGAACTCTTAAGAGTCTCCCCGCAGTTCCCGGGTTAATAAATAATAAAAGTTGACCTAGTGAAAATTTAACAGTTAGTTTAAGAAATACTAGTAGAAAAACTATTTTGACCTTTGACCTTGATCTTTGACCTTACCCTTTAGAATATGTATCTAAAATGTGGGCAATACGATATCAAGGTTACCAGTAACTTGTATAGTGAAAATGAAGACATTTGATTATAAAGTAAAATAAATAGTAAAAGTTGACCTTTGACCTTGACCTGTGACCTGGACCTTATGTAAGAGTGTTTTTTTTATTTTTTATGTTGACATTGCCCCGGAAAATCAAATAAGCATGCCTAATTTCATTAAAACCCATCAGTTAGTTTCATATATATGAATAGAATAGTTGACCTTGACCTTTATCTTGACCTTTATGATATGTGTGTCCAAATGTAGTATTTCCTTTTCATTGAAAGTGCAACTATATCGCCAAATTTTGTGAAGTTTGCAAGAAAAGTAAAGAAAGTAGCATATTGACCTTTTATTTAACCTTGACCTTTATTATGGAATTGTATAGTTTCTTGTATGACCTTGGCCTAGGTATTCCGAATATACATGGTAAGCCTAGTGAGAATCTAACAGTTAGTATAAGAAATACTAGTGAAAAACTTATTTTGACCTTTGACCTTGACCTTACCCTTAAGAATCTTTACATAAACATTTCGTCAATACGATATATAGGTTACCAGTAACTTGTATAGTGAAAATGAAGACATTTGAGTAAAAAGTAAAATAAGTAGTAAAAGTTGACCTTTGACCCTGACCTGTGACCTGGACCTTTATGTAAGAGTGTGTTTTTTTGTTTAATTGACATTGCCCCAGAAAATCAAATAAGCATGCGTAATTTCATTAAAACCCATTAGATAGTTTCATATATATCAATAGAATAGTTGACCTTGACCTTTGACCATTATCTTGACCTTTATATGTCTCGACATTTATTATTTTACTTTTCACTTAAAGTGCAATTATCTCACCAAATTTTGTGAAGTTTGCATGGAAAGTAAAGAAAATTGCATATTGACCTTTTATTTGACCTTGACCTTTCATATGGAATTGTATAGTTTCTTGCATGACCTTGGCCTAGGTATTCCGAATAAACATGGTAAGCCTAATGAAAATCTAACAGTTAGTATAAGAAATACTATTAGAAAAACTATTTTGACCTTTGACCTTGATCTTTGACCTTACCCTTTAGAATATGTATCTAACATGTGGGCAATACGATATCAAGGTTACCAGTAACTTGTATTGTGAAAATGAAGACATTTGATTATAAAGTAAAATAAATAGTAAAAGTTGACCTTTGACCTTGACCTGTGACCTGGACCTTATGTAGGAGTATTTTTTATTTTTGTTTGTATTGACATTGCCCCGGAAAATCAAATAAGGATGCATAATTTCATTAAAACCCATCAGTTAGTTTCATATATATTAATATAATAGTTGACCTTGACCTTTGACCTTTATCTTGACCTTTATATGTGTGTCCAAATGTATTATTTCCTATTTATTTAAAGTGCAACTATATCACAAAATGTTGTGAAGTTTGCAAGAAAAGTAAAGAAAGTAGCATATTGACCTTTTATTTGACCTTGACCTGTGACCTTGACCTTTATTATGGAATTGTATAGTTTCTTGTATGACCTTGGCCTAGGTATTCCGAATATACATGATAAGCCTAGTGAGAATCTAACAGTTAGTGTAAGAAATACTAGTGAAAAACTTATTTTGACCTTTGACCTTGACCTTTGACCTTACCCTTAGGAATCTTTACATAACAATTTGGTCAATACGATATATAGGTTACCAGTAACCAGTAACCGCGAATAAGAATACGCGGACAAGGGATTTATGATAGAAATATGTATGGATACTTGTAAATATTAGCAATTTAACCCTTAACTAGCGGCGCGCGACTTATGTCAAGGTAAAATAACTGGCAAAAAACGGGTGAAAAAAGGGTGAAAATCGAGTGAAAATGGGTGGGACAGTAATGATCCATACGTCCGACATCTGTGGCCTCCCGGCCCACACTAACTCCAGTTCCCCCACCGCGCGGGAGGATGACAGTGTGACCAATAGTTCGCTAAAAGTGAGCAATGTAGCAAAATCCGCTAAACTTCCATCTTTGAGGTAACACTGTCAGTGCTCCACGAGTGCTACGTAGCTGTATGTGGTGTCATTGTGTAGCGATTTCCGCCTAGTTTTCGGCGCAATACAGTTCCTTTCATGCTGATGGTTGATATAGCAGTCAGAATGGCCTGAAAAGGACCAAAACGGCCACAGAGGACCCGCTAGACAAGGGTTAAAATGGGATCATTGTGTTGTTATTATATTGCCGGAACGTATTAAGGTTTTCCTGTCGCCTAGTCGGAATACGGCAAGTTTTAAACGGGTAGATTATAATGGGAATTTAATAGTTCCAATTTATAAGTTATGACTGGTGACCGTAACTATTTACTCAACGCTTGAACGTATCTCGACCTGAGTCGGAGACCAGATAATACGTAGAATTAAAAGGGGATAATTTATGTGCTGAGTTTATTTACGATTGTTAAAGCCAAGAGATAAATTATGTTCCAAGTCTATTTCCCAATGTACCCGTAACCGTGATGTTGTGACTCGTGACCGAAGTCGAAATAAGTCAATCCATGAATAGCGTTCGTACAGATAGGCTGTAGCGGGAATCCACCAGTTCCAAGATACAATTTATGCTGCCGGCAGTAGGTATTCAAAAACAGGTTGAATATATATCGAATTCGGACAGAGAAACAGATGTCGCGAGATTAAGAGGTGTCTTTTCTTAAAAAACATTACAAACTCCAAACAACTGTCGGATTATTCCCAACCTGTAGTATAGTTTTATAAAAATAAGTACTACAATAATTAATCTGGGAATCTTGCTCACTGACATCTATAACTAAACAGAGACTAAAGGAACTGAGCTATAAGTCTAACCTTTAGGAATATAAACCAGGGAATAGGTGTGGAGAGTTATAGTCTATTTGCTCTATCCCTTTTTGAGGTCATAGTTTCTGTCCTACATATAATGCATAAACCCTAGTATCTACAATTCTTTTTCTTACTGAGAAAATACAGACTACGTTGGTTTGGGTTTACAGTACAACTCGGACAAAATGCAAAGGTTTAGTTATACTGATGGTAATCGGATTGAATATACCAATAGATTTGTTATACAATGTTTTGTGCTTCTTACTTCTGTATTATATGTACTTAACATAGCACACATCAAAATAACACTGGTCCAGTAGAGAATATAGTTGGCTGTACATGTTACCAATTGGTTCTGAGAGGAATTCCCTTTGAAATATATATATCTAGTATTACGTAAGACACAAAACAATGTATTAATATAATGGAGGTACTCGAGGTGGCTCTAAACTTGTCCCTGAATTGTCACGTTTAATTATAGTAAAATCATCTAATGTAAGCCAAACTTAAATTTAAAAAATCATAGTACTGAATTGGCACATAAAGAAAGCTGCACCATACAATATTTGGTTAAAATAGTGTATATTTATAGTTGACTTGCTTGGCTAAACATACACATATAATAAGAAATATAACAAATATTATTGCAGTGCAAAGGAATCACATCAGAAGGACTAAAACATCAGTTATTTTATTTTATTAAATTGGTCTATGATTGAAAATTTGATGGCATTGTGGCAGTAAAATATTGGTCAACCATTGTCCATAATCTGTTTACCTAGATTATTTTAGTTTGTCACTAAAATGGAACTATGTATTTTTGCTAATCTTTACTGGCCTGCATTTCTATGCACATTTGTCAAAAGTAATATACACTTTACCATAACTTAAGATGTGCTATAAGATATTGAAACAAGAGGGGGCACTATTCTATACTTTGCGAATGTGAAAGAGGTGGTAAGGTCAGTAATTCCAATTCATCCACTCATTTCTAAGATTGTAACACGGGGGACGCACATACAAATTGCTATACAAACCTGACAAATGAAGCTATAAACAAGAGATTTGGAAGTATGTGTGAAGCCTGATGTATGAAATGTGAATTTAAGCTTGCATGTCTTGGTAAAGTAACCTTGATAAGGGGGTGTGAGTGTGGCTGGTAGTGATTTGGAATATTGGATATACCTGGATGATTGTACAGAAGCTCGCTAATATAAGGACCTGAGGCAGAAGTATAGTTCTGAAGGAAGTAAATAATGCTTTAAATTACTGGTCATATAATGCGTTGATGATTACACACCGGTGGTAATATATGACATACACCTATGAGATTTACATGCATGAGAAAAGTTGGCTAAAACAGAACAGTATCTTACACAGTATGTTTTATATAAAAAATTGTGAGATGTGATATTTGCATTGAGCCGACACAATATTCTTGACCGAGTTTGGCCAACAACAATTGACAAGAAGAATCGGGGTTTCACTTTTGCAATAGCAACAGTAAAAATATATATAATATAATATAATATTATACATAGTGTATACAAGTGGGATTTAGAAATGTGCGAGGCAAACAGTATAAAGAGGTGAAATTGTAAATATTTGTATAAATCACATTTAGATGCTATGGATTAGTCTTGGAATTTGTAGTAGAATTTCATCATACATACATACATAACATTTTAAGACTGAGTGCTCCACACATACGTGCAGTTTCAGTCTCTTGTCCTAATTGCGGCGTTAAGGACTGCTTCACTTGTCAAGTTTTTGGATTTGAGATCGGCACGTATAGTCCGATCCCAGGTCTTCCTCGGCCCAACCCTTTCGGTGCAACTCCCTCCACAATCACAGACTTACATTTTTCACCCAATTTTGTTCATCCATTCTCTTCACATGTCCATACCATCCCAGTCTACTTGTACGCATCACCTCGCTAATACTCTTTATACCTAAACGCTCCTCAGCTCAACATTTGTTATTCTATCCTGCAGCCTGGCCCCACACATCCATCTCACCATTCTCATCTCATTACATTCCATTCTGTTGACATCCTCTACTTTAACGGCCCATGTTTCTGAGGCATACGTCATTGCACTTCTAACACATGAGGCATACACCTTTCCCTTCAGGGGGAGAGGCATTCTTTTCATGGTTAGAATTGGCAGCAGTTCTCTGAACTTTCCCCAGCCACATCTAATTCTAGCGACAGTGGCAGCCTTGGCCCCACCTTTCGGCAGAGATGGTATCTCCTAGGTAACAAAACTTGTCCACCAGCTCCAAAGACTCATTTCCAATATTCACAGCCACTGGGTCATCACTTAACACAAGCTCGCCTTTGCACACTACGCACTCAAATTTCTCTATTTCTGACTTATCCTTCGGCAGGGGTCCCTTTATTCTACTACAGCGCTTATTCCCATGGTGCACCCAGCGTCGACAAATGCTACATTGAATCGAGTAAACGCCCACACCATTTCCACACACTGCACATGGGTGTGCACCGCTCTTTTCCACATTGCCTCGTCTCAATCTACAATGCATAACCTTGGTTTTGTTAATATATACTCTTAAACCCATGCCCTCTCTCCATCTTCTGAATTCGGCCTCAGCATCTTGCATATTGTCAGCTATTAAGACTAAATTGTCTGCATAAAACAGTTCCAACGGGAGTCCGCCTCTAAAAACTCTAGACAGTGCCTCCAGGACCATAATAAAGAGGAAGGGGCTTAACACTGAACCCTGATTTACTCCAACCCGGACTGCGAACTCATCACTCAGTACACACTTCACCCTCACCGCACTTCGTGAATCCTCATACATCTTCATTATCACACACACCAGCCACTCTTCCACACCAAGTTTCCTCATAGCCCACTGCACAACATCTCTAGGCACCCTGTCAAAGGCCTTCTCCAGGTCTACAAACACAAAGTAAAGATCCCTGCCTTTTAGCAAGTATCTTTCCTGTATCTGCCTGACTATGAAGATAGCATCGGTTGTACCACGTCCTGGCATGAAACAAAAATGCATATCATCAATGGAGATACTTTGCCGGATCAAACCCTCAAAGACTCTCTCACAGACCTTCATGATTTGGTAAAGGATTTTCAGGCCCCTATAATTACCTCTATCTAGGGAATCCCCTTTTCCTTTGTATATATTTACTATTACAATTTTGTGCCAATCCTCTGGGATTTTCTCATCTTTAATAATGGTGTTTATCAACTCAGTAACTAAGTTGACACCAGTCTCCCCTGAGGCTTTTATCATCTCAGCAACAATGTCAGAGCACCCTGGAGCTTAACCGTCCTTCATTTTATTGATTGCGGCACTCACTACAGCTGGTGCTATCAAAGGAGTGGGTCCAGATATTGGTTTTTCGATACTAAGCTGTTCCTTATCCCATTCAAACTCTACATTTAGCAATCGTTCATAGTGTGCCTTCCATGTTTCTCTGATTTTATTTTCTGCATGCACAATCTTCCCATCATCGTTTCTAACACACTGTCCACCTATAATATCTCTACTGTAATTTTTAACTCGCCTAGCTAGGTTGAAGATCCCATTGGGATTGTCAGTGTTGCACACTTGTTCGAGGACCAGGTCCTTAATGCCTTTTTTAGCATTGTAAATAACTCTTTTGGCAGTTCGTTTAGTTGTCTGGTATTCCTCCTTGCTGCCTCCCTTCTTCCATGCTTTGAAGCATCTCCTTTTCTCTTTCACAGCATGTTCTACCTCATTGTTCCACCACCAGGAGGTCTTATTCCTGGGGTGACCCTTTTTTTTCCCACAGACTTTGTCAGTGGCAGCGATAAGGCTATGATTAAGAAAATTCCATTGACTATTTACATCGTTAGGCCTAGCTTCCTTATTTCTGTTCATTTCCTCCAGTTCACTATGAAACCTATCCCTAACTTCCTTGTTCTTCAGCAGCCACACTTTCCTGTTGGGCATGTATACCTTCTTGCGCTTAGGATCTCTGTATAAGCTCATGTTGCACACAAGTAGCTTATGCTGGGGGATACATTCTTCGCTCGGGATGACCTTTACATCCTGAACCAGTTTTTAGTCTTTCCTGTTAACCAAGAAGTAATCTATCTGGCTACTGGAGACCCCAGAGTTATATATGATCAGATGGCTCTGTCTTTTCGCGCCTTCCAGATTCCTCCTTCCGTAACCATTTCCTCCATGTGCTTCCTCGTATCCATCTGCAGATGCTCCCACGTGACCATTCAGGTTCCCTCCCACGATTGTTATTTCATTCTCCGAGAGGCCTGAAATGACATTGACGGTGTCATTCCAGAAGTCTTCTTTTATCTCTTTATGTAGGCCAGCCTGTGGGGCATATGCAGATATCACATTCAGAATTCTTTCACCAACTTTCAACTTCAAAACAATCAGCCTTTCGCTAACTCTCGTAATCTGAAGCACACTTTCCGCCAACTCTTCAGCCACCAGAACACCCACTCATCCTTTCGCTTTATCAGTCTCCACCCCCCTCCAGTAGATCCTATATCTTTTCTATCTTCCAATAATCCACTGTACCCCATGCCTCTTCCAGAGTGTTTCCTGGGCACAGCAGATGTCCACTCACCTCCTCTCACACATCTCAGCCACTTCATTTGCACGCAGATTCAAACTACTAACATTCACACTAGCAAGTCATACATATATAATTGTTTTCCAATTGTAAACCGCAGGGAGGGTAGGTGTGGTGGAAAAATATTGCAACTGACTTGAAAATCTTTATGTCCCCAGTACAAATTCTGATGTGTCAATGGAAAGATATCATTGGAATGGAATTTGTGGTGTACTTTGTTTCAGCACATTATCACAAGGCCAACAATTGCGCCATTAAATTATCCTTGTTGTTTCTGATACATTATCATTTCACGAATATTTCCATACTCAAACTATATATACTATGAAGCAGTACATAATGAGTGAGTATATACTATGAGGCAGTACATAATGAGTGAGTATATACTATGAGGCAGTACATAATGAGTGAATATATACTATGAGGCAGTACATAATGAGTGAGTATATACTATGAGGCAGTACATAATGAGTGAATATATACTATGAGGCAGTACATAATGAGTGAGTATATACTATGAGGCAGTACATAATGAGTGAGTATATACTATGAGGCAGTACATAATGAGTGAGTATATACTATGAGGCAGTACATAATGAGTGAATATATACTATGAGGCAGTACATAATGAGTGAGTATATACTATGAGGCAGTACATAATGAGTGAGTATATACTATGAGGCAGTACATAATGAGTGAGTATATACTATGAGGCAGTACATAATGAGTGAGTATATACTATGAGGCAGTACATAATGAGTGAGTATATACTATGAGGCAGTACATAATGAGTGAATAGCTTAGCCTAAGAGCTGTGATACTCTTGTAAGAAGGTTTAACTGGGCGAATGCGACGCTCCTTCCGGTATATAGCCCATACAAAAAAAACACACAAAAAACACTCCAGAGCCGGTGAAATGGAAGCAATATGTGATTAGTTGATATGTTTCCCCTCCACCACCTCCTGTCTTCCCCCCAACATGTGCCCCAACCCTCCCTCTCTCCCCCCCATTGCCACCCTACTCATATAGTGGTTATTTTCCTTTCCTCACTCCCTATGAATCCTCTCTCCCGCTCAAAATACGTCATTTCACCCTTCCCTACCTTCTCCTGGCCTTCCTCGTCCCTCTTACATGCAAGGTAAAGAACTGAAAGCTCAGCCTGCCTCAGGCAAGCAACGAAGGCACACCTATGTCACGCTCGTTCGTACACCTCCAGGCTCATCTCCCGTCACAATATTACAGTTTTTCACTAGATTGTCCCCTTTACACCTATTTTCTGGTTCTCAAACGTTCACATGTTCAATATATATATATACAAGTTAGATATGCAGATATAACAAATTTTGTCGGATATGACCTATAAAGACTTTGCACCGGTGGCACTTTAAAAAAAACATGGCTGTAGCGTTTCCCCGATTGATAAGTTAGGTTTGAGAAGTTCAATAAGTGAGGTAACAAGATGAGAAATAGATTTCAAAACTGTAAGAATCCAGTAGGGATAGCCAGGTGCTGTTGGTCTGTGATGGCAGGACTACTTATGAGCTGGTTGCAAAAACAAGTTTGTCTCCTTGTCTCACTCGTCATCTATAACATAACTTCCTGCCTTTCTTAATTTGAGCGATAACATTTACAGAAGGAGAATTGGAACAATGCATTAAAATAGTAAAACACATAACAGGCACATAACCTTTACACACAAACAATGAACACCAATTATTCATTTATGAGGTGAATTGGAAGTAATTAGCATATGACACGAAACATCATGACCAAGAGATGAAATTGAGAAAACCATTACCGGTACGTAATCTGCTACTATAACTTATTCACAATTATGCAGTGGCAAACAAGATGATTATTTGACATCCTAATATATATATATATATATATATATATATATATATATATATATATACAGTATATATATATCTTAGATGTCAATGTTCACCACCACCAATGGCTCTCCTCTCTTTTCACTGACCAACCTGGTGAACAAGTCTAAATTTTCTCTATCATAAAAGACCTAGAGCAGTTAGTCCAGCAACCCACCCATATCCCGGATCGCTTCGGAGATCGGCCCAACATTGTTTACTTATTTTTAACCTCTAACCCTTCTGCTTACACTGTAAATATTTGTTTTCTCCCTTGGGCTCTTCCGACCGTAAACAAATATCTCGTTGTATTATTTTTGGAAACTTGACGGGTTTGAATGGGAAGGATTGAAATAGAAAGGTAAATAAATCAAGAAAACAGTGTTCAAGATCGAAGTTATCCATATGACAGAGTGATACATACCGGTAACAGTTTTCATCACACTTTAACTCTTTATGCTATGAATTAAAGCCATAAAGACACAGTTCACTACATTTAAATTTCACTACGTTGAGTTTGAGACTTCACTACATTCAGATTTCCTCACATCACTCAGTTATATCACACTACATACAATGTCTACTACATTTCATGTATATTTCAATACATTCAGATGTCACTACATTCAAATTTCACAACAAAATTTGACTGCATTCTGATTTCAACTTAGGCCTATGCAGATACACTCAGAAGTCAAATCAATCTCATGTATCGTAGTTCTTTCACCATAGGCTACACCTATTATAAGCATAGTATATAACTAATACAAGCTATTTCACCAATCTCATGTATCGTAGTTCTTTCACCATAGGCTACACCTATTATAAGCATAGTATATAACTAATACAAGCTATTTCACCAATCTCATGTATCGTAGTTCTTTCACCATAGGCTACACCTATTATAAGCATAGTATATAACTAATACAAGCTATTTCACCAATCTCATGTATCGTAGTTCTTTCACCATAGGCTACACCTATTATAAGCATAGTATATAACTAATACAAGCTATTTCACCAATCTCATGTATCGTAGTTCTTTCACCATAGGCTACACCTATTATAAGCATAGTATATAACTAATACAAGCTATTTCACCAATCTCATGTATCGTAGTTCTTTCACCATAGGCTACACCTATTATAAGCATAGTATATAACTAATACAAGCTATTTCACCAATCTCATGTATCGTAGTTCTTTCACCATAGGCTACACCTATTATAAGCATAGTATATAACTAATACAAGCTATTTCACCAATCTCATGTATCGTAGTTCTTTCACCATAGGCTACACCTATTATAAGCATAGTATATAACTAATACAAGCTATTTCACCAAACACTAATTCGTATGACTACAGGTATGTCGACATTCTCAGATTTCAAATAGCAAAACTATTTCACCATAGTTAGGTTTCAAATACAATTGGTATTCTCTCATTTGAAGTATGGTAGTGGGGAGGATCCTCTCACACAGCACTTCTATACAAAGTAGAGAGGAAAGCCTTCCGTCTCATTAACTCACGTCCACTCACCAATTACCTGCATTTCCTCTCTCTTCGCCACAATGTTGCATCTTTCTCACTACTCGACCGCTATTACTATAATCAGTGTTCCTCAGAGCTCTGTCAGTGTATACCACCCACTTTTCGTAGAGCATGTAGCACCCGTCTTGCAATACAATCCCATCCCTACTCTTTGCAACTCTCCAACCATAGAGTGAAACGTTATTCTCAGTCTTTCTTCTATTCTACTGCTGAGCTGTGGAACACTCTAACAGGATCAGTCTTTCCCTCTTCCTATGATTTAAATTGCTTAAAACGCCCTGCGTCCAGGCATTGTGGCTCCAACGTCCATTGAGTTTGGCCCTGTCACCCTGTCAACTATGGGGGAGGCACTCGTCACAGGCAGTTCTGTCTTTTGTCTCCTTCACTCACATAGAAAGAAAACAAATAATATCGTAAGTACAGTTACTATTTCATTATAGTTCGATTTCAAAAGCGATACTGTTTAAGCAGTTTACTCATATTTATAATTGATATTACTGTAATAAAAGGATTTTCATTATAAAATACCCAAATATAATGATCCGTTCTTAATCTCAATGTTCTAAATCACCATACTGAGTTCGACCCACCCTTTCCCCATAACATTGGTCTACACACATATTGTACCCCACTTAAAAATACAGGCACTCAATTTGAACCATGCTGTTTTTGTTATTATCAATACCGGTATACCCATAGTACAGACATTTTGACTTCACCAACCAACATGTGCATATATGCAAATTTACAAATTTACATTGTCACCAAGCCAGCAATGACGAGAGGGGGATGGCCACGAAGGAATCGCCTTCATATGCCGAGGTTACTCATGTGATTATCAGTTTACAGGGGAGGGTTGCTTAAGACCAATTGCCAAGTTGCAGCTAGTTTGTAGTACACTGGTGCTCCCTATCTTGTCTTAGGGTTGGGAGATATGAACACTCAACAGTGATTTAGAAAGATGCATCAACTCCTCCATTACCAACTGCCTATGTAGGAACACGAGGTACGGTACCATAACGTTGATGTAGGAACATGAGGTACGGTACCATAACGTTGATGTAGGAACATGAGGTACGGTACCATAACGTTGATGTAGGAACATGAGGTACGGTACCATAACGTTGATGTAGGAACATGAGGTACGGTACCATAACGTTGATGTAGGAACACGAGGTACGGTACCATAACGTTGATGTAGGAACATGAGGTACGGTACCATAACGTTGATGTAGGAACATGAGGTACGGTACCATAACGTTGATGTAGGAACACGAGGTACGGTACCATAACGTTGATGTAGGAACACGAGGTACGGTACCATAACGTTGATGTAGGAACATGAGGTACGGTACCATAACGTTGATGTAGGAACACGAGGTACGGTACCATAACGTTGATATGACCACAAATCATCAAACAAGCTTCTAATCTCTGGGATTGATTCGTTGGTCCCCATCGATTGATTGATGAATTCACATTTCTCAATCCAAATAAAAATACTTTAAATTCATTTAACTGCTTTGATATAACTGCTAAATACCATTTACAGGTAATTCTGCATAACTACTACTCCTGCTATTTTATGTATAATTTATTTTATTTGTGTATGTTAATGCTTTGTAAGTGTGTATTTTCTACTTAGAAAGTGAGGAAAGCCCATTTTATTAGCATTTGTATTATTAATTGTAATTCCAATACCTCAACAATCTAGGGGAGAGTTTGGGAATGCGGGGTTTTGGGTGGGGTAAAAATAGGGGTATTATGGGAATAACTCTAAAAATGTAATAAATAAAATTGAAAAAACACCAAAATGTTGAAATCCGAGCCAAGTTTTGGCAAAAGTTGGCTCGGATTTGGCCAATTTTCAGAGTCCAAAAAGGGCAAAATTGGAAAACAAAATTGGCTCGGATTTCACCCTTTTTCAGTTGAAGAAAACCCCAAAGTGTTGACCAAATTTGGCTGGTGTTTGTCGAATTTTCAGAGTCCAAAATCACGGTAACCTCATTTTGAAAGTTGGCTGGGGTTTTCTTGTTTTTCACTGTTGAAAAACTCCGTAAGGATGTGGTTAACATTAGCCTAACCTAACCTAGTATTATGGATTGGGGGCTTCCGCCCCCACACCCCCGCTAAATCCATTATATCCGAGCCAAGTTTTGTCATTAACCTAACCAAATAACCTAACCTAGTATTATGGGGTTAACATTAGCCTAACCTAACCTAACCTAACCGAACCTAATCTAACCTAACCTAACCTAGTATTATGGGTGGGGGCTGCCGCCCCCACACCCCTGCTAAATCCATGAAATCTGAGCCAAGTTTTGTCATTAACCTAACCAAATAACCTAACCTAGTATTATGGGGTTAACATTAATCTAACCTAACCTAACCTAACCTAGTATTATGGGTGGGGGCTGCCGCCCCCACACCCCCGCTAAATCCATGAAATCCGAGCCAAGTTTTGTCATTAACTTAACCAAATAACCTAACCTAACCTAACCTAACCTAGTATTATGAGTTTTGCCCTTTTTGGACTCTGAAAATTGGCCAAAACTTGGCTCGGATTTCAACATTTTGGGGATTTTTCAATTGTATTTATTACATTTTTAGAGTTAGGCTATTCCCACTGCCCACAATACCCCTATTTTTACCCCACCCGAAACCCTGCATACCCAAACGCTCCCCCTAGATTGTTGAGGTATCGGAATTACAATTAATAATACAAATGCTAATAAATAGGGCTTTCCTCACTTTCTAAATAGAAAATACACACTTACAAAGCATTAACATACGTGAGTGTGGGTTGGGGGGGGGGGCCTGAGGATATGTCCCTATATAATGGGCGAAATTGGCCTTTTTGACATGGAAAAGACCCTGTAATGCAAGCCCTAAGGGTCTACTTACGGTTATATATTGAAGAAAAATAGCCATACTCGAGAAATACCGCCAAAAATACCCCTAAATGTGAGGAAAACTAACCTGGCATGAGGCCTTCCAGGAGGTTGTGTTTGAAACTGACGTGACTGATGTCACACTTCACAGGCGAAGTGCATTGTGGGTAAAAGTTAAAATGTATTGTTACAAATTGATATCCCAAAAACTAAATGTAGAAAAATGAGAAAGTAATAAATTCAGACAGTATGTAAAACACTGGAAGAGACAATTGTAAAAGATAATAATAATTTGTGGGGAAAATAAATCACTAGGTGAAGCTCGACTCTCATTGGCTAATGAACATCCGGGAACTTCTGGGAGGAGCCTAGCATGTAAACAAAGTATTGTGGACTGGACTGGACAGGCTGGACAAAACTTAGGACTTAACTCTGAAAATTATATAGGGGGGTGACAATGAAATTGACAAAATAAGAAAAGTATCCCTTATCCGCGCATCTGTAGGGTCCCTTGAGTAAGGTAAGATCAACAACAAATAATTACCTAAGACAGGAATCCCGTAATCGAGGAGTAGTTGTGGTGCAGTTAACCCAATAATAGTAGATATATCGATTATATGCTCGTTTGTTAAGTAATAATAATTGTTAAGTAATAATAGTAGATATATCGATGATATGCTCGTTTGTTAAGTAATAATAATTGTTAAGTAATAATAGTAGATATATCGATGATACGCTCGTTTGTTAAGTAATAATAATTGTTAAGTAATAATAGTAGATATATCGATGATATGCTTGTTTGTTAAGTAATAATAATTGTTAAGTAATAATAGTAGATATATCGATTATATGCTCGTTTGTTAAGTAATAATAATTGTTAAGTAATAATAGTAGATATATCGATGATATGCTCGTTTGTTAAGTAATAATAATTGTTAAGTAATAATAGTAGATATATCGATGATATGCTCGTTTGTTAAGTAATAATAATTATTAAGTAATAATAGTAGATATATCGATGATATGCTCGTTTGTTAAGTAATAATAATTGTTAAGTAATAATAATTGTTAAGTAATAATAGTAGATATATCGATGATATGCTCGTTTGTTAAGTAATAATAATTGTTAAGTAATAATAGTAGATATATCGATGATATGCTCGTTTGTAATATGTTAGATTTTAATCAAGTCCCTAAATTAATATGTCCAAATTCCATCCCCCTCACACAAGATAACGTAAATGATGAAGTTATGTTCTTTTACTTCAAATAATATATATTTTTGATGAGTTATTATACCTTCTATATGAAGTTGTCCCTGTTATGGTTTGTTTATTTTGCAAGTATTAAATTATAATTAAGTTCACTGTTAAATGCTTTCATACTTCTCTTAACCACTAAAATATTTACCTTAAGATGCGTTCCTTAAGTATGTGTGTGTATATGTGATGCGTTCACCTCCTCCCAATGTTTTTATTTTTTTATTTTTTTAGCTGCACTCGACACACTCACAACCTCGTTAACCCAGAGTCCATCACATTTTATGAGGGTAATGGCCGTACTTTATTAATTATATTGTTGTCACACTGTTCTACTTTGAATAGTTTTCATTGCAATTTCAGTTCATCAAGTACATAACACCCATTTGTTTTTGTTATGTTTTATGATTCTACCCGTTCTATTTGTTTGTTTACAGCAACAGTTGGGAGACTGGAAAATAGTCCTTTTTTACTGGACATTTTAAGAAATGCCATAAGAGAGGAACAGGGAGTATGAGATGGGATTATATTTTTTATAGGCAGGAAATAGATTGGGTACCTGGGGAGCTTTGCAAAGATTACAAATAAGCTGGGGCTGAAAGAAGCTGGAAGGTGAAATACTGGATATTTAGTCTTAGGAAAACAGTGACAGGTTACACTAGAATAATGATATGCTGAAATATGGAAGAGCTTGAATTGTAATATATCTAATGATGATGATGCAGTTTTTACCAACATGCACCCACTGCTCAATAACTGGGATAAGGTGGGTGCCCCGATGATCAGGAACTTCAGTGAACAGTGGCCACAGATTGCAAGATCATATCATCCACCACAGCACGGGCGTCTGCCAAATAGCAAACTGGCTGGCCTGAGACTCGATTCCTCGACCTCAAGGTTAGCAGACGAGTGCTCTACCAACCGCTCTACGGCCTAATGTCTGAACAATTACGTAAGGAAAGTAATATGTGACAGAAACTAGCTAGTCATATGCTATTGAAATTAAGCGGTTATCTTATAAACTAAGTGGGCTAACTGACAAAAGGAATTGATTAAATATACATAAATGTAAACAAAAAACTAATTAAATCAGAAATTAAGTAATCAAATGTCATAGTATTTAAGCAGATGGTATAGTACCGGTTATTAAGATTGTATAAAATTAACTAATGAAGTGCCAACGAAATTTATACAATGGGAGATTAACCAAAACACAATGCCAAATAATTAACTAGGCAAATACCAAAGGCACACTAGAAACACCAGAACTAAATACAATGAACTTGTATCAAAGAAAGGTTCTGTTGAAAGTCAGGTCACAGGATGTAAATTATAAAAGCAGGTTCAATGGCAGGTGTTTGCACAATAGTGGACGTAATATAAGGAGAGGGTATAATTAGTATTATAATGGTGTTTGTAGAGAAGGACAATAGTTGGTGGTAATGGTGTATGTAAAACAAAAACTACAAATAATAACCAAATACAAAATTTATAACAGGATCGCTCTGACAAAATAAGGAAAGCTTTATACTATAAGACGGACCCATTCAGTTTGATAGGGCAGCACGAGTAATGTGGGGAATTTATAATTGGAAAACGGTGATTTTATGATGTTGAACACAAATATAGGTTATGTATTGAGGATGATCACAGCTAATTTCGAAAGAGTAAATGGGATGTGAGAAAATTATCAAACCAAGATTCTGAGTAACTTATCAGGCGTTTAGGTTAAGGCAAGTAGTTCAAAGTAAGGACACAGTGGAATATCTTGAAGTAAAGCTTTGGGAGAATTGGTCAGGACAACGGTCTACGAGGCGAGAACAAGAGCACGGGCGATACACAACCACCTCTCACTACACACAGGACACCA
The DNA here is from genome assembly GCA_032716605.1 of Paralithodes platypus. NCBI lineage: Eukaryota > Metazoa > Arthropoda > Malacostraca > Decapoda > Lithodidae > Paralithodes > Paralithodes platypus. The sequence continues at coordinate 39,755,290 of CM064523.1, read as the reverse complement.
CTGAGGGCTGAGGCACTGATGGAGCCCTGATGTTCACTCCCCGCCCACCACCCAGCCACTGCTGAGCACAGCTTGAACTCCCAGCTTACGTTTCTCACAATAGCCCAAATAGCTCCAAAGTATAGTCCAATAGCCTCACACAATAGCCAACGTACACCCATTTTATTACTATGAAGTAATTTCCCAAGTAAGCCTAATCCAACTGCCTAGCCCAAGTAGCCTAAGCCCAATATATGGGCCTTAATATTTTACCTAAGTGGCCCAACAGAGTAGCCAGACTTACCTCCACAATTTGTATTTAATGCCTTCACAGCATTACCCAAAGAATCCTCTCTGTCTCGCTCAACAAACGTAGATCCACTCTGAAATTTAGGCCGTATTGTTTCCCTGAATAATTGTTCGGGGACAATTATGTAAACCAAAATAATCCAACTGATAAAGTAAAGTCCATGATCTTCATCCTGCAGTCCATTTGTGTCGCCTAAACAATTCAATCGTGCTCTCACGGTAAATATCCAATTCGTTAAAATGGTTTTCAGTTCTTTAAAAATAATTGTGGTAACATCTAGGACAATTTCGCCAGTCTCTTAAGTGAGCGAAACGTGTATGAACCCTTGGCTCACTCTTATTGTTTGACCGAATCAGCAGAGTTCCTTGGCAGGATTAAACAATATTGTATGGTACAGGTATGGAGGAGAGAGGAGGGAAGTGATTGAAGGAGGATTCATTATATATATATAATATATATATACTGTATATATATACAGTATATATAAAATCTACCTATCTATAGTTACACGCCTTCATCCCCGAGGGGATAGTCACAGATAAATCGTCCCCATGACCCTCTTTCATTCGTCAGCCGGTGCTCCTTTTCCCACCCCACACCACATTAACTTATATACCTCTCAACTCCATCCTTACATTTCATTCTCCGCCTACCTCTCCCTCCCTGTCATTCCACTGCATTGACTTATTTTTGTCATTATCTCCGCATGAACGAAACAATTCAAAGTGTTTCTTTAACTCGTTCTCCAGCACATCCAGATTCATACCACATGCAGTACTTTTGCACTTGTCTGTCCCTCCATGTGACCCCACATACTCTTTTCAAATAACCTATTTCGCCCTCTCTCACTCTTGAATAATGCCTCTTGAACAATAGCCATGTTCCACTGCCGTACATCAATATTGGAATCACCTCATAATCATGCAGTGAATTTTCTACTTCCATATTCACCACCCTATGCCTAGTTCAGCGTACTGTACCTAGAATCCTCCTGCCCTGTTGCACCCTCTCTCGTGCTTCATTATCCAAACTACTGACTGGTTGTATAAACGAAAGCTGAATGTCAAGTAAGCTTCCTTTTCACACACCCAGTACCAAACATATTCACCAAACGCTGCAACTCACTCATCATCACGCAATACAATTGTATCATCAACACTCAGAAACACAGGCAATCTCCACCCAAGACCTTCATAGGTAATTCAACATCCACTGTAGTTCCCTATATTTCGTTCATTACGCCATCCATATATACAGTATATTGAACGACCATAATGACATCACACATCTCTGCTTTAACCCAATATTCAGATTAAATAACTTGCTCTGTCCATCACGTTACATGCACTGCTTATCTTGCACCCTCACAAATGCTTCTCATTTCTTCTAGAAACTTGCCATCTACTCCATGCTAACTATTAACGTGCTTCTTAAATCTATGGCAATCTATCAATATTTTTCCTTTGTATGCAGCCATGCAATACAATACATTTGTAAGTAAGAATCCTACTCACTAATGGATTCTCAAATTGTTTTTCTTTGCAGTTGGCGGATGCATGGCAGGAGACAAGCATAATTACTAGAGCATCGTGGGGATACTTTAAAGCCTTTGTTACCATCAGGGGTATTTAGAAACCTTTAGTTTAGTTACTTCAACCTCTGCAGTTGTCTTTGAGTTAGCTGTGGGCAGAAAACTAATTTTGGAGAGGTAATTATAAGTGAGAGAACTCTTATTTCTTTATTGTTAATCTGGCAACCTCTGCGTCATATGTGCGTGAAAGGGTTAATAGATTTCTGGCCCCCTTATATGAATACTATACCCAGCAACAGACTTTTTCATGCAACGGACAAGTGACGGTCCCATATATTCCGTTGAACCGAGGGTCGAATGTACCTAGAAACACAGTATAAGAATGCACAACGACAGAGTCCATAAATATTGACTCTGCCTAAATTCCCACCTGTGCGAAAGTATCTAAATAAATTAGAGTTCACGTATATCGACTCTGCCCAATTGTCACCTGTGCGAAGGTGTCTAGATATTTTAGAGTTCAATACGAGTTGCGTAATTAAGTTATTGTTGATTCTTGTGAGAGGTTGTTCATGCATTATTTGTGAGTAAGCTCAGAGGTAAATTACAGCTAATTAATTTCTGAACTCGTTCCAGATCCTCATTCATGCTCAGAAAGTATATATATATATATATATATATATATATATATATATATATATATATATATGTTTTGTAACCATTTATCATGCATATTGATTCATATTGTTTAGTCTAAGAGTAAGATAATAAATACTGTTCTCAAAATATACTCAGTTTTATATGTATCCTTTATTACTTCTGTGTATGATTTTGCCTTCTCCAGTTGAGAGAACCTACCAAATCCAATCACAAAACCTGGTAAAAACCCTAATATAACAATAAGGCTAATTCTTGAACATATCCTAAAGCTAATAACAAGATGGTAACCATAAAAAAAAAAATCCAGTTACCTGATATTAGTGGTTCAAGTAGTGTGTACCGGTATGTGTATCATGAATGTCTTTTCAAACTGTCCATAAATTATTGTCCATGACTGTACAATTACCTGTAGAAATAGCTATTATATGTTAAAGCCGAGACGGTGAACATTTAATTAGGGCAAATATTTACTGGGGCATGTTTTTAAGAGACTATTTCGAAATAAGTCAACATGTTAAAAGTTAATTTAAAAGTGTTATACCACTGCGAGCTATTTTACATAAGTATATACAAATAAAAGAGAAGAAACATTACATCGCTATTCGTGTTCCCATATTTTGTCTAAATTAGTTGAGTGTATGTTTGAAATATAACAGTATGATAATAGTCAAGTTTCCCTATACATATAGACTTATTGTGAGTTTCCCTATACATATAGACTTATTGTGAGTTTCCCTATACATATAGACTTATTGTGAGTTTCCCTATACATATAGACTTATTGTGAGTTTCCCTATACATATAGACTTATTGTGAGTTTTCAATAATTACTCCTAGCTAACACTTGGAGCTGGAGAGGTGATGAGTTGAGGTAACAGCAATGGGTCGTCTTATTCTTCTTTCCGTTAGGCCGTCCAGGTTGGCCTTTCGTGTAGATAAGTTGTTTGGGATACAGTTGGATGGACTGGTTTTGGATCTTAAATGAGAGTTCCTTAATGTCATGACATCGAGCACTTTCATCGGACTAACGCGAGTAGGTTTAGCCGGACATGTCTGGGGCTAGAGTTACTTGTCTATCCTGATCGGCATGTTCATCGGTGAAAAAGTTCCGTTTCGGTACTCTTGACTTAGGTTCTTTAATACGATGTCTCTAATGTCATGACAGAGTGACAACGTATCGGACTAACGCGAGTAGATAGCAAGATCATGACCTGTACTATTTCACTCGATCGGTCACTGACCGTTATAAGAGGTTTAAAGAACTCAGGGGCTGTTTTTAAGCCTCTTAATTGCAAGTGTCCGCTACCATGGCGTTGGACAGATGCACTAAGGACTTCTATATGCCGAGTGCCGGTTGACGGTATCTCGCAAAGCCCTGCAAACTAATCAAAGGATATTACCATGGCAAGTATCTCTTGGTAGTTTTGTTGGGTGAGTATTTAGTAGGAGAAGTAAGGTGGGGACATGTCCACGAGTTTATACTTCTAATACTAAAAGGTGCAGCCTATTAGGGATCTTGTGACTATCACATTTACCATTGTAGGTGATCGTACCAATTCCTTAATAGGTATGGCGGATTTAAAGAAGCTGAGTTTACTCTACCTAGACTGAAAAGGTCCGCTCATATAAAATGTAAATTAATAACAAATACCTGGAGTGTAACTCACTATTGATGGGTGGTAGGCAAATGGCTACTTCTCGAACACTATTGGTTGTTTACAGCCCGTAGCCTAGTAGGTAGAGCTCTCGTCTCACACACGAGGGGTCGGGGGTTCAATCCCCGGCCGGGCGGAGACAAATTGGGCTTGTCTCCTTTCATGTGTTAGCCTCCGTTCACCTAGCTGTAAATAGGTACCTGGAATAAGTGGACGACGTTGTGACGTCCCCTCTGGGGTTGGCAAAAATGGTACAAGAGAGATGGGTATCATATGGTTCACCTAAGCTGATGGCTACCTAAGCCTTCGGGCGAGACGGTACCGTCTATAGTGAGAATGGTACCATACAGATCCACCCTAAGCCTCTGTTTCCGATGTCGCCAATTGGCTAAATACAGACTACACACACATCCACAGCCATTCCAACAGTACATAAAACACTTAACATGCATTTCACGCAATACATTCCCATTTAAGGAGGCGCGATAATAATGAGCTTAGCTCGCATTGCGTGGATTCCCCTTGACGAACAAGTAACTGAGTAACATCGAAGGGACCACGAGGGCGCACCTTAACAAAAAAGGGAATAGGCCTAGGTTAAATAATATTGAAGAGATTTAAATCATGATAATATGGCTTAGCTTGTCAGTCTGTCTGTCAGTTGGATGAAGTTATATGATGAGAGCTGGATGAAAGCCGGAACGAGGGTTGCGGCGAACTTAAGAGTGGAGGTAGTGTTGCCTCGATGATGGACAAAGGAGCTCTGACGCGGCGGCGTCTCGCTAGACACATCATCGCCTGTGCTACTATTCTAGCGGATACTGCTAAGTCTGTAGCGAATGTCTAGTGGTAACTATTGTACCACATTTTTAATATTACGACATGGCTATATGATAATCGTCATATATGCATTCCTAAAGACTCGTAAATACTATACTTTCGTATACTAGACCTTATTTAACTTATTAAGCTTACATACTTACTGTCAAGCTTACAAACTGTAGATACTGTACTGTTACATACTGTATATAGGGTATGATACATAGAAAAATTATGTTATACCACTAACTATCGTGAATCCACGATAATAGGGAAAAGAACTCCTCAGACCTTAAGAGATATTTTCTATGGTTTCAATCTTCTTTTGAATGGGAGGGTAATTATAGGGCTAGATTACTGACATGCCAGATCATGAAGCCCTAGAATTGCTTGCCTTGTTCAGGTTTCGTCGGAGTAGTGATGACTTTAGCTATGTCCCAGGGCAGGTGTGCGGGGGTCAGAAAGTCATAAGTCCAGTAGGAGCAGATCTAGGAGGATTAAGAGCACCCCTCAGAAGTTCGCAGGCAGGTGAGTCGGCTTCTGGATGGAAGAAGGGCGTAAGTGGTTTCTCTTCGTTTGCTGTTGTTGGTCCTTCTGTCCTTGGCTAAATATTATCTTCTTTCTTGGCGCCTTGTGGTGTTGTGATATGTTGGTGATGGTCTTGCCTGGTGTTGTTGGTATTTCCGGGGTGATGATGGCAATTATGGCGTCTCGTCTGGTGTTACTGGCGGTGTTAGGGAATTTAATGGTTTGATGATGCGTGTAAATTTTGTTTTGTTGTTTCTCGGGTACACATGGTTTTACTCTTTCGTTATCTTTCTTTTGTTGGAGCGGTATTTTCTTTCTTGGCGTGTAGGTCTGGTCTGATATGTTTCTCTCCTTCTTCCTTGTTGACGAGGTGGAGCAATATAGGTATCCGGAATTTAATATTTGTAGTTTCTGTTTTGGTGGTTATGGTGTTTGTTTTAGTTCCTCCTTCTTCCTCTCTTCTGTTGCATTTTGTCTGGTGGTCCAGATTCCGTTGCTGCTTTGTTTTGGCTTCCCTTTCTTCCGGGTTCTTCCTTTTCTTGTTGGTGGGGGTCTTCGTTAATTCGGTTATTTTATTTCCCTCTTCGGAATGATAGGCACGACCCCGTCACTCCAGCCGGAAACTAAATGTGTTCCCGTGGCGGGTGAAAATCGGTAGGGTGTTGAGATACAGTAGGTCCACCAGTCTATCAATCGTTGGTCTGGAACATGCTGGGGGCTTGTTGAGACCGTTGGGTACGAGGGTTTTTCTGCTATTATTGCTTCTGTCTGTGTTTCGTCAATGTACCGTATCTTGAAGCTTGGTTCCTGATTGGTGGTCCATTGGTCCATTGGTGGTCCACCTTAGTGATGAAGGTCGTGGAGGTATTCATGGTACTGGTGAGCTGGTTCACGTGAAGGTGGGCAGAGGTGGTGGTTGTTGCGCTGGTGGTGGTGTGAGGACAACTGGTGACCCGGTCAGTGATCTGAGGGGTTTTATTGATCCGTGCGGACGCAAAAGTACTGAGATTACTAAGCTGTCAAAAATTGGATGCGGGAAGGCTGATTTTCTGTTTTGTCCTGACGAGATTCGGAGCGTTGATGGTGCATGCGTGTTAGTTATGTGTTTGTGATGGTGTGGTCTGGGTTGGTGAGGGCTTTGTAAGGTGTGTGTAAAAAAAATTGAGGAAAATCGGGCCAGGGGTTTTGATAAACGGCCTGATCTTGTTCGAATGGAGGGGCTGGGTGACGGAATGTTGCTGGTGTGGAGGATGTCGAGGACTTTGGTGATAGTGGGGTTTGAGGTCAAGTGTTGGGGGTGATAGGTTGAGTTATGAGAGTGGGTTGTTGGGTGATTTGTTTGGAAATGGATGATTTCTGTGGAATGTTTCGGGTCGGAGAAGGTACGGTAGATGGGTAGGATGAGAGCGTGGGGGTAGCTAGGCGAGAAGTGGTGGGGGGTTTGAAATTTGGCTTGGTTGGTTGGTATGAGGGGTTGAGGGTGATGTTTGGGGGCTTGTTGAGGTGGAAGGTCGGTTTGGGGGGGATAGGGTTGGGTGGATGGTGGTGGGGAAGAGGTTGGGGTAGGATGTGAGGGGGAGAGGAAGAGGCGGTGGATTTGGTTGAGGTTGGTGACTTGGGGGGGAGGTTCGTGGGGATGGGGTGGATGAGGAGGTTGGGTGTTTTCTTTTTTGTGAAGGTGGTGAGAAAGTGTGGGGGGATGTTGAATGTCGTTTGGTGTGGGTTTGTGGTGGGTCTGTCTGGGGTGCCTTGTGCTGGAAGGGGTTTGGTTGTGTGATTTTTTTTTCTTATAAGACGAGGTTGGGGAGGAAGGTGGGGGCGGAGACGTAGCTTGTAGTAGGTAGTGAAATGAGGTTTGACTGACTGTGCTTTTTCCTTGTTGTTTTGGTTTGGTGGGTGGAGGGCGTTGAGTGCGGGGAGGGTGAAGTTGGAGGTGGTGAGGTTGGGGGTGGGGAACTTTGATTGGTGTGAGGTACTTCTGGATTTGTGGGAACTGTTGCAGTTTTGGTGGGTTTGATGGTGGTAGGTTTGGGAAGTAGTTGGTGAAGTTTCGCTATGTTGTTGAGGTGCCATAGGAGGTTGTTGGTTGCTGTCCCCATCAATAATCGAATGACGGTAGATCCTTATGAAGCGATTTCGGTATGTCTTAGTCTCTCCGTGGTAGTCTATGATAATTTGGTAAGGATTAGGGACTTTCAACACCTTATAGGGTCCTACGTAGCGGGGACCTAGCTGGTTTACTACGGGCAATTTGGCTACCAATACGGTGTCACCTATGGCGTAGGGGTTGGTGTTGTCGCGTTGTATGTCTTGACATACTTGTGCGGTGTGTAGGGTGTTCTTTAGGTGTTGTAAGGGGTCGAGGTCGGTTTGAAATGTGGGTGCTTGAGCAAGATGGTGCAATGGGAGTAGTAGGGGGCGACGCCGTACAGGGATTCGTGGGGGGTGATACCGTCCTCTCGGGGGCAGGAGTTTATTCCCCACTGGATCATTATAATTTGGGCGGGCCAGCCAGTGGTGTTCAGGGCGATGAGGCGAGTTCGCAACTGATTGTTGATGGTTCGGTGGCTGCGTTCGCATATGGCGTTGCCTTGGGGCCAATATGGTGATGAGTGGGTGATCTTGATTCCAAATTTTTTTGCGAAAGCTGTCCATACGTGACCTGAGAACTCGAGGGCGTTGTCTGATAGTAGGGTAATGGGTAGGCCGAAGTTTGGTAAAATTTCAGTGGCGAGTACTTCTGCTACTGTGAGGGCAGTATGATCTTTTATTGGGCAGGCTATCATGAATCTGGAGTACACGCCCACGAACGTGACGATAAATATTTTTCCGTTACTTGTGGGGAATGGGCCCATCACGTCGAGGGAGAGTGTCTGCCACGGTTTGTTGGCTGAAATTTTCCTGGCTGGTCCAGGGGTTTTTCCTCTATCTATTCCTAAGGTACAGGGTTTACAGGCTTCTGTGACTTGTTTCGCAATGGCTGAGGGGTTAGTGGTCCAGTAAATTTGCTGGAATGTTTTTAGCATTTTTGTTTGGCCCAAAATGTATTCCGTTGCCCTCTTGGATGATTATCATAAGGTCTTGGGCGGTGTGGGGGTCGACGGCGATGTGTCCTGACTCGGTATACAATTGGTCACCAACCTGATGGAAGTAGTAAAAGATGTCCTTTTGGATCCACTTGGGCTTTATTTTCTTCTGCCAGGCTTGTAGTAAGGTAGGTTCTGGTTTTGCATGTGTCGTTTGTTTCTGCAGAGTTGTAGGGGAGGATTGGGTTAGGGCTGCTAAAGTGCGGACGTCTGGTATGGGTAGGCGGGAGAGGGCGTCGGCATTAGTGTGTAGTTTGCCTGGTCGGTAGTGAATTCCAAATTTGTATTCCTCTCGAGTGTTTCTCGCCATCTTACTAGGAGGGCGGAATTCGTCTCTGATCAACTGAGCCATTGCAGGGATTGGTGGCCCGTGATGATATCGACCTTGGTGCCAATGAGGAAAGAACGAAAATGATTTAAGACCCAAATGACGCCGAGGCATTCTCTATTAGTGGCAGCGTGATTTTGTTGGGCTTGATTCAGGGTGGAGCTGGCACAGGCTATGATGTGCTCTTTTCCATCTTGAATTTGGGCGAGGACCGCACCTATGGCGTAGAGGGAAAACGTCTGTTTATAACCTGAAGGGTTGTCCATAATCGGGGAATGCTACGGTAGGGGCGTTCACTAATTTGTTTTTTAGGGTATTGAAAGCTTCGTCTCTCACGGTTGTCCACACAAATTCGGTGTCTTTGTGGGTGAGTTCGTGGAAGGGTTTGGCTATCATGGCGAAGTTTGGTACAAAATGTCTGTAGTAGGTAGCCAGACCTAGGAAATATCGCACTCCTTTAACTGTAGTAGGGGGCTGTTGGGCGGCTATTGCTGATAATTTCCGCGGGTCTGGGGAGATACCTTTCTCGGATATTACGTGTCCTAAGAAGTCTACTGTCTTTCGGGCTATCTCGCACTTTGAGGGTTTGAGTTTTAAACCCGCCTGCCTGATGCGTTGTAGCACTTGCCGGAGCCGTTGGATGTGCTCGGGCCAAGTTTTTGCATATACGATGACGTCGTCGAGGTATGCGAGGCAGGTTCCCACGTTAGCCCTTTTAGTATGGCTTCCATCAGGTGGGAAAATGTGGCAGGACCATTACAAAGGCCAAAAGGCAGGACGTTGAATTCGTAGAGATGTACCCCACTGGTGGAAAAGGCTGTTTTTTGCTGGTGTTCGGATTTGATCGGAACTTGCCAGTATCCGGCCTGGAGGTCGAGGATGGTGAACCATATTGAGCCGTGGAGGGAATCCAATGAGTCGTCACTGCGGGGTAATGGCGTGGCCTCCTTTATCGTTGCGTCGTTTAGGCGTCGGTAATCCACGCAAAACCAGGTGGACCCGTCTTTCCTCTTCACCAGGACTACGGGGGATGACCAGGGGCTGACGGATGGCGTGGCTATGCCTTCATCCAACATTTCTTGAACCTGTTGGTCCTCTTCTTGTCATTGCAGCGGGTTCTTCCTGCGGGAGGGTTGACGTATGGGCGGCCCCGTGGTATGGATGAGGTGTTCCTTCATGTGTGATTTTCCTATTTCGGTGGGGGTTTGAGCGTACACGTCGGCGAACTCTTGTAATACTTGGTGCATTTGATGTTTTTGCAGCGTGGTTTTGGAGGGTGGGAAGTATGATGGGGGAGGTGGTTGTGATCGGGGTGGGGTCAGTGTCGTCAAAGGTTTCTAAGTCCCCAATGATAAGGCCTTTAGGGAGTGTTAAAACTTCTTCAGAGATGTTGGCAATTAATACATTGTTATGGCGGGAGGATAGTAAGGCGGGTTGAATCCGGCAACGTTCCATACAGGTGATGGTTTGTTTCGGGGTAATAATCATGTTGGTTTGGGGAGGGGGGTGTAGGTGCACCCATTGTTGGTGTTTGTGGGGGATGGATCTGCGTTGATTTATTACGGCGGGACTGATGATGGTGGGTTGAGGAGATATATTTTTGGTTTTACTATGAGGTGGATTGTTTGGTGGGAATGTTTAATTTAGATGGGTGGGAAGACAGGGTTGAATTTAATAGGGTGGAAAGGGGAATGGCGGGGGCGAGCAGTATGTTGGGTAGGTTGTTCAGCTGCATTGTAGTCTCCGGGTCAGGGGAAGGTTTGGCAATTTTTTGTTTCGGCAGCGTTGAGTGGGAGGTGATATTTCTTTTTAGTGTGAGGGTAGAGCAGGTGTTAGGGATGTTTCTTTTCTCTAGTTGGGATATTTTTGGTCTTCCTATTACCCTTGGAGAAGGTAGGGGTTTGTTTTTAGTGAGCTCTTCGGGGAAGGAGCTTTTCCTTTCTTCCGTTTTTTTTTTTTTTTTTTTTTTTTAAAGGTTAGGAGCTGTCTGCCGCAGTCCAGCTGTGCTTGAAGCTGGAGCAGATCCAAACCCATATATCCTTCGTATTGCTGACAGTCAGAGTGAAACACGACAAAAGGGTGATGGCAGGTGGCGTTAGGTTAAGAGGTGGTGACATGCAGTGGCGCCGTTTCTCCCCTGATGAGTAGGGGGGTATCTCCGGCACTGATGAGGTTGGTGGTGGCAGTTTTTAGATTCCCTAACTTCTTCTTATGTTTGACAAAAAAAGAGTTGATCAGACACGACCGGGCTGCGCCTGTATCAATGAGAATTCTCACTAGAATGCCTCAGATTTTTGCGAGGTGATAGATTGGTGGTGGTTTGTCGAGTGCAGGTTCCCCCGGCGAAGCCATGATGGGCGGGGGAGGTTTTAAAAACCCTGGGGGTTCTCTTAGGAGTCCTCCAGGATTTCCTCCTCTGTTTCTGCAATCTGGACTATCTCTTCGGTCTCATATTACTCTTCTATCTCTTCTTCTTCTAAGTGTTGAGATTCCTCTTCGGCCGCTGAGACGCGAGGGATATTGATTTTAATTTTGGCTTGATCTCGGATGTTGTGAAGGGGGCAGGTAGAGTTGCCCGCTCGGAAATCATAAGGGTTGATGGTTATTATTGGGTGATCTCTAGTGGATCGTTGGTGAAAGCGTCCAGTCGTTTAGGAGAATGGGAATATCCGTTTTGGTTGAGTTTTGTGTTGGTTTGGCCGGAATTGTTGGGGACTGCTGGCGTGGTAAGGCTGAGGTTAACTCGGAATTTGTCTGGGGTTGTAGGTTTGAGAGTTCCTTTGTCGGTTGTTTGGTTGCGGGTGTTGTTATGGCCGCTAAAGTGAGTGTCTTGGGGCGGCCGGCTAGGAGTTTCCTAATAATTAGGACGTCTTTTTGGAATCCTGTCGGATCGTGAATGGTAAAATGTTCCTTAACAAAATTTGATAGCACTTTGAGGAGATGATGTAAGGTGTGTTGCTTCTGTTGCTCCAGGGTATGTGATGGGTAGGCGGATTTGACATGTTGGCTAATGGTGGCCAGGGTGACGTCAAGATCTCATTCGTATTTGATTTATTTGATTTTTGTTTGGGCGATGATCGAGCCCAATGATGGCCGGATGGCGTTGATCACAATGGACCGGAATTGGTCCCAGGTAAGTGTAGGGGTTACCTGGGCTACTAAGGAAACGGCTTTTCCTAAGTGCGTTAGCAGTACGGCGATTTTCTCATGGTCGTGGCTGTAGGCCAGGTCAAGTACTGGCTTAACCATCTCCAGATAAACTTCTGTATCGTATATGTCTCCATCGTACTTTGGAATGGGAATATGGGAGCGATTTACTGCCATGTTGACTAGTGTTATATAATGCTCTATATCTTCTACTTTTGTGTGCTGAAATTTCTTTTTCTTCCCGAATTAAGAACCACCGTCTGCCGCCAACGTAATACCAGGGCTTTTACCAGGTGTTTGGATTTGGTAGGTTCTCTCAACTGGAGAATGCAAAATCATACAACAACATGGGCATAGAAGAAATAAAGGATACATATAACACTGAGTATATTTTGGGAACAGTATTTATTATCTTACTCTTAGACTAAACAATATGAATCAATATTCATGGATAAATGGTTACAAAACATATATATACACTTTTTGAGCACGAATGAGGATCTGCAATGATATCAGGAATTAATTAGCTGTAATTTACCTCTGAGTTTACTCACAAATAATGACTGCACAACGTCCCACAAGAATCAACAATAACTTAATTACATGATTCGTATTGAACTCTAAAATATCTAGACACCTTCGCACAGGTGGGAATTGGGCAGAGTCAATATGTGTGGACTCTAACTTATTGAGGTACCTTTGCACAGGTGAGAATTTAGGCAGAGTCAATATTTGTGGAATTGCTTGTCTTGTTCAGGTTTCGTCGGAGTAGTGACGACTTTAGCTGAGATGTCCCAGGGCAGGTGTGCGGGATTAGAAGGTCAAAAGTCCAGTAGGGGCGGATCTAGGGGGATTAGGAGTATCCCTCATAAGTTCGCAGGCATGTGAGTCGGCTTCTGGATGGAAGAGGGGCGTAAGTGGTTTCTATTCTTATGCTGTTGTTGGTCCTTCTGTCCTTGGCTAAATATTATCTTCTTTCTTGGCGCCTTGTGGTGTTGTGATATGTTGGTGATGGTCTTGCCTGGTGTTGTTGGTATTTCCGGGGTGATGGTGGCAATTCTGGCGTCTCGTCTGGTGTTACTGGCGGTGTTAGGGAATTTTATGGTTTGATGATGCGTGTAGATTTTGTTTTGTTGTTTCTCGAGTACACATGGTTTTACTCATTGGTTATCTTTCTGTGTTGGAGCGGTATTTTCTTTCTTGGCGTGTAGGTCTGGTCTGATCCGTTTATCTCCTTCTTCCTTGTTGATGAGGTGAGACAATTTAGGTATCCGGAATTTAATATTTGTAGTTTCTGCTTTGGTGGATATGGTGTTTGTTTTAGTACCTCCTTCTTCCTCTCTTCTGTTGCATTTTCTCTGGTGGTCCGGATTCCGTTGCTGCTTTGTTTTGGCTTCCCTTTCTTCTGGGTTCTTCCTTTTCTTGTTTGTTAGGGGTCTTCATTAATCCGGTTATTTTACTTATTCCAACAACTCATCAAAGACAAAAGAAGAATAAGAACAGGCTAATTAGTATTGAAAACTACACACGCATATATATGTCCAAGAATTATTACATTATATAGTACGGAACTATTATTGCAATTACTAGAATTATATTAAGAATACTTGTAAACTAATGATACATTAGCCGAATTTGTACTCATAAGACCAAAATATCGCCAATACAGTGCATTTCACAAACGAATTGTGATGTAATTATTGATTTACTATACTAAAGATTAATGAACAAAAGTACAAACATAACCATATATATATATATATATATATATATATATATACTGTATATATATATATATATATATATATATGTATATATATATATATACTGTATATATATATATATATATATATATATATATATATATATATATATATATATATATATATATATATATATATATATATATATATACTGTATAGTGTATATATATATTATATATATATATATATATATATATATATTTTTTTTGGGGGGGGCTATGTGAATGAGGGAGACAAAAGAAAGAGAGTTGAAAGAGTGACAAGGCCGTAATCAAGGGACGTTCGAGCCAATATGCCTAGACCCACAGAGTTTGAAGCAATTTAAGTCAGAGGATGAAGGAACAATTAATTCTGGGAGAGAGTTCCAGAGCTCAGTTCTTGAATAGAAGAAAGATAGAGAATATCGTTTCACTCTTTGGTTGGAGAGTTGCACAGAGTAGGGGTGGGATTGTGTTGCAAAACAAGTGCTATGTGCTCTACGAAGATGGGGTGGTATACACTGAAAGAGCTCTGAGGAACGCTGATTATTGTAACAAAGGTAAAATAATGAGAGATGCAACATTGCGGCGAAGAGAGAGAGAGACTGCTAAGAATTGGTGAGTGGACGTGAGTTAATGAGACGGAAGGCTTTCTTTTCTACTTTGTTTAGAAGTGCTGTGTGAGAGCATCTTCCGTACACGTGTGAACAATACTCAATATATGGACGCACTGTGCCCCTGTACAGAGCAAGGAGCTGCACAAGGGTAAAGAACCCCTGGAGGCGGTTGAGCACACCCAGCATCTGGGAAGCTGTTTTAGAGAGAGTGGTAATATGATCTTTCCAAGAGAGTACAGAAGAAAAGAGACACCGACAATATTAAGAGAAGATGAAGGGTTAATTTGTATGTTGTTGAAGAGTAAGTCATAGTTTTCAGGAAGGGGACTACGAGTAGACAGTTGGAGAAATTGAGTTTTGGAAACATTGAATGTAACAAGGTTTTCTCTGCCCCATTTTGATATAGTAGAGAGATCAGTATATAGGTGCCTTAATTCACCCGCAGAGTGCCAGACAATTATTGACCCTATGCATCTGCCAGTGCCAGACGATTTTTTTCTTTTCTTTTTTTTTTGTTGGCTAAATCTATCAAGTTGGATGAGAAAGGAAGGATAATGGTAAAAAACCCACTCCCCTTGTCCATTTTCGCCAGAAATCAGGTCCCCGATGGTCCCAAATGTAGCTGAAATGTTCATAGTAAATCATCGACTTTTATGGTATCGGAACGTATAGGTAGGAGGGTGGTGGGAGGGTGGTTTGGGGAATGGTGGGGGGAAGGTAGAAGCGTAATTGACTCGTGTTACAAATATTAAGCCGATTGGTGAGGTAGTTTCGCCACCACGGATTTTCCTTTTTTTCCTTTTCTTCGTACGGATACGCTGGAAGTGGATGGTGGGAGGCGGTTGGGGGTGTGGTGGGGGGAAGGCAGAAGGGTAAGGGACTTGTCACACAAATATGAAACCGATTGGTGCAGTCGTTTCGCCGCCACAGATTTTCCTTTTTTTCCCTTGTGAGGCGACCTATAGTCAGCGAGTGGGTGGGGGGAGGGGGTTGTGTTGGTGATGGCAAGAAGCCAGAAGGGTAAGGTACATGTGGTAGAAATATGAAAGACATAGGTGCAGTCGTTTCGCTGCTACAATTTTTTTTAGGCGAGTCCGTATATATACGGACCTGGCACTGGGCGTGACAAGACCCTAGTCCGTATATATACGGACCTGGCACTCAGGGGGTTAAGTGGGGTGACCTGCTTTTTGTTATTTCTGTCCTTTTCTCTCTTTCTCTGGCTTGTATCCATTCAGCTCCATTCAGCCAACTATTATAAGATGTTTATCCCCATCTAGGTGTCGATTTCTTCCTGGCGAGCGATACCGAGCCAGCATTATATGAAGAAATCCGGCTTTGCCGGAGAAATTTTTCTATCGAAAATGTATAAATTTAGCCTGCGGTCAAACACAAATTAAAAATATACTGGCTCGCTACCGCTCACCAGTAAAAAATTGACACCTGGATGGGGATAAACGTCTTAAAACAGTAGGCTGAATGGGGCCAAATGGATACAAGCCAGAGAAAGATAGAAAAGGACAGAACAAAAACAGGTCACCCCCCTGAAGGCCACCTTACGTGAGTTTTGGAGTTCCTGCTGTGAGTGAATTCGTGGAAGGCTAGTCGAATAGTGTAATGTTGAGTCGTCATCATATAAGTGAATGGGGATGGAGGTACAATTGAGTAGGTCGTTAATGAATAGTAGGCATAGAATTGGAGAGAGGACAGAACCCTGAGGAACACTGGAGTTGATAGGTTGAGGAAGTGAAAGGTGGCCGTCGACAAACGCAGCTATGGAACGGCCGGAAGGGAAAGGCACAGATGGAGGGATAGAAACCGAAGGAGAGTAGTCTGGAATTGAGGGATTTGTGCCAGACTCTATCGTAGGCCTTCAATATGTCTAGCGCAACAGAAAAAGTCTACCCAAAGTCCCGAATTGAAGATGACCAAGAGTTAGTAAGATAAGAAAGAAGATTATTAGTAGAGCGGCCCTTAAGGAAGCCATCTGAGAGTAGGTTATGGGAAGATAACTGCTTAAGAAATTTTGAGGCAAGAATAGTTTCAAAAACTTTAGAGATGCAAGAAATGAGAGCACTTGGACGATAGTTGGAGGGTTGAGAGTGGTCACCCTTCTTTGGGACAGGTTGAATGATAGCAAACTTCCAGCAAGAAGGAAAGACGATAGAGGAGAGACATAGACGGAAGAGTTTGCCTAAGCAGGGAGTCAGCACGGAAGCACAGTTTTTTATTACAATAGGAGGAACACTGTCCGGTCCGTACGCCTTCTTAGCATGAAGCTTAGAGAGGGTGGAAAATGCATATTTGGAAGAGATTATGATCTTAGGCATAAGTAGGAGAGAGGGGAGTGGAGAGGGAGGGATAGCACCGGAATCATCTAAGATGGAGTTTCTAGCGAAAGTGTTAGTGAAAAATTCAGCTTAGTAAGAAGAAGAAGTGACGGTAGTGCCGTCAGAGTGGAAAAGAAGAGGGAAAGACGAAGAGGAGAAGTTGTTGGAGAGGTTTTTGGCTAGATGGAATGGGAAGAGCTAGAGTTGGATAGATCAGTGCATTTATTATTGATGAAAGAATGTGTTGCAAGTCGAAGAGCAGATATGGCTTGATTCCGGGCAGAAACATAGGAAGTATGAGATGCTTGAGTTTGATAATGATAATGATAATGATAATTTTTTATTTGGTCCATAGAAATACATTTACAATAAATTCTAAAAATAAAAAATTTGACCTAGCTCTTTGATGAAAGGTAACATCTTTTAAGAGTTTGAAGGCGATGTATGTTACCGTTTGAATGCTTCCTCCTTATTGCAGACAGCAGTAGAGCAAGTGTGAGTAAACCAAGACTTTTTTGCATTAGACTGAGAGAAAGAAAATGGAATGTAAGCTTCCATTCCTGAGAGGATTACCTCAGTAATGCGTTCAGCACTCTCTGGGGGTCCCCGGCCATGGAAGCAGAAGTCATTCCATTGGAAATTAAAGAAGTACTGCCGGAGAGACTCCCAGTCGGCAGCACCAAAGTGCCACAAGTGCTGCCGGCTGGGAGGATTTGGTGGCCGTACCGGAGAGATAGGACAGGTGATAGAGATAAGTTTATGGTCGGAGGAGCCCAAAAGAGAGAACAGATTTACAGTATAAGCGGAAGGGTTAGAGGTTAGAAATAAATACAGAAATTTTGTCCGTTCTCCGAAGCGATCCCGGATATGGATGAGATGCTGGACTAACTGCTCTAGGTCATTTAGGATTGAAAAGATGTAGGCTTTTTCACCAGGTTGGTCAGTGGAAAGAGAGATGGAGGATGTATTAGAACCAATAATTCGCTATCCAATGCTTCATTCAGTACGATTCGGCAACATGCTCTGGAATCAGACTATCCCATTAAAGTTGAGTCATTATCAGTCCTTGCCTTGCACCCTACGGACACACAGCTATGCATTAGTGAGTCTTTCTTGTCAATTAGGGAAAAGCCTTCTCTGTCACATAACGAAAAACCCAATTTGTGACAAAATGATGTAATTAAATTCTCCTCCTGGCAAGCATATAGGTATCATTTATATGTAGAACATCTCACAAATATGCTCGAGTTATATGAATAAATAAAGGCTTTTGCCTCAGCCAGAACTCAAACTGCAGTCAATCCTGACATCACACGCTTTAGCCCACAAGCAGATGAATTTGCCGAATCACTGAAAACCTTTCACAATCGCTGAATCGGTTTTGAGGCAAGTAAATTGTTCCATAAATGTAATCTTTTTAGGGTCAATTATTGTGACTGTATTCTAAAATTTGACATCAATAATTTTAATCAAGCATTTTTAACTTGAAGTTTCTTGTATAACCTCTGCTTACTTTTTGTCTGTATTTATTGTGTATCTTTTTCTTTTTCTTTTTCTATTATTAATATTAATATTGATGATATTTTTTAAATTTATTGTTCTTGTTAAAAGAGTACTCTTTGTTTAAATCTGTTGTTACTTCATATTTTGCAATTATTTGTCTTTATATTATATGTATTCATTGTCGATAGTATCAATTGCTTACTTTTGCGATTTCCTTAGTTTATTTGTGCTATAAATGTAGGTTATTTGTAGGGTAGTTATTGATAGGGGTCACTTGAGGCATGCTATGCTTACAGGTACCTACCCGATAGCACTATCGTTAGTGAGTGCTGTACTGTATTTTATATATTATTTTGTAATAGTATAGATATTATCAATATTTGTATTTTGTACTATTGTTAATGTCTTGTCATGTTGCAAATTTGATTTTAAATAATATTTTGACATTTAACATGTAGTTTCTTTATTCATGCAGAGTTTAGTCAAATTTGCCAGAACGTCCCGAACTTCCCAAACTTGACTACTTCCTTTACAGTGACGATAGTGCGTTGTTATATGTGCGATTAGTTTGCTTGGGAAACAGATTAACTTGCTCATGTAGTAATGTACACCCTATGTGGTGGATTGTGTTCTTTTATTTAATAATTTTCATTTTAGTAAGCGTTGTTTCCACATAGCGATTTTGATAATTTAATTTGACTTTATATTGTCCTTGTCCCAATTTTGGTTTGTTTAGTTTGCAAGTTTTACATTTTAATTTATATAGGTTCAGGGGCAGTATAGATGTGAGGCCGGTCTGTACTAGTGGCAACATTAGTATACGACGTGTTCCCCATGTACTGTCCCTTCCTTTACTTGTACTCGTTGACGAACCAGGACCGGCCACGGACTATGTGTTAGAATAATTCTCTGTACCCTCGCACCCGACAAAATTACAAAAACTTAAAAATGAACATTACAAATGAAAATAACCGGCGTCTTTTCGATGATAACTGTAAATGTAAACTCTGTGTGAATGAATTTGATTTTGAACATCAAACATTTTTTTAAAGTACATTACCAATACAAAATTTTTGTTTTTAAATTCTTCTGTTAACCCGTGGAGCCCCGGCTAGTTTTGTAATGTTTGCGCACCAGAACCCGGCTGGTTTTCAAAAAATGGTTTTATTCCAGAAACAATAGCGAATGGGTTAGGAATGAAGGAAAAACCACGAAAAAACGCTCAAAAAGCTTAAAAAATGGTCCTACAGAGCCCCCGAAAACGGATTTTACAAGAGTAAAAAATTGAAGGCAATTATCCCAAAAAAACAGGTTATTGCGCGCTCGCGCGCACGCACGTGGACTTTCAGAGTTTTCAATCATCGGCACGGTTGCGTGGGATACATACACAGTTCCCATACAAATCTGAGCCCTCTTGAGTGGCTACACCTGAGGTTACGGTCGGCGCAATTAGGGTGACGCGCCAGGCGCGTCTCTGGGGCTGTGCGTTACATACATCGCCGACGCGTCAGGCGCGTCGCTGGGGCTGTACGGGTTAATGTAACATCTCCATGTAAAGTAAAGAATGTTATCTATTTAATAACCTGTGATAAATGTGGTATACAATATGTTGGAAAGACGGAGCAATGTTTAAGCGAAAGAGCCTACGGGCATAGATCAGGAATTAAGAACGGCATCGACTCCAAGATTCTTCTATATAAGCATTTTAACACAGATTGTACTAAATTTGATTGTAAATACAAAATTACAGAAATTGTTCAGAGTAATCAAAATGTTTTAGATAGAGAAAATTATTGGATTGGAAAATTAATGACCATCTATCCATTTGGACTTAACAATCAAATAAAAAATGTAGGCAACATTTTGTATAAAGATTTATTAAAAAACTATTTAAATAACCCATATTTTAACTTCCCTGTTTTAAACAGAAGACCTGGTAGACACGGTAATAGAAGACTAAATACTTTTAATACAAAGAAAAACAGGTCTGATATTAAAATTATTTTTAATAATTTATATTCATTATATCGAAATTTCGGAATTAAAAAATTAAAAGATTCATTGAAAGGCCTACAAAAGAAAAGTTTTGCTCCTATTATAGAAAATATTCTAAACAATAAACATAATTTCACAAATAAATTTAGGAATATAGTCTTTGCTTTTATGGGATATATTAGAGCTAATTCTAAGAAATCCAAAGATAACCGTATTAAAGATAAAGTCATGTCCACTTTAAATTATTCCTCTAAAATTTTAGACAAAATTAATGTTAACAGTCTTACTAATTCAAAGAAAGTTAAGTCCATGTTACCAGATGGTTGTACAGATTTCAAACCATTAATAGTGTATTCATATGAACGACCTGTTGGGTCTATTATTTGTAATTATAATAAAGTTTTAGGAAATCTTTCAGATAATGATATTTTCAATAATAATAAATGCGTGTGTGAAAGAGTCATGGATATGCCAGCTAGCAGACGTGATGCACTAGCAAAGTTCATTTATAGTCCGATATGTCACATATTAACAGGTGATGTAGAACTAGTTAAACATTTTGAAAACAACAAATTAGCGGAGCTATGTCGTAAAGGGTTTAAATTTAGAATAGGGAGTAATAAAGTAACATGGGACATAATTTTAAAAGATATTGTTTTTTCAGTCAATAAATTAAAAGATAAATTGTTAAAAATTGTGTGCTGCGATGATGCGAGAGAACTAGAAGCATGGTCTAAATTATTAATTAAGTTAATTCGAAATAAATTTTTCTCGCTTAAAAATGAATATAATCTTTCAGATTTTATTGACTATAATTATAATAAGCTTAAAACTGATTTAATAAATTTACATAAACATTTTGTAATCACTACAGTAGATAAAGCCAGCAATAATTATAGCTTCACATGTTAGGAAATTTTATCTTGAAAACATGAAAAAAGAATTAGGCATTAAAGGTAACATATTACGTAAAAATATTTGCGGTAATTCTGTTTATGAAATTCAAAATAATCTGAATATTGATAACTTAACACCTTAAGAGCGGCCTATGCGGTTTATTTATATGTACCGCCCAGCGGGGTGTTTTTAGCCAAAATAGGGCTGTT
This sequence comes from Paralithodes platypus, assembly GCA_032716605.1. Lineage (NCBI taxonomy): Eukaryota > Metazoa > Arthropoda > Malacostraca > Decapoda > Lithodidae > Paralithodes > Paralithodes platypus. The sequence goes on along the minus strand of CM064523.1, from coordinate 39,733,955 downwards.
TACGTGATCATTTTCATGCCTAAATAAGACCCAGAACGTAAAACAAGTATCTATCCCTGAAAGGGCATAAACAGAGCTTTCGAATGACACCATAACGATCCTTTTATGATGGCTAGTTTTCTTGCAATAACCGTGCAACGCGAGTGCAAAAAGCATGTAATTAGGCACTTTCCCCATACAATTCCGTATATAGCGAGTGAGAGAGGGAGGAGGGAGGTGGGATTCGTGTCAGTAGGTTCGCCGCGGTGGTCTGGAGCAGTCATATGCTCGCTACTCTCCTGCCACCACTTGTCTCTCTCTCTCAGCAACATTACGTGCTGAAATTGCCACTCGACCTATGTCGAGCGCCGCCACATAGTCCAGCTTTATTTAACTCGACTTATGTTGCTCGCCGACAGTTAGGGGTTAATCGATGAACATACCAAGAAAATATAACATTTGATATTAAACTTTCTGATAAGAACAAGTGCATTGCAAAATTATACATGTTACCTAAATTTCATAAAAGACCTTTTAAATATCGCTTTATTGCCGGAGCAAAATTTGCTACCACTAAAACTCTATCAGAACAAGTCGTAAATTGCTTAAAATACATTAAAAGTACTCATAAAAGATATTGTAATACCATCATGAGAAGAACTGGCATTAACTATTATTGGAGTGTTGACAATTCGTTAGAAGTTATTGATAAAATAAATACCATGCCGAAAGTTACCTCGGTACATAGCTTCGACTTTTCAACTTTGTATACCAATTTGCCTTTAGATTTAGTATATTCAGAGCTTTGCTTTATTATAGATTTGCACTTTGACAGGTTCGTTGGGAATGGTAATTATTTCATAAATGTTTATACATATTTTAATAATGCATCACTTAGCTCTACTCCCACTAGTTCTGTATATTTTGATATAACTAAACTTAAAGATGCCCTTAAATTCCACCTTTTCAATACTTATGTTAGATTCGGGCCTTACATTTTCAAACAAATATTAGGAATTCCTATGGGTGGAAATGCTAGCCCTTTAATTGCAGACTTATTCTTGCTTGCTTTAGAATTTAAATATATAAAAGACTTAGTTGACAGTAGCAAGAAAAATAAAATCCCAGAAAAATTAGCACTTGCTAAATTGTTAAGTAATAATAGTAGATATATTGATGATATTCTCGTTTGCAATTTGTTACATTTTAATCAAGTTGCTAAACTTATTTACCCTAATTCTATTCCCCTCACACAATGTAACGTAAATTATAAAGTTGAAATTTTTCTTGATATAAATATAGAGATTGTTAATGAACAGTGCATACTTAAAGTATATCACAAAGTTGATGATTTTAATTTTAACGTAATAAACTTTCCTTTCCCTAGTAGTAATATCGATAGTAAAATAACTTATCATTGTTTTTATTCCCAGTTAATAAGATTTTGTAAAATCTGCACTAAAGTAGATGACTTTTGGGCTAGAGCTAGGTTACTATACAGACTCTTAGTGGACAGAGGTTTTGAGGCAAGTAAATTGTTCCATAAATTTAATCTTTTTAGGGTCAATTATTGTGACTGTATTCTAAAATTTGGCATCAATAATTTTAATCAAGCATTTTTAACTTGAAGTTTCTTGTATAACCTCTGCTTACTTTTTGTCTGTATATATTGTTTTTTGTCTGTATTTATTGTTTATCTTTTTCTTTTTCTTTTTCTATTATTAATATTAATATTGATGATATTTTTTAAATGTATTGTTCTTGTTAAAAGAGTACTCTTTGTTTAAATCTGTTGTTACTTCATATTTTGCAATTATTTGTCATTATTATATGTATTCATTGTCGATAGTATCAATTGCTTACTTTTGCGATTTCCTTAGTTTATTTGTGCTATAAATGTAGGTTATTTGTAGGGTAGTTATTGATAGGGGTCACTTGAGGCATGCTATGCTTACAGGTACCTACCCGATAGCACTATCGTTAGTGAGTGCTGTACTGTATTTTATATTATTTTGTAATAGTATAGATATCTTATCAATATTTGTATTTTGTACTATTGTTAATGTCTTGTCATGTTGCAAATTTGATTTTAAATAATATTTTGACATTTAACATGTAGTTTCTTTATTCATGCAGAGTTTAATCAAATTTGCCAGAACGTCCCGTACTTCCCAAACTTGACTACTTCCTTTAACGTGACGATAGTGCGTTGTTATATGTGCGATTAGTTTGCTTGGGAAACAGATTAACTTGCTCATGTAGTAATGTACACCCTATGTGGTGGATTGTGTTCTTATATTTAATAATTTTCATTTTAGTAAGCGTTGTTTCCACATAGCGATTTTGATAATTTAATTTGACTTTATATTGTCCTTGTCCCAATTTTGGTTTGTTTAGTTTGCAAGTTTTACATTTTAACCTTAATGTTGATACATATATATTAACAAAACTGTATGGAGCTAAATTGAATCTTCCTATCAATGAATTATCACATATTTGCATCTCTGAAGATCGTTTAATCAGTTCCATACTTCATAATGAATCAACACTCATGACCGGGACTGCACGTCCTTTTTAGCAATTCCGAGCTTCTGTGCAACCTTGGATACCGTGCACAGAATATTGATGTTATAAGTTAGTTTTGTTTGAAGGATAGCACCTACTGTAACATTACCAATTGAAGGGATTCTTCCTAAGGAATTCCATCTAAAACTAGAGGGGCACTCGAGAGAGAGCATACTGCCGCCTACGCCAGTGACCGCATATGCTTTACCGATCGCTTCCAAAATGGAATAACTTCTTCCTTGGCGCATATCCTATCTGGCTTCCAAATTTCTAGACCATCGTTTCATAACTTTTTGAGATATTACTTTCAGACAAACACAGTAGTATATTTAATATCTAGTTGCCAAGGCAACTAGATATTGCTATTTTTAGCCTCAGGATTGTTTTGTTTCTTTTTTCTATGTGATTGAGGGAGGCAAAAGGCATAACTGCCTATAGCGAGTGCCTCCCCCATTGTTGAAAGTGTGACAGGGCCAAAATTAAGGGACGTTCGAGCCAAAATGCCTGGACACACGGAGTTTGAAGCAATTTAAGTCATAGGAAGCGGGAAAGACTGATTCTGTGAGAGAGTTCCAGAGCTCAGCTGTTGAGTAGAAGAAAGTTTGAGAGTAACGTTTCACTCTTGGGTTGGAGAGTTGCACAGAGTAGGGGTGAGATTGAGTTGCAAGACGGGTACCACGTGCCCTACGTAAAGGAGGTGGTATGCACTGGGATAGCTCTGAGGAACACTGATTATTATAGTAGCGATAGAATAGCGAGAGAGATGCAACATTGCGGCGGAGAGAGAGAGATTGCAGAGAGTTGGTGAGTGGACGGGAGTTAATGATACGAAAGGCCTTCCTTTCAACCTTGTCTAGGAGAGTGGTGTGAGAGGAACCTCCCCACACATGTGAACAATACTCAATACAAGGATGTAGGATTAGGGTGGTCATCTGGACATATGATATTTGGGCGTCCAGACATGGGGTATTTCAACAATATTTGTGTGTGTAAACATACGGTATTTGTGTGTGTAAACATACGGTATTTGTGTGTGTAAACATACGGTATTTGTGTGTGTAAACATACGGTATTTCAAAATATAAGCAATGTCTAGTTGCCGCAGCAACTAGACATTGCAATTTTGACCCATGGGATATAGGATTAGGGTGCTCTCTCTCTCTCTCTTTCCCTTGCTCTCTCCTGCTCGCACTCTCTCTCAACACGCGCCGCAGCCCTCTAGATCTTAGGGATATACTGCCGTACATATTTTGTTTTTCTATTACCATTTTTCTTCCGTTCTCCTTTTCCAGTATATACAATATTTGTTTATTTAGGTAAGGTAACTAGTGAAAATATAAGTATCTGGGCTCCAGAGATAGGGTTTTTCGATGTGTCGGTGAGAGATATCTTATTATATTTAATCAGAGAACCCAATGACGAGGGTTGTATCATTAAAAGCAAAATTATTTTTAATTGTGTTCACCTCCCCCTCCCCCCCTCCCACCCCCCTTTTTGTAGAAAAATGTATATCCGGTGTCGGGGTGCTCTCTTTCTCTCTCCCTTGCTCACTCACTTTCGCTCGGACTCTCTCTTCCCATCATTGAACTCTCTCTCTCTCTAGCTATCTCTGTCTCTCTGTCTCTCTCTCTCTCTCTCTCTCTTTCACTCGGTTTCTCTCCAGATCTTAGGGATATACAACCGTACATATTTTGTTTTTCTATTATCGTTTTTCTTCCGTTCACCGTTTCCCCTTTTCCAGTATATACATTATTTGTTTATTTAGGTAAGGTAATTAGTGAACAAATATATATGTGGACTCCAGAGATAGGATATGTTTGTGACTAGGGTGTATAGTAGGCTTTATATATATCCGGTAAGAGGTATCTTATTATCGTTCATCATAGTTAGCATCATAACTATGCGTAGGAGTTATCCCATACCGGTACACCTACTATGCGTAGGAGTTATCCCATACCGGTACACCTACTATGCGTAGGAGTTATCCCATACCGGTACACCTACTATGCGTAGGAGTTATCCCATACCGGTACACCTACTATGCGTAGGAGTTATCCCATACCGGTACACCTACTATCCGTAGGAGTTATCCCATACCGGTACACCTACTATGCGTAGGAGTTATCCCAACCCGGTACACCTACTATGCGTAGGAGTTATCCCATACCGGTACACCTACTATGCGTAGGAGTTATCCCATACCGGTACACCTACTATGCGTAGGAGTTATCCCATACCGGTACACCTACTATCCGTAGGAGTTATCCCATACCGGTACACCTACTATGCGTAGGAGTTATCCCATACCGGTACACCTACTATGCGTAGGAGTTATCCCATACCGGTACACCTACTATGTGTAGGAGTTATCCCATACCGGTACACCTACTATGCGTAGGAGTTATCCCATACCGGTACACCTACTATCCGTAGGAGTTATCCCATACCGGTACACCTACTATGCGTAGGAGTTATCCCATACCGGTACACCTACTATCCGTAGGAGTTATCCCATACCGGTACACCTACTATGCGTAGGAGTTATCCCATACCGGTACACCTACTTCCATTATTTCTCACGGTGGGGAGAGTTGCTTAAGGGAGCCCACCTCGCTTTTTTTCCTTTTCTCCCTCTCTCTCTTTGTCTTGTATCCATTCGGCCCCATTCAGTCTACTGTTTTAAGACGTTTACCCCCATCTAGATGTCAATATTTTCCTGGCAAGCGGTAGCGAGCCAGCATATACATGTTTTTGTTTTGACAGCAAGCTAAATTTGTACATTTTTCGATAGAAAAATTTCTCCGGGGAAGCCGGATTTCTGGGTCGCTGTTACTCGCCAGAAATAATTCGACACCTGGATGGTGATAAACGTCTTAAAAGAGTTAGCTGAATGGGGCCGAATGGATACAAGCCAGGGAAAGAGAGATAAGGAGAGAAATATAAACAAAAAAAGCCGGTGACCCCCCTTCATGATCCAATCTATGCTGAATGATATGATACCTCTCACCGGATATACATTAAGCCTACACACCGAAATATCGACCCCTGTCATCAGGCCCAACTCTTTCCATTATTGCTCACGGTGGGGAAAGTTGGTTAACCAATCAAGATCCTGGAGGCACACAGAGGGCGGGAGGAACAGCACCACATCCCAACCTGTTTTGGCTCTCTCATACAAAAATACAATGTATATAAATATCAAGTCTTTCTCTCTCACACACACATTATTTTCATGTGCATAATATTTAAAAAGTCCCCCCTTCCCAAAAAAAAATATATATATATATATATAAAAATAAAAAATAAACTAAGTGTTGTAATATATAGTACACTAATTGTCATTTAGTATATTACTCAAAATTCCTCTCATCAAAAAGAAAAAGAAAAATGAAAAACAAAATGAAAAATAAATAATTGTAAGCAAATTTTGTTTTCTCTCCAACACACACACATTTTTTTCATGTGCATAATATTAAAATAGAAGCCCCAAAACAAAACAATGTGCTTTAATATATTATTTAGTACACTACCGGTATTTTTCATGTTAGTATATTACTAAGAATACCTCGCACTCTTTCTTTCATAGTTAACCGTGGTCCAAATGATAGTGAGGAAGCAGGAACTTGAGACGCACCACCACCACAGAGGTTAACTACTCTACCTTCAGACACCGAGATACCTTTTATAGGAGGTGGAGTACAAGTAGTGGAGCAAGACGAGAACACCGCAAGTCTTACAGGTAGCCCACAATTTTCTAGGCGGGTACAATAGATTTTCTTACACCGACCCTGAAAATATTAAAAATTATCCTCATCTATTTCTTATTCAAAATATAGATTTTTTAAAGGAGGTGAAAACATACATTCAGTCCCATCAGGGTTTCACCAGCATCTTCAAAATCTATGCTGAATTGTACATGGAATTAATAAACTTTTCAGGCTTCCCCTTCAAACAGCCAAGCAGCATCAAGTAATGAATCTCACTACAATCTTTACCTTATAGTGTAACCCTTCAGGATGCTGATGAGATGGTTGAGCGTTGGATTGATGAATTGTTAAGCGAGTTAGCTACCTGCCTAGAAAAACGTGAAGGTTCTGGCGCCATCATAGATGCACTAACAACATTCAGTATAAATTACTACTTATATGGTGTTCGCTGTACCTTTGGGGAAACTATCAACCTCCCAGCCTATGTCAAAGGAGAGAGTTTTTTTATGAATCCCAGAAGCAACAATACAGTCCTTGGCTGCATTTCAGTTCATTAAGAGAGGTCTTTCTCGGAAAACGAGTTTGGAACAGCTTGAGCAATCCCGAGATATATAGACAAGTAGAAGATAGTCAAATTTGTGTCTACTAGTAACCTGGGAAGGTTTGTGTCTACTAGTAACCTGGGAAGGTTTATCCACGCTTGAGAAAAGGAACAATATTAACATTAACGTATACTCTCTCAACAAGGATGAATCACACCCATTAAGGGGACAGTGGCTGTTTATTCATTTATTCATATATGTTTTTAGCTTCCACCTTAGACCTCCATCAAGCTTAGAAAAACATCCCATAGACTTGATAGATTTGTACATATTTCGGTAGAAAAATTTCCTGGCCAAAGGTCGATTCCTTCTGAAATTACAGGCTCGCTAACGCTCGCCAAGAAAAAATCGACACCTAAATGGCACGAAGGGTCATAATATTGACAAAGAAATCGGGTGAAAGGTCTTAAAATCCCCAAACTAATGGAACCAACGTCTTAAAATGTCAAAACTAGTGGGGCTAAACATTAGTGAGAAAGGGGTCCAGAAAAACGTCATGGGTAGAGACAAAGAGACAAGATTCAGATACTATCTAAATCTCACCAGAAAAGATAAACAACCCAATCATGACAACGTGAACCTACTCATTCTCGAAGATGAGCATATTTGTCTTATAACAGACCTTGCCAAATTTGTCAACAAATTCACATGTCTCGCACCTCATGTGGATGCGAAATCCATCTGTCCGGTATGTCTAGAATTTCTCCATCCCTCCATAAACTAGGAACAACACATCGGTCACTGTGAAACCTCCCCCGTACTTAAATGTCACTCCCCTCTAGTGTAATCAAGTTTAAATCCTGTGGAAGGACCTACCCACCTTTCCACCTCTGCTTTTACGACTTTAAATTGTACTGTGAAAAGGTAGAAGGTAGTGTCTGAGCATCGAGCCTTAGGTTACAGTTACCTCATAATTGACCGTCTCAATAAGACTGTCAAGAAGCGAACACATTTTGGTGCAAATTCAACGGAGCATTTCCTCAGTAAAGTTTCATCCGAGTGGGAAAAAATTAAATCTAAAAGACCCACATACACCATCGACATTAGCCATGATGAAAAAAATGCTTGGAATCAAGTAAGAAATGTCAACCCAAAAAAAATCCTTAAATTCAACAATATGACCACAGCATCCCTAGCAAAAACTACACTGGGGCGTATTGTCTTCAATGCAATTTCAGGTGTAGGGATAAACATAGCAATCTAACTTGCATAACTCATAATATGAGCTATGACTTAGGTTTAGTATTGAAAGAAATGACAGATTGTGGTCGTGGTGTACCTGTCCACTGTAAATCCTCACTCAATTTCTTTCGAGTGAGGATTAATTATCTCAAATTCATTGACTTCCTTGCTATAATGAATGGGAGTTTAGACAATTTAGATAAGAGTCATATTGCAGCTGGACTCCCCATCCATTTCATGCATTAAATGATTAGCTGAATCCCAACAGATATAAGAGAAAATATTGGGAAGGGAAAACAACACATGTGCTACGAGCACATTGATAGTCCTGAGCATGTCAATGAAGAAGTCATCCCCCCTATTGAAGCTTTGCATAATAACTTAAAGAATAAACCTTTATCAGTGGAGGAATATGAACATGTGAAAATGGGTTGGGATAAAAACATCTGCAAGATTCTCAGAGACTACCTTAGACATTACTGTGAAATATATGTGGGTTTATTGGCAGATGTCCTTCTGAGTACTAGCGCTAAAGTCAAGATCTACATCTGTATTACGAGCAACGCACATTAGTCTGACGCAGGTGGTGAAGCCACCGCGTGTTTCGTTTGATTAGGTGATAAAGGGATTCGCTATACATGTACTTGACTGAGGTTTTGGTACTCATCAAGAAAGCATTCCAAGCATAGCTACTGAGGCTGACATAATGTGAAAAATCAAGTTTATAGACAGATGACAATGTATCCCTGTATTGCAGGATATCAACTATCTTCTGTATCTATATATTAATGGGTTATATGGTCATATTCAACAAGGTTTCCTATCAACTGGAGACTTCCAGGAATTATCAACTGAAGAGGTGAAAGAGTTTTTGGATCATAGAATACCCAACCACCCAACTGACAGGGAGTTTGGGTATTGGCTTCATTATGATATTAGTGATATATCACCTGATGTAGCAAGGAGAACTGACGAGTTCCCCTGATCTCTTTCTCACATGACAGTCATAGAGGAAATGCTATCACCTTACAGTCTTTACCTCCTAAAAACGGATGAGTGCAAAGTCCCCCCTAGTTATAATTTTTGTTATTGTTTCTCACAAATGGCAATCCAATTATCTAGTTAGTCTTCCTCTTCTAAAGTTTCTAATGGATTTGGGATTATAATTAATGATTGTACACAGCATATATAAATACCGTCAAGCTTAATTTATAGAACCATTGTTTTAAACTAACATGAAAGAGAGGACCAAATCTAAAAGTAGCATTAAAAACAGAGTGTTCAAGCTGCTTTCAAATGCTATCTATAGTAGGTCTATTTTACCTGAGGCTCGATACTTTGGCAGTAATTCCTATGTTAACAATAGGGGTGATTTTCTTCTTCATGCCAGCACTCCCGAGTTCAGAAGATTCATACCTCTTGGCCCCAACAGAGGTATCACCGTTAGCCGGGAAAACACCTGCATATCTCTAGTCCTACCTATCTCGGATTAAAAATCCTGGAACATGCCAAGTACGAGATGTATCACTTCTGGTACAAAGAGATAAAGGAGCATTATGGAGAGAGGGCTAAACTCATTTATGAAGACACAGATAGTTTAATTTTCAGTTTGGAGATGAATGACATTAACCATGAATTTAGAATGGATGGACTTTATATATTTTGACTCCTCTCACCCACAGCACAGTAATGCAAGAAAGGGAAAGCTTGGTTATTTAAAGTCAGAAACAGGTGGTAAACTAATAAAGGAGTGCATCGTCCTCAAACCTAAGATGTACTCTCTGCTGATAGAAGAGAGGGATCACCAGGATAATCAGATAGCTAGAGGAAAGGGGATACCAATGTATATACAGCAAACCCTCTCCCATGATAAGTTTCGTGGCTGTCTATTGTCTAGCAATAGTGAACATTGTAAATCCTTTACAATTAGAAATATGAAGGGCCAGATAGCTACAGCAATGAGCATGAAAAGAGGGCTCTCCTCCTATGATGATAATCAGTTCTATATAGATAAATGTACATCAGTATCGTATCATCATCCTGATATTAAATACAATATTTCACAAAAGATAGGAACAGGAGATGAAAGTATGGGGGTGAATCAAAGCGAGAACGAAGTAATGCACCTAGAGAAAGAAAGAATGAATCTGAGTCAGAGTATGTAATAACCCCCTAGCTCCAAAGCAACATGGCTTCAGACCACTGCACTCCACAAACGCTCTTCTTACAGACCTTACACAAAGAGCTTTTGACGATATCAACTCAGCTAGACCACCACACAGATCACTACTTGCCACACTCGATATTAGTAAAGCCTTCGATGCCATCCCCCGCCACAACCTAACAAACAAAATCTACGACACAAACATGCACAACAACACAAAAAGGTGGCTGGGCAAGTTCCTAGCAGGCAGATGTGCACACGTATCTTTTGCCGGTCAGTCATCTAGCATCAGAAATTTCCCAAACGGAGTACCGCAAGGATCGGTCCTGTCGCCCGCACTCTTCAATCTGTACATGCATGATATAAATACACCCAATACACCCCAAATAAACATAGCCTCCTAAGCAGACGACATAACACTCACATGCACACACCAAGACCTAGACACAGCAACATGTCTCCTTCAAACCTATCTCAAGACATTACATGACAGGTGCACTACAAACAGACTCATTCTAGCCCCAGCCAAATCCACCAAAACCCTCCTCACAAGCTGGACATAACACAAATACACCCCGAAACTCATCATAAACAACACACCCCTAACACACACACACACTCATCCAAAGTCCTAGGAGTAACATATGATACTCTAATGACATTCAAACAGCACACCACAAATATGAAAAAGAAACTGACACCCAGACTTAACGCCCTCAGGTCACTTGCCCACAACAAATTTGGACACAACAAAGAAACCACCACCACAGTTTACAAACAATACATAAGAATAGTGATGGATTACGCAAGCCCGATCTGAGCTTCTAACCTAGCTGAAACACATCATAAGACCTTACAGACTATCCAAAATAAAGCCCTAAAAATCATCACAGGCTGCACAGCTACTACACCTACAGATCACCTACAGTCCTACATCAAGAAACCAAAGTCCTCAAAGTCAAAGACCATCTGGACATGAGAGGCACTCAATACCCTGGCAGCAGCCTCCACGAACCAACACCACCCACTACACTACATGGCAACACACCCACAGACACCAAGAAATATCAAAACAACACCCAGCACACGGTATCACACACAAATACTGTCTTCTCTCCCTCCCTGACCACCCCAAACCAGCTTCCAGAAGCACATCCATACTCATATCTCTCGCCGTTCCATCCAATCACTCATAGACAACATGCAGCTGCAGGCATGACCTCCCGAAATCCATCCTTCTGAATCCTCCCTTCCTCGCGAGGACAGAGCCCACCTGGCCAGGCTGAGATGCGGACACCATCCAGCTCTTTTGAGCTATCAGAAGAGAATGGATGACTCCGTCGTCGACACCTGCCCGGGATGTAACACAGCACCCCATACTATTAAACACATCATAGAAGACTGTATTTCACACAATCACTTATGCCAACAACACAATCTACACTCCATGAGAGCTCTGTGGGAAAGCCCGACCGTGGCCATGGCCTTCCTTAGGGACTTGGGGCTGTTCGGCCAGGCAGCTTAGGGAACGACAACAACAACAACCCATTTTTTCAGTCACTACTAAAACTCAGTGATGCCAACTACAAATTTGTAAATCCGCTAGCCTTCAAAATCTGCTAGTTTATAGGTGATGTTCTTAAAATTTTCCGCTACATTGGACTTGAAAATCCGCTAGTTACTCTTGTGAATTGAGTTATGTTTTCCGCTAGATCAATATGCAAATAGTCTAAATTTAGCGGAAAATCCGCTAAATTGGCAACACTGCTAAAACTGCTCTCTGGAGAAAGAGGGAGGGAATGGCAGAGTAGTATTTTCCTCTCCCTGATAGAAGTGACGAGGGGAATCAAGAAGAGGAAAGTATATGGGGGGGATAAAACTGATGAGGAAATTATTAGTGGGCTACGGTATCTCATGAAGTGAATGAGGACCACGAAGGTGCTGTCTACCCCTTAATCCGAAGAGCGCGAGAATGGGGTGTTGACACATGTTGTATGTGCAATAAAGCCCTTCAATTCTGACACAATTTGTTATATATACCAAATAAGCATTATTTCTTCTCCATGTGCGTATATTTTACTTATATGATGAACATTGAAGAGTGATCAAAGAAGTGGGAACAGCAATTGGGTGGTGGAAAACGTATATTTTCACCGTCCGGTTGTTTTCTGGGTTGGCCTGCCAAGAGACATACATCTTCCCTCTGCAATGTATTGCAATTTACTGAGCAGCCCAGGAAATATCTCACACTTCTAAAGGGTCTTTAGATGGCTCGAGTGTGCCTCCGAGGCCGCCTGATGATAATTGGAGCAGAAAATAACCGATAAATGAGGGAAATAAGAGGGAACATAGCCGATATTGAGGACGGGGAAAGAGGGGGGGATGAAGGTGTGGATGGAGGTGAAGGGGGGGGGGGGACACATATGGATGAGTGGTAAGAAGTACCAGAAGAAAAATATCTCAACTAAACACAAATTCCTTTCTCTTGAGAACCCCTGTTTTTTTTTGGAAGGGTTCTTTCATGGTCTTGCTTCCATGAGGCCTATCGTGTACGCTATACAGATACTTAAGTGAGGCTTATTGCACTTCTCGGGTTAAACTTTGTATTGTATGTTAACTATATTTTCAATATGTGTATTGGTGGAGTGATTTGGTGTGGTGGAGAGAAATACAAATAATATCATAGCTACTGTATGTGATTTGGTAAAGGGAAATAAACATGATTTCATATAGCTATGTGATTGGGTGGAGGGAAATACAAATATTACTTTTGAAAAGTGTTCCACTTATCCTTATATATATATATATATATATATATATATATATTAGATATGTTTCTGTAGTTCAAAGTTAGTATAATACAGATATGAAGAGGTGTAACAAGTTTAATGAATCCCACATACATTTAGTTCATGTTCCAGCTAGAATGAGCATAGCTGGATATAAACATTCCGGAAAATCACAACAATGCACAAAATCGTGGACAAATATAATAATATTTTCAATAAAATAATTATTTGTGGGGTATCCCATCATCCACTTCAGGATAATCCTAAAATAAAAGATAAAATTGTTCTCAGTGAGGATATAATTAACCCAGAGCAAGAAATTGACCACTAGACACAAAAAGTGTCTAGGCATAGACACTTACTTACTTACTTATTTTGGATGATAATTTTCTAACAGTGGCCAATTCGGAAATAATAGCAACGGTCTTCACAAAGGGTAGACATATGAATCTTTCAGTAATTTTTATAGTTCAGAATTTAGAATTTTTCCGGAAAATATTCACATACAATTTCACTAAATAACTAACATTATATACTCCTAAGAAATAGAGATATATCGCAAGTGAAATGCCTAGGGAGGCAGATGTTATATTATAAATAAATTATAAATAGATGAATCTGATATATTACTTGCTTCCATTTAATGATCATACTCATCCAGCTGGATTGGCAAGTGTAGACAAATTATATAAGGCTGTACATAAACTTGATAATTCAAATACTCAAGATAAAGTAAAGTAATTTTGTATATCTTCAAGAATCTATGCTTTACACAAGCTTACCAGGAATTTGTTTTCTAGATGTAAAATATTAGCCGCAAAGCCTGGGATAATACTCACTTGTGACTTGCCGGATCTCTCTCTGCTTAAAAGGTATAATAGTGGTATTAAGTGTTTAGAGGATTAAGTATGTTGTTCCTTTAAAAGCCAAATCCTCTAAAGACAGTATTAAGGGAATGTATATTATTCTGAATAATCCAGAAGCGAAAAGGAAATATACACGCTTAATGACAGATTTGGGGACTTAATTTACTAATAAGGGGATGAAGGGTTTCCTCCAGAGTATACATATAAGGGGATGAAGGGTTTCCTCCAGAGTATACATATAAGGGGATGAAGGGTTTCCTCCAGAGTATACATATAAGGGGATGAAGGGTTTCCTCCAGAGTATACATATAAGGGGATGAAGGGTTTCCTCCAGAGTATACATATAAGGGGATGAAGGGTTTCCTCCAGAGTATACATATAAGGGGATGAAGGGTTTCCTCCAGAGTATACATATAAGGGGATGAAGGGTTTCCTCCAGAGTATACATATAAGGGGATGAAGGGTTTCCTCCAGAGTATACATATAAGGGGATGAAGGGTTTCCTCCAGAGTATACATATAAGGGGATGAAGGGTTTCCTCCAGAGTATACATATAAGGGGATGAAGGGTTTCCTCCAGAGTATACATATTCAGAAATATTCCACCCAATCCAGGGAATTAAAGTAGCTATTTCGGAGAGGGTCATTAACTCCTCTTTGGCGGCGCCCGGCTATAGTCGGACAAGAGAACCCCAACCTAAAGAGCGGGGCCCGGCTATAGTTGCATGCAATTTTGAGCACTTAATGTGCTCTGAGAGAGAGCTGAGCAGTTCCTCTAACCGGTCGGCATGGCTCCCGCGCGACAACTGAGGTCCCCTCCACACTCATCCTTACTCACTACCTCGCTACACAGGGAATTATGTAAGGAAATTACCTTATTTTAGGGTTTTTGCACTCATGTTGCACGATCGTTGCAACAGAACGCATGGTCGTAGAACAATGGTTCTGATGTCATTGGAAAGCTCAATTTACGCCCTTCCAGGGATACATAATTGTATTACGCTCTTTTTCATGCATAAACATGAAAAAGAGCACGGAAACAAGGTCGTTTTAGGGTAAAACCCCCCGCTTGGCAGGTAGTAGAAGTTACCGCCTAGGCCGCTCGGAATGTGTTAAAACACTAAAATAAAAGATATACAAGCATTTAACCCAGAATAATACACTCGAGTATATATATGTCCTCCCTGATATAGTAACTAGTTACAATAACACTATCCATAACAGTGTAATGGGTAAGACCCCGAGAGATATGCATCATTTTGTAAAACCATCTGATATAAATGCCCAGTATTCTTTATAATGTCAGAATTGTGACTAATCCCTAAACTAATTGCTATAAAAGAATATATATTAAAACACACCACATATATCACCGAAGACGAGTCATGAAGATATTAAATCAAAGTTAATACATCTAAAAGATATTAAATCAAGGTTAATACATCTAAAAAACAAATCACACACTCGTAACAAGAGGTTTATAAAAAAAACACACAAATAAAATACAAAGATCGATTGAGCTTAATTCCCCCCTTATATCTACATATGCTATAAATTAAATTTTTAAACATAACAATCATCCATTAGATGATATAGTTCAACTTCGTGCTAGTCCTTTTATTAAAGATCAAGTGCAAGCTATAGTTAATATACTTGGCACTCAGCCAGATATAGCGTGGAATGAGAAGGGGGATTTAATTAAGCCTTTTCCTGGTGAGAATACTGTTGATATACGTTTAACTCTGGCGAGCTCTAAGGGGACATTTAATAATGAACACAAAGGAATAGTAAAGTTTATATTAAATACTGCTACTGGACAGCTCCCCAAAATTGTGATGAACTTTCCTTCTATTAATTAAGATTAAAAATGTTGCTAGACTTCCCTACTAAAAAAGGTGATAGTTAATAATTATATCAATAACAATATTAAGAGTAATATTAAATTATTTATAAATGTTTAAAAGAAGATTACGTCATGTTACGACAGATCTTCTCCTGCCCTCCTGAATGTGGGGGTCAGGGGGTGGATTCACTAACGGTCGTACGATCCGAAAACTTCCCCACCGTTCCCTTACGACTCAACGCTGGTATTCACGAAGCGTCGTAGCGGCCATCTTTGATCGTAGGAAGCCTCTTTCGCAAAGGGTGGTCCGGACCACCCTTACATGAATTTGACCCGGATATAGGTACACAAATGTCGATAACACAACCCGCGACCATAACAAATTCGCGTGCAGTATAGCACTTTATGACACACTAAGTCATTATTGAGGCAATAATAGCGCAATATGATTGTTAACTTGTGTTTACAACACCATTAAGGCATTAAATACAAAGTATGAATATATTTGTATCCTTAATGTCTTATGACAGGCCGAATTAAGCTATGAATAGCCTACATATGCCAGCCTAGACCTAGTCAAGGTTAATTGATGCACACATTCATGTGCTGCGACAACACGTAGCCTACCATTAGTAGATTTTAACCCTCATTTATTGCGGAAATGTTTTATTCCAACTCCCCACCACCTCTGGGTTAGATTTGGGTTGCCTATTCCTCAACAAATTTGAAAGTATCACAGGAACAAAATGATGAAAAGAATTGCCCTAGGCCTAGCCTAAACAATAAATAATAAATGGTGTTGTGAATAATTTTGTTTAGCCTAGCCTAGGCCTAGGCTATAACCTAGGTTTATTTTGAAAAAGTTAGGGCTATTTAGGCTAGAAAAGTTAGGCCTATGTATGGTATTTTGGTTAGGCTAGCAATGCCTAGCTTGGTGTAGCATAAGCATAGTAAAGTAGAAGCCTAGAAGGTAAAAATGGTGTTTGCAGGCGTACCGTCCTCCTTGTTAACTAGCTGTTATTAGTCCCATGCTGGTAATATATTTGATGATGGCAATAAGTCATGGGAGGTGAGGGGGACAAAGCCCCCCTCAACCTATCATTATATCCCATGGCCAACTGTTGGGGTAATAGGTTGAGGGGGGCTTTAACGCCCTCATCCCCCATGACTTATTGTCATCACCATATATATTTTCAGCTGGGGGGCAAAAAACAGCTGGCCGTGGGATAATTTTGTAATTAAATGCAGTCAAATTAGACGCGAACATAACCGAGCCTTCAACTTCATCTAAACAAGGAGGACAGTATACGCCCGCTAACACCACCCTTACCAAGGTAAGAGTTGTGTCAGCGGGTGTACCGTCCGTTTTGTTTACATAGTCGCACACTCTGTTATATTCGCATCTAATTTGACTGCTCTTATTTGCCCCTGCTTGTAAAATATATGATTGATGACAATGTCATGAGGGGTAGGGGGGGTCTAAGCCCCCCTCACTCCATTAGTGTATCCCATGGCAAGATGTTGGGTAAATGTTTATGCTACCAACCGTGGGATACAATAATGGGTGAGGGGGGCTTTGCCCCCTCAACGAAAATGGTGTTATGAATAAACAAATATATTATCCTAGACTAGCCTAGGCTATAGCCAAAAAAAAAAAAAAATATATATATATATAGGCCTATGCTAGGCCTATTTTGAAAGGGTAGATAGGCCTTGAGGTGTTGTGAATACAAAAATATTACCCTAGGCCTATTTTGAAAAATTAGGCCTAGGCCTAGGCTAAGTCCGGCATTTTGGCTTGGCTAGAACTGCCTGTGCAGGCATAGACATAGTAAAGACTGGCATTTTTGTTTGGCTATCCCTGTCTAGGTGTAGACATGGTAAAGTAGAACAATATACTGTGGTTAAGGTATAAATAATACACTAATTTCCCAACTAGCCTAACAGATGATTATCAATGATCAATCCGTCAGAAATCCTTTAACTTGGGCCACTAACAGGCTTCCCTGTAGCCTAGCTAGGCTAATTTCTTATCATCAATTCACAAGATACTCTATTCTTCTTCCTGTTGGCTGTGGTGGATCGAATTAGCCATGCTAAACAATGGAAAGCTCATAAATTAAATTATATTAGGTTCTTCTTGGCGTTTCGGTCATGTGGTATTGTTTATTTACAAAATGACTTAAGCTCAGTGAGTGGCCAAGCGCCTGATTGGTCAAGAGAAGCCTCAGCGAAAGGGAGCCGTAAGGGAGCTTAACGATGCGTTCGTGAATACACCTTCCGCACTCCCTCAGGAACGATCGTTGATGTCTGTACGACATCGCCCGCTACGACTGTTAGTGAATCTGGCCCCAGACCTGTATGAGCGGAGAGCAGACGATAACTTGTTTTAGAGCAGGGGTTCTTAACCGGGGGTATCCATACCCCTTGGGGGTATGGCAACCAAATGCTGGGGGTATGGGACTCGATCTCTGGTTGTTTGTATGTATTTAATTTATATTTGGTTAGAATACTAGATTATTAACTAGCACTGTACAATATTCCATACTTTAAAAACACACTTAAGTGCTACCCTAAATTTTAGCTTTCATGAACGAAATAAGCAGAAACAAATAATTATCTTTCTAAAACTGAATGATATTTCGCCCTTTATCACAAATTAGCACTCAGTTGTATTACCTTCGTCCGATATAAGGTTAGGAAAGCACTTAAATGTGGTCAAAAAATACGGGGGAAATATATCAAACCACTTTAAAAATCCCAAGAAAAAAAAATGATTTTGAAAGGGCTGGGATGGATGTCAAGCAGTTTTGTTGTGAGCAAATCACAGTTTACCCAAACTTGGCACTGAGGGCAATGAATGTTTTGGTTCCCTTCACAACTACATATCTCTGTGAAACCGGATTATCTGCATTATTAAACCTGAAATGAAAGTGGAGAAATCGACTTGATGTGCCAAATGACGTGCGAGTAGGATTGTCAGTAACTGTACCCCGATTCCATGTTTTGATTGCACAAAAACAACAGCATATCTCACTAGATTAGTAAGAGTCTGTGTTATGTAGTCGAGATATTGAAAAACTGTCATACTTAAGTTTGTTTTCTTCTTGTGTGTAATAAAACTCAACTGTAAGAAGTAAAGTTGCTGATTTATAATTTGAAACAGGAGAATCAATTTGGTTTCTTTTATGTAATAAAACTCAACTGAAAGAAATAAAGGTGCTGATGTATAATCTGAAACAGGTGAAACAAAGTTATATTGTAAAATAGTTGTAGCTGTTTGTATATTTATAATTTCTTGAAAATGTTGTGTATATATATGATAAATGATTATGATTTTCTTTCATGTTCTATTCCCAGTTATCCATATAAAAAGTAAATTCAAGTTATTGTCATCTTGGGATGTCATACTGGCAACTAACAGGACTGGTTATGATTATGATTACGACAGTCAAGCGAAGGGGGTATGGGCTCATATTGGACAATCCATTGAGGGTCTGGAATCATCAAAAGGTTAAGAACCCCTGTTTTAGAGGGTGGGGGGGGGGGGGGGGTTTGAGGGAGGGATGAGGAGAAATAATGAGTATATAAATTGAGAGAGTGAGAGAATGGGAGACTGGGACTATTTTCGTCCGAGCGGAGCGATATTGAAGACGAGCTATTATCCGCTCCTCATTGACGAGGGACTGTTGGCCGATGACATGTGTAACTCACCTTCCTCAGCTATTGTTTTTGGAGTGAACGGGATTGGGTGCGATTCATTTGGAGTCACCCATGATTTAGAAGCTCTATACCCCTACGCTGATGTGTACAAGGAACGACTCAGACTCATCAAACTATCCAAAGTTGTACGTGATGATAGAAAGTCTCCCGGAGATATCATTCCTCGAGTGGGCCTCCCTAAGGGGGATTCACCTAAACTAGTTGCACTCGCTACCCATTTCGGGATTGGTGGACCCATTGACCATGATTAAGTTGGCCAGATTTACGTGGATACACCAAATTATATTAATTTCACAGAAGAGATACTATGGATAATAGAAGTCTCTTCTTCAAAGAGTGTAGGCTAGCTATTTGGGTTATTTGGACTCATATGACGCAGAGGTTGCCAAATTAGCAATAAGAAATAGAGTTCTCTCACTCTTATAATTACCTCTCCAAAATTAGTGTTCTGCCCACAGCTAACTCAAAGACAACTTCAGAGGTTGAAGTAACTAAACTAAAGGTTTGTAAATACCCCTGATGGTAATAATGGCTTTAAAGTATCCCTAATAGGCTCAAAAGTGCGTCATATGTCGGAGAGGGTTAATATACCAGGCGGTATTGGGATGTCAGGACAATATGATAACGATGAATGGAATAAGCATTATCAACCACTGCTTCAGCAGTTGTCTTCAAGGCTTCGCCCATTCGATGTTGATGTCGTCTTACTGACACCCCAGGGGAAGGAGAATATAACTTCCGAGGTAGAGAAGAAGAATGTTGGAGAAGAAAGTGCTGAGAATGAAAACAATCTCAAGGAAGATAATAAGCTAAAGGACAATAAGAGTAAGCCGTGAGGGCTGCTAGTATCTTGCCAGTGATAATCTCCCGCATACCCTACATGGTTGTACTGAAAGTTTAATAATGCTATAATATTAATAATAATAATAATAATCAAACAAATATTAGTTTGTTGTATTTATCCTTAGACTTAATATTACACCATTAGTACCGCGACAGTATATAATGCGGTGTCAAGACTGTGAAGTGTTAGTCTATCATTATATATGAAGGGGGAACATTATATCTATGTGTCTAGTCTGGGATCACTGAATAGTCATCCCAATAATAAAGCTGATGCCTTTATAATAGTATATCTCCCCCATTAAACTTAATCCTGAAAAAGGGGGTAGAAGGAGAAAGGGATTAATCAGAGGAAGGACCCAGAGAAAAGCAAGGAAGAGGATAAACTTGAGGAAATGCTATACAAACGATAGGTTTAACATGATGGGTTAGTTTGATACCAACTATGACAGCGGTATCACCGGAGATACAAGGGCAAGAGAATGAAGTCCCGTTTAGAAAATATAATGCCTCTATCCCTCTATCCACCACACCACGAATAATTGAAAGTGCTATTGCTCGAAGGAGTAAAATTGTTGTATTACCGGTAAATGTTGGTTATAATAATCATATCATGGTTAATTTGTTAGGGGTTTTATGGGGCTGGGGTTACGGGGCAATTTTGTATCCAGTTTAGTGATAAATGTAGATATTGGCTTACTTAAAGAGGATGGTAGCGATTTGGGTGCAGTAGATCATGCAGCCCTTATGCAATGGGTTGAGTAATACTCTTTTCCGCACAGCCAATTGTTATATAAATGAACAAATTGTAGAAGCTACCGTATACTTTTCATATGCAGCCTTTATTAAAATGGCTACCTCTATTTCCCCGCAGACATTGAGTACTTTGGGAAGATGCGGTTATTAATGGGATGAAATATACTAAGTGGGATTGAGGAGATGTATGATGAGGGTTATTTTACCAATGGAAAAGAAGGTGAAAAATCACGATGGAATTTAGCAAAGTTAAATGGGGTTGGAGTGACAACGCCTCTTCTTGTAGATATTTCAACTATTGATCAATATATTTTATATGGAGTATCACTCCGAATTTGATAATAAATGAATATTCCAACCTGGGTAATTGTAACAGATCAAGCTGATAAGAATTTCAGATATGTGATTAATTCTGCAAAACTATGGATTGATAAGGTTTACCGACACGTCTCTGCATTAGGAAGTATACATACAGTATATTATTGCTTACCAATTCTTTGGAATACACATATACTAGGACTTTATACAAGTCTTATGATCTTGTTAAAAAATAGACGAGTATATCAGCTGACCTTCCATTGTCGCAAGTTATCCCTAAAGAGCTATATCTCGTTATTTTTGATATACCTAAGCAACATAGATTTATCAAGGACAAGAGTTACTATAAATGGAAGTACTCAGTATAATTTAATATCCCTAATAAATACGCTAGTTTTTATTACAACTCATTACAGTGTCTGGGGCTTGAGCAGAGCATAGCATTGATTATAAAAGCTTTGGACAGGGACAAATGATAGCAGCCTTTAATTTTAACAGTGAGATTGCGGATGACGCTATCCCAGTACAAAAGTCGGGTAATTTGCGGTTTGATATGAGCTTCGCTAGACGATTAGATTCAAATAGAATGATATTATTACTCGGTGAGATGACAGGGATCATTGAAATTGATAATCAACATCATAATTGAGTGAAAGTAAGAGATCAAGTTAGAATGAATGCTGAGATAATAGACAATGGGTTGATAGGGGTATTGGGAAGAGAAGTAAGATTCTTGGGGTTTTTTCACGAGGAGGGTTTACAAGAAATACTGAAAAAGGAAGTGGATATGTATGTATGTATCATATTAGTTGGAGGAGAATCGGCTTCAGTAGGTCACTGGATTGCCCTCTATGTTTTTTGCTTTGTTTTTTATTTATGTGAGTGAGGGAGACAAAAGGCAGAACTGCCTGTATCGAGGCCTCCCCTAGAGTTGAAAGAGTGACAGGGACAAACTCAAGGGACGACATTCGAGCCAAAATGCCTGGACACACGGAGTTTGAAGCAATTTATGTCATAGGAAGAGGGAAAGACTGATTCTGGGAGAGAGTTCCAGAGCTCAGCAGTTGAATAGAAGAAAGACTGAGAATAACATTTCACTCTTGGGTTGGAGAGTTGCACAGAGTAGGGGTGGGATTGTGTTGCAAGACGGGTACTATGTACCCTACGTAGAGGAGGTGGTATACACTGGGATAGCTCTGAGGAACATTGATTATTATAGTAGCGATAGAATAGCGAGAGAGATGCAACATTGCGGTGAAGAGAGAGAGATTGCAGAGAGTTGGTGAGTGGGTGGGAGTTAATGATTACAAAAGGCTTTCCTTTCTACGTTGTCTAGGAGTGCGGTGTGAGAGGATTCTCCCCACACATGTGAACAATACTCAATACAAGGATGCACTGTGCCCCTGTACAGAGCAAGAAGCTGTGCAGGGGTAAAGAACCCCTTGAGGCGGTTGAGCACACCCAGCTTCTGGGAGGCTGCCTTAACCAAGAGTCACACTATGCCGAATTAAGTGCCGACGCTCCACGACGTAAGGAGTGGCGATAGAAGGGGGAGACCGCTGCTGAGTAACGTGGGTGATTGAGGGGCGGCGTCATGCGCCGTAGCGCGCAAACTGGTTGGCGACAATGCTCCAGACGAGCGGCGCCTATAGATACTACGGCGGCGATGGACAGCCACCCTGTCACACTGGGCCCCTACTCCATCACACTTGACCATGACCTAGGCAAACCGGTCCGTCGGAGGCGACGTTTGTGTGTGTGTGTGTGG
This sequence comes from Paralithodes platypus, assembly GCA_032716605.1. Classification (NCBI taxonomy): domain Eukaryota; kingdom Metazoa; phylum Arthropoda; class Malacostraca; order Decapoda; family Lithodidae; genus Paralithodes; species Paralithodes platypus. The sequence continues at coordinate 39,710,851 of CM064523.1, read as the reverse complement.
GGGGGGGGGGGTATTAAGCTTTATATCTAGCGAGGAAACTAAAAACATAATAAAAAGATCCATAAATGAGCAAATAAATACGCCCATCTCCTTTTAATTAAGTGGTTCTTTGAGTAATTGGTAAAACAAGGTCATCTATAGTTAACCCTTTCAGTACCGGTGACGCCTTTCTCGTTATAGTCTGGCAACTATTAGGTTATTGTATTATGCTTACGAAGGGCCTGTAACAATCACAAGACCTCCATTCCACTCAATTATCTCTTAACTCCCACAGACCGTTCTTAAGCTGCATAAAATCGTCTAAATAGGGCAGAACTAAGGCAAAACAGACGTCACCACCATTGAAAGGGTTTATAGATAGTCACTCGTGGATGGGATCGGATTAAGGGGACAGTGGGGATTTTTGGGGATCTCCATCAAGCTTAAAAAAAACATCCCCAAGACCCTCTACCAAGATGTCCCGTGCTACGTTGCCAGGTCGCGGACTCACGTTATGCCCTCCCCCTATGACGCCGCCTGGGCGTTACCAGGTTGCTGCCTGACGGCGACCTACCTTATAGCGGCGTCTGACGCAGACAGGTCGACGCCCTTGTACCATCTGACGCCACCAGCCTACCGTCCCCATCCCGTCCTTTCCTTGACCTCACTAGCCGCCGACTCAGATTATGAGAGTTGTTTGTGTCAAACTTTTCCTGAGGCCCCTGATGACCTCTCCCGACATCTCTCTTGAGTTGGTGCCCACCCACGTCGCGCGGTGATGTAGGCAAAGATCTCGTTACAACCATTAAGATGTGGAGCGTCGGCACTTAATTACTTAATTCGGCATAATGTGACACTTGCATTAGCAAGACTGGTAATATGGTCCTTCCAAGTGAGAGCTGATGAAAAAGAGACACCGAGAATATTGAGATAAGATGAAGGACTGATTTTTATATTGTTGAAGTGTAAGGGATAGTCCTCTGGGAGTTCTGAATTGGTAGTAAGATGAAGAAATTAGGTTTTGGAAGCATTAAACGCAACAAGGTTTTCTCTGCCCCAATTGGATATAGTAGCCAGATTAGAAGATAAGTGTTGCATGGCTTCATTACGTTTGTTTTTGAGGGATTGCTGGCTGGGGCGTTCAGGGATGGGACTGGAGGTACAGTTGAGAAGGTCATTAATGACAATTTGAAAAAGAATGGGAGATAGGACAGAGCCCTGAGGAACACCGGAGTTGATAGGATGAGGAAGTGAGCGATGGCCATCCACAACCGCAGCAATGGAATGGCCGGAAAGGATTTTGGAGACAAAAGCAAAGATGGAGGGATAGAAACCGAAGGAGTGTAGATTAGAAATTAAAGATTTGTGCCAGACTCTACCGAAGGCCTTCGATATGTCTAGTGCAATAGAAAAGGTCTCACCGATGTGAATCACTATTTTGAAAGAATAGTTTATTTCTATAGCTATAAATCACCTCTTTCACATATTCGAAGATTTTATTTAGCTATATTTACAGGAATAAAGATTATGAAGTGGGGATTTTGAATTATAGATTACAAAGTGATTGTAGTTATGTATGTGGGACATAAGTTATACTGTTTGTTTACCTCATCAGTCATAAAAATCTCAACATGACTCTCTCCTACTTCCAAAAACAGTTTAAAAGATATTCATACTTTGAGAATTATAAACTAATTCTAAGGTTATGCTATACTCTATTTAAAATGCCTCATTGTGTAAACAAATTTTGTCTTGGAGAAGAAAAAAAACACATGCAAGAAGTTACTCTGCTCGAGTGTAATGGACAATAAATGAGTTTCTGAAGTAGAGTGTGAGGTGATATAGAAAGAAAACACAGGTGTATTTGTTGATATAATCGTGACAAAATATTATTTCTAATAACAAATATTTTTTGCAGAGTCAGCATGTTTATTAGTATACAAAAAAGTAATATATTTTTATTTCATTATAAAAAAAAAAAAAAAAAAATCATGAAGGGAAGACAGGAAATGCCCATTTACCCGAAGCTGAAAAACCACTACAAAAATCCCTACCAACTAAATTCAGCGAAGGAAAATCCCTGAAGCATTGAGCAAGCGGCATGCCGATCAAACAACCATGGAAGGAAATGAGATGGAATTAATGTGGGAAGATGTTGTTAGCATGAGCATCAGAGGAAACCCTCTTAAACACTCAAAGTATGGGCTAATAATATTATAGCTGAGATGACGGGGTTGAGCAGCCACCCCCAGACCAACACCAGAATAGCAGTGATAAAGGACACCAAGAGGAGTAGGAAAAGACAACAACAGGAGAAGGCGAGAGACAACAAAACCCGACCAATTTCTCAGGCTTTAATTACCTGCCGAAATAGGCCAGTCTACCCCTTTTCCCGAATCTACCCATTCTCTAATTTCCGGGAATCTAGGTCAGTCTGCCCGAGAAAGGAGTTCGAGTCCGGACCAATCACAGGGGCCCCAGCTCCTCCAATGTCAGAGGCCGAGAGAACTACCCAATGCCTATCACCAGTTCCAGCCTGACTTGCAATACAGTGCAGAACTTTTTATGCAAGTTGAACACCAAGAACCATTTCAATATCGCCATAAATGGGAATCCCAGTATCCCCTCTACAGTACCTCCCGGGAAGACTGGGAATAGTGCAACCAAAGTGAATAGTGGGAAACATATGGCCTGCAGAATCAGAAAAGCCAGATACCACGATGGACAGGAAATCATCCATTACGTCACCATAATGCCCTCTAAAAATGGGGGCCAATATTGAGAGATCAAGAATCTCCGTATGTATAAATCAATAACTACCATGTATTTTTAGATTATGAATTGCCTCCACTACAGCCAAAATAACGATATCCACATGTCCCTATATTATTGAAATAGACCAAATTGAATACTAAAAATAAACCTAATATAGCCTGACTAAGACTGAAGGAAGTTAGCAAATACGATTGCTACCTTCCACAAGTCAAGCCGGTTGTGGGTAAACATTGGTATTACCGCTCACCCTGACGTTCAGCCCGGAACCACCTTCACCTGTACCTGTGAGAGAGGCAGTCCCCCCTGACGTCCAGCCCTGCAGAACCACGAGTCCTACGTCGACCAGATTCTCGTTCAAGGATACCTCTACCCTTTACCATAAGTGTCTCTGAGTGTTTTAAGTTGTGGCTATGTTGTGAAGGTAAGATAAAATATGCGAGTATTCTATTATAGATAATTCTAGATCTGTGACTAAGATCTATCTTGAACCTTTGATACCCGTGTAAAATATCAAATTTTGATCCGTACAGTGATTTATTAAGTACGAGATTTTGCTAAGATAAACTGTGTTGATCCTTCAGAACCTTAATTATACGTACGTTACATAGTCATCATTACACGTGTTAATTAGTCGGAATACTCTCAGATTTTATTTGTATGTGTTTATTCTTCTTTGTGTATCCAAGTCGAAGTAAAAGTGTATAACGTGAACTGATTGCCTTCTTCAATCCAATATATACCTAGAGCCTACGCCCAATTTAGGATCCATATATCCGACTAATTATCGCCAGAGAATATTTAGAATATAATTTCCCTTATTTTTGAAAGTCAAGAACCCTCTTCGTTGAATTAGAATGTATTCGCTATCAAGATATCTGATCTATTAGTACTTGTGAATAATCTGATGATATACGTTATTCAGATCACATAATTCTTTCCACACCAATCTAGGAATTCAGATTGTATATTCTTGTATCAATTCCGCCTACGATTTGGCTATTTATTCTATTTATTACCTTTTATAGTAATCCATTTACTATAATTATATTTACGTTATAATACAACACTACAGTAGTTCTGCGTTCTTTTAGGAATTTGTTAATTTATTCAGAACTCCTTTCATGCCATATTTGGTATTTCATTAGTGCAACTTCGTCGTGTATTTGTTTTTGTTTTATGTGAATGAGGGAGACAAAAGGCATAACTGCCTGCAGTGAGTGCCTCCCCCAGATTTCAAAGAGTGACAGGGCCGAAATCAAGGGACGTTCGAGCTAAATTGCCTGGATACACAGAGTTTGAAGCAATTTAAGTCATAAGAAAAGGGAAAGACTGATTCTGGGAGAGAGTTCCAGAGCTCAGCAGTTGAATAGAAGAGAGTCTGAGAATAGCGTTTCACTCTTGGGTTGGAGAGTTGCACAGAGTAGGGGTGGGATTGTGTTGCAAGGAGGGTACTACGTACCCTACGTAGAGGATGTGGTATACACTAGGAAAGCTCCGAGGAACACTGATTATTGTAGTAGCGATAGAATAGCGTGAGAGATGCAACATTGCGGCGAAGAGAGAGAGATTGCAGAGAGTTGGTGAGTGGACGGGAGTTAATGATACGAAAGGCCTTCCTTTCTACTTTATCTAGGAGTGCGGTGTGAGAGGATCCTCCCCACACATGTGAACAATACTCAATACAACGACGCACTGTGCCCCTGTACAGAGCAAAAAGCTGTGCAGGGGTAAAGAACCCCTTGAGGCAGTTGAGCACACCCAGCTTCTGGGAGGCTGCCTTAGCGAGACTGGTAATATTGTCTTTCCAAGTGAGAGCAGAAGAAAAAGAGACACTGAGAACATTGAGAGAAGATGAAGGGTAGATTTTTGTATTATTGAAGAATAAGGGATAGTCCTCTGGAGGTTCCTGTCGGGTAGTAAGATGGATAAATTGAGCTTTGGAAGCATTAAATGCAACAAGGTTTTCTCTACCCCAATTGGAAATAGTAGCTAGATCAGCAGATAAGCATTTTATGGCTTTGTTACGTTTACTTTTGAGGGACTGCTGGCTGGGGCATTCCGGAAAACTAATTGAGTGGTGTAAGGTAGAGTCGTGTGCATATGAATGGATGGGATTGGATGTACAGTTAAGAAGATCATTTATGAAAATTAGAAAGATAATAGGAGATAGGACAAAACCCTGAGGAACACCGGAGTTGATAGGATGAGGAAATGAGCGATGGCCGTCCACAACCGCAGCTATGGAATGGCCGGAAAGGAAATTAGAGACAAAGGCATTGATGGAGGGACAGAAATCGAAGGAGGGTAGTCTGGAAATTAAAGAGTTGTGCCAGACTCTATCGAAGGCCTTTGATATGTCTAGTGCAACAGAAAAAGTTTCATCGAAGTCCCGAAAGTTGGATGCCCAAGATATGAAAGAATATCACCAGTAGAGCGACCCTTAAGGAAGCCATACTGGCGATCTGAGAGCAGATTATGGAAAGATAAATGCTTAAGAAATTTAGAAGCAAGAATAGTTTAAAACATTTAGAGATACAAGAGATGAGAGCAATTGGACGATAGTTGGAGGGTTGAGAGCGGTCACCCTTCTTTGGGACAGGTTGAATGAGAGCAAACTTCCAGCAGGAAGGAAAGATGTTAGAGGAGAGACAGAGACGAAAGAGTTTGCCTAGGCAGGGGGTCAGCACAGAATCACAGTTTTTAAGAACAACAGAAGGAACACCGTCCGGACTTCTTAGTATTAAGCCCGGAGAGGGTAGAAAGTACATCTTTAGAAGAGATTAGGATATTAGGCATAAGTAGGAGAGAGGGGAGTGGAGAGGGAGGAATAGCACTGGAATCATCCAAGGTAGAGTTTCTGGCAAAAGTTTGAGCAAAGAGTTCAGCTTTGTCAGAGGAAGAAGTGATGGTTGTGCCATCAGAGTGGAAAAGGAGAGGGAAAGATGAGGAAAAAAAGTTGTTGGAGAGGTTTTTGGCTAGATGCCAGAAAGCTTGGGAAGAGCTAGAGTTGGATAGTTCAGTGCATTTATTATTGATGAAAGAGTGCTTGGCAAGTCGAAGAACTGCTTTTGCTTGATTCCGGGCAGAAACATAGGAAGCATGAGATTCTTGAGTTTTAAGGCGTCGGTACCGTTTGAATGCTTCCTCCTTGTTGTGGACAGCAGTAGAACAAGCGTGAGTAAACCAATTTTTTTTTGCATTAGACGGAGAGAAAGAAAATGGAATGTACGCTTCCAAGCCCGAGAGGATTACCTCGGTAATGCGTTCAGTACTATTCGAGGGTATTCGGCCATGGAAGCAGAAGTCATTCCATGGGAAATCAAAGAAGTACTGCTGGAGAGCCTGCCAGTCGGCAGTGCCAAAGTGCCACAAGCGACACCGGCTGGGAGGATCGGATGGCAGTACTGAAGAGATAGGACAGGTGACGGAGATAAGTTTATGGTCGGAGGAGCCCAAAGGAGAGAAAAGATTGACAATATAAGAAGAAGGGTTAGAAGTCAGAAATAAGTCAAGAATGTTGGGCCGATCTCTGAAGCGATCTGGGATACGGTTGGGTTGCTGGACCAGCTGCTCTAGGTCATTTATGATAGAAAAGACGTTTGCTTGTTCACCAAGTTGGTCAGTAGAGTGAGAGGAGAGCCACTGGCGGTGGTGAACGTTGAAATCTCCTAAGATGGAGATTTCAGAGAAGGGAGAGATAGATAGAATGTGTTCCACTTTAGATAGCTATTTTGTTAAGCTATTTGGTGACGCTATTTTATCTGCGTTTCTTTATTAGTTGGTTAATTTATTCCCATCTATATTAAATTATATTTTATCTATTCCGATTCAGTCACTACATTTATTTGTGAATCTGAGTTCCTCAACCCATGTGATTTGACCCCATCTATGATCGAATATTATTTTTAGTGTCTCGTGTGAGAGATTATTCGCAACAAACTCTTAGATATTTGAATTCCAATTTAACTTATCTTCCTTCCTAGAATTAAATAAACCGCCTCACTTTCGTCCCTGATTTAACATCGCATTAAACCCAATTGTTATTTCCCGTGACCGCAGTCCACCTGAACTATAGGCTATAGCGCGGCACCTTTGCTATTCTCACCTGGGTGCGGCCTCACTTCCTGTTGTCTACCACGCATATTCCCGCGCAGCTGGGCGATACGTTCCACAGCCTACCTGTCTCTGTCAGAATACTTTGCGTTAGACACTTTACGCTTATATGTATTATTGTCAATGATTCTTGTTTGTGTATATATGTATCCGTCTATCATTGCGTATTTTCACTCTTCTATTGCAGTGGTTCTCAACCTTTTTCACTCCATTCCCCCCTTCATGAATTCTCAACATTCGTGTGGCTCCCCTTCATTTTTCTCCCAAATCCCACCCCGCCAAAAAAGGTAAAAAAAAAAAAAATAAAATAAAATGTTGATGAAGAGAACACCTTTGCTTTATTACAAAGTTTACAGTCATCTATCTATCTATCTATCTATTGCCTGACGCCGTGATCCCCGAAGGGGTGGCCACGAACGAACCGCCCCCATGCACCCCTGTCCCCAGTCAGTCGACGCCCCTCCCCCCAACCAGCACCGCCTTCGTTCATGTAGTTCCTCACTCCATCCTTCCACCTCATATTCGGTCTACCTCTCCCCCTCTGTCCCTCCACCTCGCTCTCGTACACCCTCTTAGTCATTCTCTCGCTTTCCATACGTTCCATATGGCCGAACCATCTCAAGTTGTTCCTTTTCACACTTTCCAGCACATCTACCTCCACACCACACCTCCTTCTTACTTCCTCATTAGTCTGTCTATCCCTCCATGTAACTCCGCACGCACTCCTTAAGTAATTCATTTCCACTGCTCTCACTCTTGGTCTGAGTCTCTCAACCAACGTCCATGCTTCGCTTCCGTAAGTCAGTGTCGGGATTACCACACTGTCATGCAAGGACTTCTTCACTTCCATACTGACCACCCTATTTCTTGTTACTGCTTTTAGCGTTCCTACAACCCTCTTCCCCTGTTGTACCCTCTCCCGCACCTCTTCATCCATAGTCCCATCTTTACTCAACACACTGCCCAGATACTTAAAAGAGTTGACGATCTCCATAGCCTGACCGTTCAGCTTCACCTCACACTCTGTGACTTCACCCCTTTCGAAGACCATAACCTTGCTCTTCCCCGTATTTACCTTCAAATTCCGTTTTTCGCACACTGTTCCAAACTCATTTACCAGACCCTGCAACTCCCATTCATTATCACTCATCAGAACTGTATCATCCGCAAACAGCAGTATAGGTAGCTTCCACTCAATTCCCTCCCTTTTCAGCGATACACCAACATCCACTGCTCTTGATAGTATTTCTTTCATAACTCCATCCATATATACAGTAAACAACCACGGGGACATCACACACCCCTGTTTCAAACCAACATTCAGGTCAAAGAACTCGCTCTGCTCACTCTCCACACGTACAGTCATAATTATCTTATATTTGATAGATTTCTGTGATATGCTTAACTTACATCACTTGCCTACAAAAGACTAGCGGACACTAGCAAATTTGAATCTGGTTGGGAAAAAGTTCAATTAATCTCTGCATATTTTATCACACATCAGTGGGAAGGCTGATATTGTTTCTTTTCAGCCAGTTGACGAATCCGAGGTTGTGTCACTGACAATGCACATCTCATGTCGGGGTCCACATCCAATCGGTTCCAACTCTTATTCTTGATTTGTAGAAGGGTGGAGAAACCAGACTCACATAAATAGGTAGTTGAAAAAGGCAAGAGTAGTCGAAGTGCAATCTCACTGACTTTTGGATATGACTGATGCATTGAACACCAGAATACATTCAGAGATTTTTCTTCATAGAGATATTTGGCAGCAGAATCATGTTTGAGATCAAGGAACTCGTCCTGAACATCACTGGGAATGGTAGTAATATCAAGAGTGCCAGAGAATGGATTCATTACCAACTTCCCTTCTTCCTCCTCGAATTCTGGGAAGTACCTATTAAGTTCACTTTCCAAGGATCTCAGATGCTGAGTGATTTCAGTTTTAAGTAATGGGTCAAGCAGACTATCTTCTTCATTCTCGTCAAGGACAGCTGAAAGGTTTTCAAACATGGCAACATTCCCGGCACCGATTTTCCTTTGCCAATTCTGGAGCTTGGCAAGAAATCCACGAAGACAATCCATCAGGTGAAACACATTTCTTTTCTTGCCCTGTAGCTTCAGATTCAACCTATTTAGCTGCTCAAATATATCTGCTAAATATGCAAGACGTGGCTCCCACAAAACCTCGTTGAAGTGACTCATCAGATCATCTTTCCCTTGCATTTCCAGGAACAATTTAAGCTCCCCCCGAAGTTCAAACACTCGATTCACAACATTGCCCTTAGAAAGCCAGCGCACTTTGGAGTAAAAGAGGAGAACTTCATGCTCCGAATCCATGTCTCTACAAAGGTTCTGGAAAAGGCGAGAGTTCAGAGCTCCAGCTTTTACAAAGTTGACGCATTTGACCACTGCCTCCAGGATCTTGCAAAGTTCATCAGGGAGGGTTTTCGATGCCAGTGCAAAACGATGGATCATACAATGAACCCCCTTGGCATTCGGAGCTACTTCCTTGACACGCTTCTGGAACCCTGATTTTGATCCCAGCATCGCTGGAGCCCCGTCTGTACAGACTCCACAACAATTTTCCCAGGGGATCCTGTTAGCTTTGAAGAAAGAAGATAGCTTTTCCATCACATCTTTAGCTGTTGTGGTGGTCTCAAGCTGTGTACATAACAGATATTCTTCCTTGATATCACACAAGAAAACATACCTAACAAACACAAGTAGCTGTGCACAAGAACTCACATCCGTTGACTCATCCAGCTGTATTGCAAACATACCAGTTGGAGACGATTTGATCTCCTGTGTCACTTTTTCCTTTATGTCATCTGACATTTCATTAATTCTCCGCTTCACTGTGTCGTTTGACAAGGACATTTTTTGAATTTTACGTTCACTTGCATCTCCAAGAACACGCTTGACCATCTTTAAAGTACATGGCTTGATTAAGGTTTCACCAATTGTGTGGGGCTTCTTTTGCTTCGCTATTTCGAGGGCAACCTCGTATGATGCCTCAACATTCGTAACAATATTATGTAACAAAATTTTATTGTCAACTTAATCAATTAAAACAAGAAAATTTTCTTTGCCAGGACAGTGATGCAATTTTTTTTTGTATTCAGATTCCTAACATTATTTAGAAATGTATAATTTGCAACAGCCCACCATGGCCCCCTTAAATTCTTACTTGGGGGCCATGGCCCCCAGGTTGAGAACCACTGTGAATCTATTGCCATGTAAGTGACAAACTGAACTTCGTTAGAGAGTTAAACCAGTTAACTCTCTTAGTCACCATTGTACTTACTTACTATTCCATATAATAGTATAGTATAGTACCCCATTCTATGTATAATATGCCATTGAATAAATAAGAGTGTAAATTACCTTGTGTGTTTATTGTGTTAGCCTTGCCTGATTGAGTAAATAATTATCATATTCACTAAGCTCGATGTGTCCCTATCGAGCAATATTCCAAATCTAAATATCCGAAACCCAGATTGAAAATAGCTAATACTGAAGCCAGTTGGATAACAACCCGGCATAACAATAGCATCATTTTGTTCTGTATTCACTTGCATTCTTTCAATTGTATCATTATAAACCAATTAATAAAACATATTTTAAATATGACACTTTTCCCAATGGCCTTATCTAAATATATATTTATTGTATATACTAGAAAAGGAGAACGGAAGAAAAACGATAATTTAAAATAATATAAGTACTGTAGAATATCCCGAAGATTTGGAGAGAGAGAGAGAGAGAGAGAGAGAGAGAGAGAGAGAGAGAGAGAGAGAGAGAGAGAGAGAGAGAGAGAGAGAGAGAGAGAGAGAGTCCAAGCAAAAGAGGATGATTGTAAACTTTGTTTGTTCTACGTGAGTGAGGGAGACAACAGGCAGAACTGTCTGGTAGTGAGAGAGAGAGAGAGCACCCAGACACCGAATCTACATTCTTCTACAAGGGGGAGGGGGGGGGGGGAATGAGATTTAGAATAATTTTGATTTTAATGATACGTCATAGGTTTCTCTGATGAATGATAATAAGATACCTCTCACCGGATATACATTAAGCCTACGCATATGCCCCACACTTCGAAATACATTATCTCTGGAGCCCAGATATATATATTTTCATTAATTTCTATCTTAATAAGTAAAGGTCAATGTGTGTCTGTTTGTCAGTTACCCGACCTTTGTTACTAAACTCCTCCCACAGTTTTGGTGCCAGGTGGGAGTGTGGGGCACCGTTGGAAAGCCCAGGCTTTGGAGATGGTTTTAGGCAAGTTTAGTGGAAATCAGAGAAACTTTTGTTTAATAAAATTTTCGTCAGAACTTATGTAGTATACGGGAGCGAAAAAAATGCGAAAAAAATGCGAACAAAATGGCCGTTTGGGGCAGAAGGAGGCCTCCGATCGAAAATGTGTATGGAACGAAAGTTGTTCGCAGCTCCCCAAAATGGGGGTACGGATGAGGTCAGATCCAAAATCGGAGGTCATTTAGCGGCCGAAATCGAAGTCGCCGTTTAATGAGGCACAGGGAGGTCGAGGCCGGTGATTATGGTAGTAGTAGTATTGTGATGATTGTGGTAGTAGTGATTGATGATGGTACAAAGGAGTACAAAGGAGTACAAAGGAAATCAAGCAACAACATATCTAGTGACCCTTCTAGGTTGCTTGTCCTCCAAAACACTGAGGATCAAGTGTCCAAACAGTGGTTTAGAGTGGGTAAGGGAACATTGGAAAGGGAATTACTGCCCTGGAACTAATGTCCGTGGCAGGATTAGGAAGTTAGTAGAGGACAGATGGGTTAGTAACTGAGGAGGGGATAAAATAAAGTTATTCATTTACAAACGCAGTCAGTCGCGGGTTTGATGAGAGATATTTGTCTAGGCGGAGTTTAAATGAATCAACAGTGATGCAGTCTATAACGTTTCGGGGAAGCCCATTCCACAAGTTGACAACTCGATTGAAGAAGAAATTCTTAGATTCGTGCGAGTTAAAAGATTTACCAATAATTTTGCAACCGTTTCCCCGCGTGTAATTAGATTGGTCGATAGTGAAGTACTTACTACAGTTCATATTGTCGATGCCTTTGATGATTTTGAACACTTGAATTAAGTCACCTCTTAATCTGCGCTGGGTTAAAGGAAATAGATTTAATTCTCTAAGACGCTCTTCGTATGGTTTGTTCTTTAGGCTAGGTATCATTTTGGTAACTCTACGTTGAACTCGTTCTAGCTTGTTTATATCTTTTTGGTAATAAGGGCACCAGGATTGAACGCAGTATTCCAGAAGAGGGCGAACTAAGGAATTGTAAAGGGTTAGGATAACTTCTTTGGATTTATGCTCAAATGACCTGCCTATAAAGCCAATTATTTTGTTTGCCTTCTTAACAACTTCTGAACATTGTTGACTCGGTTTTAGGTTACTCGATATTGTTACTCCCAGATCGGTTTCTCTGTTTACATTCTTAAGCTGAGTGCCATTCATCGAATAGTTTGCTTTCTCATTTAGGTATCCGACATGTAGTACTTTACATTTATCCGCATTGAAACTCATTTGCCAAATTTGGGCCCAACATGACAATTTATCTAGATTGTGTTGCATATCGTCAACTTGTTGTTTTGAGAGTACGCTATTTGCAATTTTTGTATCGTCAGCAAATTTTGAGATTGTGCAGGTGAGACCCTCATCTATGTCGTTGATGTAAATTAGAAAGAGAATTGGTCCTAGTACCGATCCCTGGGGTACCCCGCTACTTACATTGGTCCATTTAGATGCCTTACCGTTTATGACTACCCTTTGCTTTCTGTTGCTGAGCCAATTTTCTATCCATTTCAACACACCGTCTTGTATTCCATGCGCTTTTAGTTTTAGCAGTAAACGTTTGTGGGGAACTTTGTCAAAGGCCTTTTGAAAATCAAGGTATATAATATCTACAGCTTTACTCTCGTCGTAGAGGTTGAGGATATCGTGGAAGAAGTCTAAGAGGTTTGTTAAACAGGAACGTTTTTTACGAAAGCCGTGTTGAGTATCTTTAAGTATGTTATTTTCCTCTAAGTGATTTACGAGTCTGTCTCGTATGACCGTTTCTAGCATTTTACATACAACTGAGGTTAAGCTAATTGGACGATAGTTACTGGGTAGGGATTTGCTGCCTTTTTTGAATATCGGTGTTACGTTGGCTAGCTTCCACTGATCAGGCATAGTTCAAGACTGCAAGGATTTATTGAATAGTAATGTCAGTGGTTTGGAGAGCTCATTCTTAGCTTCCTTTAGAACTCTAGGCGAGATTGTATCAGGTCCTGGCGTTTTATTTACCTTGAGTTTATCTAAACAATTCAATACTTCTCTCTCTGTAACGGTGATATTGCTTAGAACATCTGAATTATCAATCTGAATCGGCGATGGTGTAGGGATATCACTGAGGTCTTCTGTTGTAAAAACTGATGCAAAGAAGGTATTGAGGGCATTACTCATTTGTACTTCGTCTTTGGTGTATTCTCCTTTTTCATCGACTAACGGTCCAACAGTTGAAGTAACTACTTTTTTCTTTCTGATATAACTATAGAATTCTTTCGGGTTTGTTTTACTTTGATTCGCAATATGTAACTCTAAGGTCTTTTTACTTTGCTTAATTAACTTTTTGGCTTTGCGTCGTAGCTCTACAAATTTCACCCGTTCTTCGTCATTTTGTGAGGATTTTAATCTAACATTAGCAAATTTTTTAGCAAGCAGGCAGTTTGAAATATCTTTATTCCACCATTTGGGCTTATTATTATGGCCTGGACGCCGTATTTTCGATGGTATGCAGTCTTGCACTGCTTTTAGGTAAGTGGTTTCGAATAACTTCCAAGATGTATTTATGTCGTTATTGTTAATTAAAAAGCTCCAGTCAGTTTCTTTAAACATAGCTCTAAGTTTATGGAAGTTTGCTTTCTTGAAATTAGGGACTTTTTCGATGCTACTATTTGGTTCGTTACTAGTAAACTTTAAAGTGAAAGTTATCGTACAATGGTCGCTGTTACTGAATTCATCACCAACATTCAAATTCTCTATCAATTCTTCTTTTGTTGCAAGTACAATGTCAAGAACGTTATTACCACGGGTCGGCGTTCGAACAAATTGATAAAGCGAACTCTCTTGCAAGTTCGTATACAAGTCATGTCCGGAGTGTGAAGTAAGAGTATCGCCCCACTTGGTCACAGGTAAATTAAAGTCGCCAAAAATTACGGTATCTTGTGAGTTACTTACATCTGCAATTTGTTCGTAAATTTCTCGGTCAGTTTGCACTGATTGAGCTGGAGGTCTGTATATTAACGCAAGTATTATTTTTGTACCTTTATTATTCTTTATTAGCACAAAAGATGTGTCGACGTTCACAATTTGAGGTTTTGACACGAGGGTCGGGTTAAGACTTTCTTTGATATAAAATAAAACGCCACCTCCATTTTTGTTTATTCGGCTGTTCTCAAACATTACATAACCGGGAAGTGAATACTCTGCTAAAAAGTCTCTATCTTCTGTATTGAGCCAAGATTCTGTTATGCCAATCACATCATAATTTTCTGTAAACACTAGTTCCTCTAAATCTGAAAATTAATTGCGTATGCTACGAGCGTTTGCATAGAAAACCTTTAAAGTTGCGGTTTTAGAACTCACAGAACGTTCTTTCATCGAATTTTTGGTTCTGGTCGGATCTACATTTACATTCATGGCTGTCCTCGGTCCTCGGTCGTTATCCCTGGCGGTTTTTGAATTTGGGTCGTGTTGGTGGAGCTTTATCCAAATTCGCGGTTCTTGACGGATTAGTATTTAATTCCTTTGTAGGTTGCCGTCCTCGCTGTCTTCGGTCCTCCTTCCTGGTTGTCCTGTGCTGAGTCTATTTCTTCTCCGAAAATCCTTCACCGCATCGTTGAGAAGACGCCCAAAACGTGCTGCTCCCACCTGGTTCAGATGAACTCCATCGTCCGAAAACAAATATTCATCGTAGTAGAAATTGTCCCAGGTGTCGACGAATCCCACGTTCTCCTTCCTGCAGAGGTTTGCTAGACAACGATTTGTGCTGGTGGCTATGTTGTAAAATCGGCTCTCTACACCGAGCCGGGGGACGATTCCTGAGATGATGATCCTTGATGACTTCTCCTTAAACGACTTGATCAGCTGCTGGTACTTTAAAAGCAAATCTTCCGACCGGGTTCGCTGTACATCGTTGGATCCAACGTGGATGACGTACATGGTATTAGCAGGGGCCAGCTTTGATACTTCGTCAACTGCTGCAACTACGTCATCCACACCACCACCAGGGATACAAAAACGCTTCCTGGTCTTAGGTGCCCTGGCGCAAAACTCTGTGAGCTGACCACGTATCATCGAGTCTCCCACGAGCCGGACTTCTTCTATTTCCTCTTCGTCATCTGAGTCTGCGAGTATCTGGAAACGGTTTTGACACTCGGTAATCGGTATGTGTTTCCTGGTCTTGGGGCAAACGTTGTTCCTCACGACACGGAAGTTGTCTTGAGGGGGAAGAGAGTCACTATTTGTATCTTGAGTAATGGTATCGGAAACATCAGCTGAAGTGGCTACTGTAGGCGTCGAATTGTTGGCAGTTGACGTTGGGGCGTTGGTGGCTGCTGGAGTTGCGGTGACAATTGAAGTTTGTGGTACTCCAACGTTGAGTGTTACAAACTCTTGGAGTGATTCCAGCTTCATGGTGAGGACGTTGATCTTGTTGTAGGCTTCATCTAATTTCACTGTAAAATTCTCTCGTTGCTGGCAGAGCCGGCAGACTTGAAGATCGATAGTAGCAAACATGGACTCACCAAACCTACCGGCGCAGTTCGCACAAGCGCGAGGCATGGTGACAGTCACTTTCTTCAGATCACTTCACTCACTTAAAAAAACAATTCACTCACTTTAAAACACTTCACTCACTTTAAAAACACTTCAATCACTTCAACCGAAAACAAATATGCTGAAATACGCAGAAATAGGTTATCAGGGGTGATAGCCTAACCGAAAACAAAATGGTGATTATGGTAGTACAATTTAAACCCGGGCAACGCCGGGTACCCCTCCTAGTACCTAAATAAAGAATTTATGTTTATACTGGAAAACGAGAACGGAAGAAAAAAGATAATGGGAAAACAAAATATGTACGGCAGTATATCCCTAAGATCTGGAGGGCGACGGCGCGTGGTGAGAGAGAGTGCGAGTGGGAGAGAGCGAGCGAAAGAGAGAGAGAGAGAGAGCACCCTAATCCTACATACCGAGGGTCAAAATAGCAATGTCTAGTTGCTGCGGCAACTAGACATTGCTTATAATTTTAAATACCGTATGTTTACACACACAAATATTTTCGAAATACGCCATGTCTGGATGCCCAAGTACCATATTATGTCTAGATGACCACCCTAATCCTACATTCCGAGGCTAAAAATAGCAATGTCTAGTTGCCGTGGCAGCTAAACATTGGATATACTACTAGACATACAGACACACAGAGATAGACAAACAGAGGCAAAACATAACCTCCGTCTGGCGGTAAAATATGTACAATTGCAGTTATTTATTCTTGATACTATCTGAAGCCTCGACATGATTAAGCAAGATTATATTTTAAATGCAGATACACATACAAGTAATAAGGAGATTCAATCCAACCCGAGACAGGTTTGAAAATATACAGACCGCAAGACTATCATGAAGTTGATCAGTAGAAAGCGAACAAGTACCGATAACAAGCATATACTGTTTGTTATTTTAGTTACATTATGTTTCATGTTCCATTTACGTTGCCATGACAGAATATTAGAGAATATTAGGGATTCACAAACGAAAAAACGTATGTGGGAAAATGGTATAGCCTAATCGTAAACTTACATCATAAAGCAATATATGTACGTGCATGACACCATGTGTTATGTTGGTACAATGACTTATTCTCTTTTAATATATTTAAAAAATAATATTAACTTACTTAAAATGAAAACATTATTTTGCCGTTATTAAAAAAACATTGTTAGACCCCATCTTAAATATGGCGTTCAGTGTTGGTCCCCGTATCTCAAGAAAGACATTGTGAAACTCGAATCCGTGTAGCGTAGAGCAAGTAAGCTAATCCCCTCTCTTAGAAACAAGCCATATTATGAAAGATTAAATGAATTAAATTTATTCTTGCCAAAGAAAAGGAGGATTAATATGAATAAATCAGTAGGTAATCAAGGGAAACATTCCTTTCAGACTATTGTTGTTTAAATCTACAACAACTTTCCTTGTGAGCATTTCCTGACACATATAGTTCCAATTTATCATAATTTCCGGTATGGCTTTTTAGCCGAGGGTGGGGAGAGAGCCTTCTACTTTGGTGTCCTATTCTTCTACTATATGCTATTCTTGTCTAGTTGTATTAAAGATGGACCACCTAGTAGGGACAACATGGTGTGTGTGGTCTGAGTACCAATGTAACTCTCTCTTTCTCTTTTTCTTTCGTTTATCTTATTTACACTTCAACATTCATGGTTACAATGATTATTCTTGTTCTGAACTTTCATAGTATTAGTAGACTAAAGGACTACATATGACTAGTGATCCTATCTTAACACATTCCGTACCGGCGACGTCTTTGTCCATTTATTCTAGCTACGTCAAGAATTTTGTTTGCAGCTTAAGAATGATCTGTGGTAGTGAAAAAGGGTTAATTAGGATAGTTCGAAGCCTGTTAATTGCTGGAGGCCCGTCTAAATCTGAATAAAATCGTCTATTAGTAGCCAGTCTAAAATGAAAAGGACGGAACTGGTACTGAACGGTTTAAAGTCTTACCATTTTAGTTTTTCTTTAGTGGTGTTCTTTTAACCACATATTTATTTAACATTTAAATTTGAGAACAGTATTATTTGTTAATTCTTCACCATCCAAAAGCAAAGTGTTCCACAATCTACAATATTTTGATATAAACTGTCTCTGGTAATGAGTTGTGTTGCAATGGGGCTCCTCCAGTGCTGCAGGTGCTCTGACCACTGATCTTGTGGTGCGTCCTGGTTTACTGGTTTACGCTGAAGTTGCCTCAGTGATTGTAGATGTGGTGCATGTTGCTGGTGTATCTTGAAAAGTGTTGTTAGGCCAGCTACGTCCCTACAATATTGCTGACTGTCTAGATCCGTCTCAGGTACTGGTAGTATATCTCCCTCAATAATTCTCAGTGCGCTCCTCTGAACTTTGTGTAGGAGGCTAAGATGAGTTTTGGCTGCTCCTCCCCATGCAAGGTGTGAACATTCCATAGCAGATCTTATCTGAGATTTATACAGTAGTTATTTGCCTTTTTTGTCTAGGAAACGTGTTACTTTCCTTAACCCTTAACTGTCGGTGCGCAACTTATGTCGTGTGAAATAAATTTGCACTAAGTGGCGGTTCACAACTTATGTCGTGCGCCATTTTCAGCACGTAATGTTGCTGAGAGAGAGAGCTGAGCGGTGTGAGGAGCCTAGCAACTGTATGACCGCTCACCACCACCGCAGTGGACCAACTGAAGTGAATCCCACCCTTCCCTCCCCTCTCACACTCGCTACACAGGAAATTATGTAGAGAAATTACCTAATTACAGGGTTTTTGCACTCGTGTTGCACGATCGTTGCAAGAGAACCAGTGGTCGTACAAGGATGGTTCGGGTGTCATTAGAAAGCTCTGTTTACGCCCTTTCAGGGATAGATACTTGTTTTACGGTCTGGGTCTTATTTAGGCATAAAAATTATCATGTAAACAACCCTATTTAGGGTAAAAACACCCCGCTGGGCGCTACGGTCAAATAGACCACCTAGCCCGCTAAATAAGGGTTAAAGATGTATGTAGTTTTGTGGAGGCTTTGCTTCCAAAATTAGCATATGTGACTCCCAAGATTTCGATCTCCTCTAGAGAGTTGATAATCTTTCCATTAAAGTTTAGTCTAAGTTGTGTGATCTTGTGATGAACATATTTTTTTTTTTGGGGGGGGGGGAGTAATTCTATTTCGTTCTAACTGCTCCCTGAACATTGTATTCAGATTAGGAAGGATCTCACATATTCAGAGATAATTTTTCAACAAAATTCATTCTAGATTTTCTTCGTAAGCTGAATCAAATAAACTGCCTGTATCTTGAATAATATAAAAGGTAGTGATCTGATAATGCAGGCTTATGAGCACCTTTCCTTAAGCTAGACGTTGAGATAATTGTTTTGGCTAAGGAAAACCCTTTGATACGCTATGCAATACATACGATTATCGATATATTTTGTTTGTAATTTCTCTCTCTCACTCTCTCTCTCTCTCTCTCATTTATATTATTTCGTTCTATGTAATATGCTACTTCAGTCACTTTGAACGTTTCGTTGCTGTCCTATTTCTTTGAGTTGTCATTTGCATTATATTTGTTTTACACACCATGATCCTTCCTAAATTAAACAAAATCACCTCTCTCTCTCTTGGAAATATAAATATGTAACTATGTAAGATAAGGAGCGAAGCTAGAATACAAGTGTTACAATCCAAATGTAAATAAACAGTTGGGACAGTTTTTCTGTTGGTTTTATCCTATTGTCAGTTGGCTGTATACTATTGCCGGGAGACATGTATGCGGAGACTCATTACATTGGATAGAGGGTTTCCCAGGTTTTACCAACAAACAGATGTAAGAGATATATCGAGCAATATTAATTGAAAGATCCCCCAAAACATTCAGGCACCAAAACATCACAATAAACAAATCAGGTTAAAACAATATTATAGTGAAACAAATAGAAAAGCTAGATATTACATTTATGGAACTCAAAACACAAAACTATAAGCTACTACACATGCAAACAACCCCATCATACACTATCTAATATCATATCTAAAGGTATATAAACATAACTATAACTACACACACAACAACACCGACACACACACTAAAGGCACACATAAATACATACTGTACACACACTCACTGACCTCCACCCCACACACATATACACAGACTAGCACTCTTGGACACTCACACATATAACCAAACCGAAACACACACACACTTGCAACTAAGTAATATATATATATATATATATATATATATATATATATATATATATATATATATATATATATATATATATATATATATAATAATAATAATAATAATAATAATAATAATAATAAACGATTTATTGTTAATTGCAGCCGTAGGCTGAAAATGTACAGAGGAACAGTTTTTAGCTTAACTCTAACTTATATATTATCTTATATTATGCTTACCTAAGGGTAAGACAGGTTAGTGGATGGATTAGCCGAACACCACTGTAGACAAATAGTGCTAACAAGATACACAGAGGGCCTCGGAGTCGGACGGACCCTAAATTGAGTGGTCAATCCTGTAAGTCCTTCACTAAACTGGCTCGGGTTGTCCCTCTCACAGGGAATAGGTCCGCTTGGGGGCATTCTGTGTATGGCCACCCTCGTAAGGGGAGTAAGGCGTCCGGCAATAGATAGATAGATAGAAAATAAGGACCAAAGCACAGTTGTATAAGAGCTGTTTGACGAGATCAATATTATGTACTAGGTTGGCAGATAATTTTCCAGATTGAGATAATATATTGCATAGGAGCTTTTTGACCAGTGGTGTGTGTGTGTATGTGTGTGTGTGTGTGTGTGTGTGTGTGTGTAGTGTGTGGTGTGTGTGTGTGTGTGTGAGTGGTTGCTAGTGTGTGTGTGTGTGACATTGATTACTTTGAAGGGAGAGGACGTATGGATTTTTCTCTCCGTGGTGAACAGCAAGTTAGTGAGGGAAGAGGTGGTGATGGAATTGTGAAATATACAACAGGGTGAGTGAGAAATTACGGTGATTTGATATTGGGTGAAACTCTGGAGTTCTATCTAACCAAAATCAAACAACATGTGAAAGAAGAGACGGGAAATTGAAGAGTGCTGTGCCAGGCAGCGAGGGAGGCGTACGGACTAGGGGCAAGCCGATGCCAGGCAAAATACCTTCCCTCCTTGACTGTCTCCAGCCAACACCACTCACCCTAGGGTGTGCCCCCCCCCCCACATCCCATCTGTCATCGCGCCAGTGCATGGAGAAGCTGGTCGTGTGAAAGTGGACCGAAATATTCTGCATGGCGCTAATGCTGAGAGGACGACTGCAGCAGGGGGAAGTATGCAGGAGAGAGACAGCGAAGTACAGCAGAGGCGAAAAGGCGGAGTAAGGGAATAGAGGAAGGAGCCATAAACCTCGCTGACCACAACACTCCCCCCCCCCCCCCTACCTCTCCTCCCCTCGCTTAAAGTAATATGATACCTGACAGTATAAAAGCAAAACAAAAGTGTATTTAAGTATGGTTCTTATCTAAATCCATGGGGGAGATTTGTATTGAAAACAAAATGTCAGTGGTAGTTTTTGATGCAATGCAGCTTAAAAATAAATGTGTGTTTATGTAAGAGTAGTAGTAGCTACTGTATAATAGAGAGAGAGAAACACAGTGACAACAAGTATTCAACCCTCCCTCCTCCCCCCCATCCTTACCCACACATTCACTTCCCTCATCCCTCCTTCCCTCTTCCTTCCACTTTCCTCAATGTCCCTCATGCTAATATTACATGAGTAACATAATGTAATATTTTGTACATATATTTTTGACTTGAAAATAATTAAATCTTAGGACATAATTGGCTGGTTTCCATTTAAAGTTAGGCATATTTATAATGTAAAGCGGCTCAAATTGCCAAGGTTTCTTTAGCTTTGTATAGTCATTTAGCTTTGAGGAAACAGGCCGATTATATTAGGTAAGGTTATATATGATTTATGGCCGAGTCAGGAAATCAGACTTGAAGTGGTATATTTCATGTGAGAGTTATCTCTAACGAACTAGTAACTAAGTATACTATTTAAAATAAGGTATAATTCGCTGATATATTATGTGCATACTGATAACCAGGACCTTTTTCTCAAACTAATAGTAGATTTCTAACATCCTTCTTTAATCCTTAGCACTATTGTGACACTTGTCTTTTTAATCATTTTACTCTCTTAATCAGTGTATTTCCTTTCTCACTACAATAATCGTTTTGTATTATATATATATATATATATATATATATATATATATATATATATATATATATATATCCACAAAACGCAGTGAGAGATGCAGTACAAATGAACCGTGAAACAGACAATGAAGTTAATGGAGATGTACAAGCAAACCCTGTTAGAGAAAATGCAGAAAATAACAATCAACAACTGCAGCCCGCAGAAGAAAATGCAGGAATCAATAATTCGCAAGACAACAGAGGTGTGGAACAAAATAATGAAAATAGTGTAGGCCTAAACGAAGATAATGAGAGAGAAATAATCGAAAATCGTGAACAGAACGAACGACCTCGTAACGTAAACATGAATGGTGGAGAATGGATGGGACATTCTGGTGACGGACTCACAACATTAGTGAATGAAATCTATACAGAAGTGATACAATGGCAACATAATAAGTTTGAACTACCGATTTGTGAAGCCGCAAAAGACATGCTGGGGGAACTCAGACGTATGATCCTAAAGTATGTTCAGGATGCCCCTTTGGCGCACATGGCAATCAAGATAGCTTCTTTCATTCCTCAGTTGTTCCTTCAAAGAAAAAGACAAAAGGGAAAACTGAATGAGAACATTAAAGCGCTGAAACAGAGAATGGAGTGGTGGAAAAATGGGGAGTTAGACAAAATTCTTAGCCAAGTACGAGCAATCCAGCAAAGACTGAAAACAAAACAACGAAGAAAGAGGAAGCCAGATGATATGGCACGATCAGTGGGAAATAGCATGAGGATTGGTAAAGTGGCACAGGCAGTCAGAATGGTCACTGGGGAAGCCTCAAGTGGGGTGCACGAAGTGAATCGACGCATCTTGGACCAGCTGAAGGAGAAACACCCAGAAGCAAAACCAGCAAGTGATGAGGCCAAACTAGACGGGGAATATGTTCCTCCAGACCCGGTGATATATGAGAATATAACTGGAGACCTCATATGGAGAAAGGTGCTGAAAACACAGGGAGGAGCAGGTCCATCAGGAGTAGATGCTAAGACTTGGAGGATCTTCCTAAGTCAAAACAAGTTTGGTTCAGCCGTGGGTGACCTTTGTGAAGCAATAGCAATGCTGGCAAAGAAACTTGCATCATCACCATGCGTGAACATAGAAGCTCTGACAGCATGTCGCCTGATACCTTTAAATAAGAATCCAGGAGTTAGACCAGTAGGCGTTGGGGTAGTTCTTAGAAGGATTATAGGAAAAGCAATCATGTCTGTATTTGGAAAAGATGTACAAAGAGCAGTGGGCAACTTACAAGTATGTGCAGGACAGCAAGCCGGAGGAGAAGCAGCAATACATGCAATGGGGAAGGTGTATCATGAGGAAGATTGTGAAGCGGTACTGCTAGTGGATGCAACAAATGCCTTTAACACCATTAATAGGGAGGCAGCTATTCACAACATCAAGATCAAATGCCCGAGCATCGCAAAGTACATAGAAAATACTTATAAGGAGCCAGCTAACCTGTATATAGTTGGAAGCACAAAGAAGGAAGAAATGAAAATTCTCAAATCAAATGAAGGAACAACGCAAGGAGATCCAGTGGCAATGGCAATGTACGCACTGGCACTATCAATTCTGCAGCAGAAAATAAAACATGAGGTAACCCGAGTGAAACAAGTGGCGTATGCAGATGACCTCACAGGTGCAGGAAAAATAGGGGATCTCAAAGAATGGTGGCGGAGAGTACAATCGGTAGGCGAAGTCATTGGGTACCATCCGAATGCTAGTAAATCTGCACTAATAGTGAAAGAAAACAAGTATGAAGAAGCGGTGCGGACTTTTGATGGGACAGGAGTGAAGATTACAAAGGAGGGTCAACGTCATTTGGGAGCAGTAATAGGCACAGAAGAATGCAAGAGAGACTATGTGCGAACAAAGGTAGCAGAGTGGGTAAAGGAAGTGAAAACCCTGGCAGACATTGCGAAATCTGAACTACATGCTGCATATACTGCCTTCACATATGGTGTTAAGCACAGATGGACCTTTCTTATGAGAACAGTGCCTGGCATTAGACAGATGCTCCAACCGCTTGAAGAAGCAATCAGAGGAACATTCATACCGGCCTTAACAGAGATGGAAGGCGTCACGCAAGAGCTAAGAGATCTATTAGCTCTTCCGCCAAGGTTCGGAGGTATGGGGATCATAAACCCAGTGGAGGCGGCACT
The DNA here is from genome assembly GCA_032716605.1 of Paralithodes platypus. Taxonomy (NCBI): domain Eukaryota; kingdom Metazoa; phylum Arthropoda; class Malacostraca; order Decapoda; family Lithodidae; genus Paralithodes; species Paralithodes platypus. Next base: position 39,686,738 of record CM064523.1, on the reverse strand, counting down.
ACATGAGTACCAAAATTCCCTTAAACTTACTACGTCTCTGACAGAAAAAATACGGGAGCAAAATGAAAATGATGAGGTGGACGAAGAGGAACACGAAATGCAAGACAGGAAATTACAAAGAGCAGAGAAGAGAGACAGAAACATAGCCTAGAACAAATTAAGACCAGATGTAGGGAAGAACTGAAAATGAGAGTTGAGATGGCACAAGACACGGGGGCTTCAAATTGGCTCACATCATTACCAATAAAGGAGAAAGGCTTCAGCTTAAATTAACAAGAATTCAATGATGCCGTAGCCTTGAGGTATGGGTGGCCAGTTTCGAACCTGCCGCTGAAATGTGCATGCGGTGAAATAAACAACCCAGACCACTGTATGACCTGTAAGAAAGGAGAATTCATCTGTATCCGGCATGATGAAGTACGAGACATCACTGCACAAATGCTGGACGAGGTGTGCCATGATGTCAGAATCGAACCGGAACTTCTGCCTATGGACGGACAGCGCTTGGCCCACAATACTGCAAATACTTCAAATGAAGCAAGAGTGGACGTAAGTGCTCGAGGTTTTTGGACGAGGGGACAACGGGCTTTTTTCGACATCAGAATCTTCAACCCAAGAGCACAAACATATCGTGAGCGAGGACACAAGGCGGCATACTTGAGAAATGAAAGTGAGAAAAAACGCGCTTATGAAGAAAGAATTTTGAACAGGGATCAAGGAAGCTTTACTCCTCTGGTCTTCTCATCGTCGGGAGGTATGGGACCTTCTGCAAGTGTCTTCTATGCCAGATTAGCTGAACAAATATCGGAGAAAAAGCGCCAACATAGAAGCCAAGTCATAACTTGGATGAGATGCCGGCTCTCTTTCTCTCTTCTCAGGTCTGCACTCCTATGTCTCAGAGGTACAAGGTCCTCCCCGCTACAGAGGACAAGAGTGAGAGACTTGGACTTTGAAATGGTCGTGGCGGAGGGACGAATTGGGGAACAACTAGGTTGATTGTAGGGAGGTACTGGTACAATAAGATAGACTACAATGTAACTAGAATAAGATAGATTGTACACCACTTTGTAACTGTCACCTTAATAAAAAAAAAGTGTGGTTGGTAGTGCGTGTGCGTGTGTGTGTGTGGTGTGATTGACTTTTGTTTTCTTTCCTTTCTTTATTTTCTTTTCTTTTCTTTCATTTTGTTTTTTTTCCATTTCTGTTCACCGTATTTAAGAAAGCTGGTGTTTACACGAGCGCGATCCCAGCATTCTCTTTGGGAGCAAGTATGCCTATTAAATTATTTATTATGTAATGTTTTAATTGTTTATTATTTATTTATTTATTTAATTATTTATTTATTTTAATTTTTACCCCTTTTTATATATCTAACCTGAAATGAGTTTTTTTTAGGGCTAATTTGCGTTAGGCGCGGAGATTTAATAAGGGTAGCTTGCCATTAAAAGTTGACGGAAAAAGAGCTCGTGTGACACTGCCTTCCCACTTGTTGTTGGTTTGACACTTAACGCGATATATGGTAAGTCGCACACTGGTGATTGTTTTTCGGCTATACTCCGTTCAGCATAAACAGTCCGTTGGTAGGGCAGAACTTGACAACACTGTTTTACCCTCGCTATCAGCTGATAAGTTGATAATGGGGGCGAAAAACCATTTGCCCTCTCTCTCTCTCTCTCCCTCTCTCTCTCTCTCTCTCTCTCTCTCTCTCTCTCTCTCTCTCTCTCTTTCTCTCTGGGAGATGAAATTGTACTAACTTAATTATTAACGTGATTTTTATATACCCTAAATCTATATATATAATGTCTTAAATGATAAAATAAACTATTGGTCAAAATATTCTGTGTGGCAGACTTTAAAGTGTTTGCTTTTATTGTACGGTTTTTTATAGTGTAATTATTTTGGAACTTAAGGGGAGATATGGCGCTTTTCTAAACCACCTTCTCCCTCCTCTTTAGCCCCATTATTTTGGCGATTTTATGAACTTTCGCCCCATTTCTGTCAATTTTAAGACCTTTCCTGCCATTTAGGTGTCGATTTTTTCCTGGCGAGCGAAAGCGAGCCTGTAATTTAAGAGGAACCGGATTCGGCCGGGAAATGTTTCTACCGAATAATGTACAAATTTGTCTTGAAAGGGGGTCTAGGGGGCGTCTTTTTAAGCTTGATGGAGGTCTAGCGAGCAAACTAGACAAATAATAAATAAATTAAAAACTCGACCAAAAAATGAAGGTTCTGCCCTTAAATCTTGAAGCTGCCAGACTACAATTGCCCGTAAAATTGACGGAAAAAGCCCTTTTGTGACACCGCACGATATCCGCCCGCCTGTCTGTCTGTATGTTTGTGTGTCTGTAATTGTGACTGTCCTTGAAATGGTGTATCTATTCATCAGATGAAGGTATTGAGGGATAAGCCTTTACAACGGCACCTCGTATCTACATTCTAATTTTCCTATTGTTCTGAAGAGTGTAGACAGAGTAGAAGTATGGCGCTGATGGTAGCCCCCCCCCCCCTATCCTCCCACCCCACCCCCACACATCCTAATGATTAATAAATTGGTTCATTTGATCCCACAGGTTTAACACCTTAACCTTTCCACCCATGACTCGACTATTGTATATGTATTCATATACAGTACATACTGGGGAAACATCTATAACAATAAACGCACCTAGACTTTTACCTCAATGGTGGTGTGGAAAAAAAGTCATAACATCAGAAACACTGGATAATTTTCTACTATAGAGAAGTATCCCATTCATTATGATTACAGAAAACCGTACAATAAAAGCAAACACTTTAAAGTCTGCCACACAGAATATTTTGACCAATAGTTTATTTTATCATTTAAGACATTATATATATAGATTTAGGGTATATAACAATCACGTTAATAATTAAGTTAGTACAATTTCATCTCCCAGAGAGAGAGAGAGAGAGAGAGAGAGAGAGAGAGAGAGAGAGAGAGAGAGAGAGAGAGAGAGAGAGAGAGAGAGAGAGCAAATGGTTTCTCGCCCCCATTATCAACTTATCAGCTGATAGCGAGGGTAAAACAGTGTTGTCAAGTTCTGCCCTACCAACGGACTGTTTATGCTGAATGGAGTATAGTCCTACTGTTGGTTGATTAGGTTCACGATATAGGGGATGGCGCTTGCTTGATATCTTGATGTCCTTGCACGTATAGGGGTGATGGTATTGTGATGCCTGGTAGCTCTCCTGAGAGGGGGCGCTAGGGGTGGGAGCATGTTTCGGTGACGTGGGTTGGCGACTAGCTTTTGACCGAATTTCAGAGTGAGGTTCCGGTATCGGCTCGATAGTGTTTCTTACCCCAGGAACAGCAGCTCTTCGGGGTAGTGTGTGTTCGAGGATCCTAGAATGATCCTGCAAGCTCTTTTCTGAACCTTTTCGAGCTGTTCTTTCTGTGTTGCTGTTAGTGATTAGGTCCATGCTGGGCAGGCATACGTGAGTTTGGGCAAAATGAACAACTTGTACACGTATGAGAGGTCGGGTGAGGGAGCGCCTAGCGACTTAAGACGGCGAAGGAGGTAGAGTTTATAGCCACAGATTTTGACTACAGTACTGAAGTGGGGTTTCCAGTTTAGATTGTCGTCTATGATGACACCTAATAGTTTTAAGTTGTTCACTACCTGTAGGGCGCTGGATGCGAGGGTGATGAGAGGGGGGTCGATGATGTCTGATCCTACGCTGATGTGCATCACTACTGTTTTGGCACTATTTATGGTGACGTCGTTGGCTGAAGTCCAGGCCTGAAGTTGGTTGACAAGATCCTGAAGTACGCTGAAGTCAGGTGAGCTGTTGTCTATGCTCACTGCGATTGTTGAGTCATCCACGTACTTCCAGAGTGCATCTGTGTCTCGCATTGCATCGTTGATCAACATGAGATAGACAAATGGGCCCATTTTGGTACCCTGTGGGACCCCACAGGTCAGAGGGAGTGGGGAGGATACAGTGCCTTTTAGCCGCACGGATTGTTTGCGGTCACTGAGGAAATTCGCCAACCATGAAACGAGGGAGGGTCGTAATCCAAGCTGCGTTGCCTTTTTTATGACAATATTGGGGTTGACTAGGTCAAAAACCTTACTGAAATCTAGGAAGGTTAAGGCGATTGAGATTTTTCTTTTTTCCAGGTTGCGGTAAATGAAGTCTAGCAAACTGACCAGGCAATGAGTTGTGGAGGAGGATTTCACATTACCGAATTGTTGTGGGTCGATGGATGTTGCTATATCATCGTAGGCCCAGTCAAATACGAAACTTTCACAAATTAGACTGGGGATAGGGGTTATGGCAATTGGGCGCAAATTGTCAAGGGATTCTGGGTTGGAGGTTTTTGGTAGTGGTGTGACATAGGATATTTTCCACTCTGCTGGGCACTTACTTTGCACGAGTGATGCATTTATGATGGAGGTTAGAGGCTTGGCAATTTCACATGCAAATTCCTTGTAAATTCTTGCTGGTATATCTTGTGGTGTGACTGACCGCTTGGCTTTAAGATCTTGTAAGTGGTTTGAAACTTGATACTCTTCCACGGTTTCAGGGTTTTAGGGGAGGGAAGGTAGGCAGGGAGTTGCTGTTTGAAGTGCTGGTAGACGTTGACAGATAGCGGCGTAATGTTTATTGATTTCGTTGGCGGCATTTTCATTGGTTAGGTGATTCACACAGGGAAGTGATAGAGGTTTCTGCTTTGTCATTCCAGTGAGCTTTTTAATGCCGTCGTACCATTTACCAATATTGGCGTGTTTCAGATGTTGCAATTTGTTGCGGTAGTAGGTTTTCTTTGCTTTACGTATTTCACGGATGACTTTGTTGCGAAGTTTTCTGTAGAGGTTCATATCGAGATGTTCTAAGGCCAGGTTTCTCTGTTGGATGAGTCTTTTGATGCGATGCGAGATCCAAGGTGCATCATTTGGATGAAGTTTCAAAGTTTTAGTTGGGAAAGATTGTTCATATGCTTGATTGATGGTGTTGCTGAAGTTTTTCCACTTGGTGTCCACGTCGTCTGGTCCTATAACCTCCTGCCAGGGATGGCTCGTGATCCATTGCCCAAAATTTCTAACACCCGAGTCAGTTAGAGGGCGATAAATCTTGGTGTGAAGGGCTGGTGGAGGGGTATTGTGGAGGCTGGTGACCACAGGACTGATTTATGGGGACTTTTACCAAACGGTGCTAGGGCTGTTGGGGTCTGGTACATGTCACTCATGTCCGTGAGAATGAGACCGAGGGTATTGTTGCCATGTGTTGCAAAATTAACCACCTGTGTGAGGTGGAGTTGTTCTTGAAGATGAGTGGTATCAATTTCATTAAAGTCGCCATAAAAGAATGTATGTATGTATGTATGTACTCAGGCCCAATCTCCATTTTTCCTTCTTTTTTTGTCTTTTCTTTCTTTTTTTTTTGGGGGGGGGGCTTAAGACAGAGCCCGAATAGGGACATTACAACAGAAAGCAATGAACACACAAAAAACAAAATACAAAATCACACATATCTAGGTCATCCATATATATAGTCAAACACACACCCCAGAAAGACGGTTGGATTTCATCAGGCCACAGCCACCCGCCATAACCGGTTTTCTGTTGCAACTGTGGCGAACCAGGTATATCCATAATGCCTGGTGCGCAAAGTTTGGCTGCTGAGGAACAGTAGTATAGTACTAAGGGAAATGTTGTATGTTGGACAGTCAATAAATAGGGGAAGTCGCATTTTGTCATCAATAATCGAGTAGACAAAAATGGGTTTGTCCAAAATGATAGAGATAAATAAATCTAGCACATAATAAAGACAAATCGAGCTCTGAGAGGCATGGCACGCCCAAAACCCCAACACAATGCACACATATACACATACAGACACTCACTGACATCCACACACACAATCACACCGACACACACACACACACGAGGGAGACACATACAGACACTTGCTTACCCACGGCCCCATCCCCACACTCTCACATAAGCACAGACAGACACTCACTGACCTCCCCCCCCCCACCTCATGCACACACACTCACACATATAAATAGGCACTCACTGATACCCACAATCACACACACGAGGCATGCATATACACATAAAGACACTCGCGACCCCCCCCCCCCCAAAAAGACAGCATGGGCCTGCCTCTCCGAGAGTGTCGTCACATAACATACCAGTATACGGAAATATAACATATAACATAACAACAGCTTAGCCTGCCCCAAGCCCAAGACCATGGTAGCCATGGGCAGCAAACTGCCACACCTCTTCAAACGAGCAGCCGCTAGTTTGGAGCTCACTCCTTGTGTTTTCTGTATTCTTTGTATTGAATATAAAATCTGATTCGTTTTGTCAGAGTTTCTCCCTAGCTGTTGGTGGAGTACCTGGTAATATATACCTTGCCTGTAGTACATAGAACCATATTACCAGTCTTGCTAAGGCAGCGTTCCAGAAGCTGGGTGTGCTCAACCGCCTCAAGGGGTTCTTTACCCCTGCGCAGCTTCTTGCTCTGTACAGGGGCACAGTGCGTCCTTGTATTGAGTACAGTACTGTTCACATGTGTGGGGAGGATCCTCTCACACCGCACTCCTAGACAAAGTAGAAAGGAAAGCCTTTCGTATCATTAACTCCCGTCCACTCACCAACTCTCTGCAATCTCTCTCTCTTCGCCGCAATGTTGCATCTCTCTCGCTATTCTATTGCTAATACAATAATCAGTGTTCCTCGGAGCTTTCCCAGTGAATACCACCTCCTCTACGTAGGGTACGTAGTACCCGCCTTGCAACACAATCACACCGCTACTCTGTGCAGCTCTCCAACACAAGAGTGAAACGCTATTCTCAGACTTTCTTCTGTTCAACTTCTGAGCTCTGGAACTATCTCCCATAATCAGTCTTTCCCTCTTCCTATGGCTTAAATTGCTTCAAATACCGTGTGTCCAGGCATTTTAGCTCGAACGTCCCTTGATTTTGGCCCTGTCACTCTTTCAAAACTGGGGGAGGCACTCGCTGCAGGCAGTTATGCCTTTTGTCTCACTCATTCACATAGACACAAAATAAAAAAAAAAAAAAAAAAAAAAAAAAAAAAAAAAAGTAAAAACAATGCTGAACCCCAAAGGCAGTGCCATGATGGGGCCCAGTTATGGAGTGGTTATTAGAGGCAGGCAGGGTGGATAGGTGTTAATGCTTGGTGACACAGGTCTTCCCTCTCCACTTGTGAGACAAATTCACACCCGATTTAGCAGGGGGAAATATTGAAGGAGCTAAAGGAGCCTAGGCCACGAATGACACTTCTGAAGAAACAGATAAAGATAAAACGATTGAATAATACTGCAACAGATGGACACACTAAAATGGTTGGGGGTGTGAACTTGGGGCGGGGAAGAGGTTGTGGGGGAGGGGAGGGGGCAATTCTGGTGGTGAAACCAGGGAGTCGGGAAGGAGAGAGAAAGGACATAGTTGGAGGTTTGAGAATGTTGTGTTGCTATACTAGTATAGATGGAATAAGTAGTAAACAGTTGGACATCGATGAAATGATAAAGAGATCACCCCAAGATGGTTGGTATAATAGACAAAATTAAATCAAGTTATGGTCAGTAATATACTTCTCAGAAAATATGAAGTGGAGCCGAATGATAAGGCAGTAATAGTGGCATTTGAGCTTGTTGATACCGAAGGGAGGAAGGTAAATATGGCAGAAATGTACATGCCTCCAAATACCAGAGCTTCGAACGAATTAGAGCATGAGGAGATGATCGAAGACACGATATCATCGTTGAGGAGATAAGTAACGATTGGGAACAGACAGACTATTGCAATGGGAACTGATCTTGAGCGAAGTAAACAGGATAGACGAGTGTTATAGAAATGACAGACATACTATATAGTAAGGTTAACTACGAATCTTTAAGAACGTACTTTAAGGGAGTAGACTAGCATCCAAGATAATTATAACATCTTTCTCAAATTGTATGCAGATGGAGTTAAACAATTTGTCTCAATATAAAAAAAAAATAATTTTGCTAAGCAAAATGAATGGTATAATATATAATGTAAAAGCACCTTAGATAGACGTTATGCGGCTTGGGCTAGAGTGAGGAAAAGAAATACTGAGAGGAATTGGAATACATATAGACAGGAGAGTAACAAATATGTTAATATATTTGGACAAACAAAAAAAGGACTATAAAAAGTGAGAACATAGTGAATAAATGTGAACATTATCGTAAGCTATTCTATAGGTATATGAATGGTAAATTGGAAACTAAGAAACAAATTACGAGACTAAAAGTAGCCGATAAGACATAAAAAGGTATTAGACATGTGGGATGTAATGAATGATAAATTAAGGTCGGTGTTAAGTAAAGACGAAATCTTTAATGAAACACAGACAGAAAAATTGAAGAAGAGTGATGGTATTAATAGGTTTGAAGTAACCAGAAGTGAAATAATATTTGAGATGAGAAGGCTTGAAGTTCGAAATGTTATGGGACCTGATGAGGTTTCAGCGTGGGTGTTAAAGGAATGTGGAGAAAAATTAGTGAAGCCGATGAGGGGTATTATCCAGGCCTCCTTAGAAAGAGTTCAAGTTCCTGTTGAATGGAAGAGAGCCAATATCATACCGATTCACAAGAGTGGAAGCACTGATGTTCCACTAAACTATAGACCAGTATCACTCACCAGTACTATATGTACAATTTTTAAAAAGTTAAGTTAATCAAGAAGAGATGGCTGAAACTGTTGGAGAGCAAAAATATATTAACACCCAAGCAATTTGGTTTTAGAGAAGGATCATTATGTGCTACTAGTCCGCTGTGATTTTACAATAGGGTGATAGATGTATTGCAGGAAAGAGATAGATGGGTGAACTGCATCTATCTGAATCTGTCCAAAGCATTTGACAAGGTACCACATATGAGACTGTTATCGAAACTGAAGACGATAAAATGTGTCAGTGGAAATTGCTAGAATGGATGTGGAGCTATCTAATAGGGAGAGACATGCGGACCAGTATTAGAGGAATATACTCGTCATGGAGGAAGGTTGAGAGTGGGGTGCGACAGGGTTTGGTGCTGGCTCCAGTTTGTTTCTTCTGTATGTCAATGATCTATCGGTAGGCATAAACTCCTACATGTCTATGTTTGCAGATGATGTGAATAATACGAGACAAATTACAAGTCCAAATAGTTGGGAGGTACTGAAAAGGACTTAGACAAAATTCATGACTGGAGTACAAAGTGGAAGATGGAATTAAATACAAATATATGACTTCTGCTAGAAATGGGAAAAGGTGTAAACAGAGCCAAATGGGAGTATAAGATGGGAGCAAACAAAATCAGCAGGACAAAGAAAGAAAGGGATCTAGGAATGACAGGATAAGCTGTCGCCCGAGAAACACATAAATATACTGGTTAGTGTAATATACTTCATGACTGGGAATATGAAAATAGCCCTCAACGAATCACTTCTTTTTCAACATAGTGGTCAACTTGTGGAATAAATTGCCTAGAAGCGTTGTAGAGTCCCATACAGTCCAAACATTCAAATATCGACGACAAATATCTTGCCATGAACCCGTGACGGACTGCGTTTGTGCCCGACTATTGTGACCATTATCGTACATAGTAATATATATACAGTATAATAAATATATATAATTATATATATATCTATATATATATTTTTTTTTTACAAGCAGCCTAGTAAGGATCATTAGGTCTGTTGTTGCTTGTTTTCCTTTGTATTCCTTTGTAACTACTTGAATGATAATATTTTAGCCAAGATTATAAAGACTATGATAAGACCTTGGCTGGAATATACAGCAATGGTGGGGTCCCCACATCTACGGAAAATGTCAATAAGCTGGAGAAAGTCCAAAGATCAGCTACCATATTGGTTCCAAGTCTCAGCGAGTTGTCATGTGAGGGTATTATTTGATAGATTGAACTTGCCTAGTCTGCAGGAGAGGAGAGAGAGAGAGGCGACATGATTATGATGTTCAAATGTGTCACAGGGCTTTTATGGTTCGTTAAGGACGATAGTATAATCAGGGACACAGGTATAACAAGGAACGCTATCAAATATAGAAATTCACTGGCAAAAGTGATATTAACACCTTACGAGCGGCCTATGCGGTTTATTTATGTGTACCGCCCAGCGGGGTGTTTTTAGCCAAAATAGGGCTGTTTACGTGATCATTTTCATGCCTAAATAAGACCCAGAACGTAAAACAAGTACCTATCCCTGAAAGGGCATAAACAGAGCTTTCGAATGACACCATAACGATCCTTGTATGATGGATAGTTTTCTTGCAATAACCGTGCAACGCGAGTGCAAAAAGCAGGTAATTCGGTACTTTCAGTACATAATTGAGTATGTAGCGAGTGAGAGAGGGAGGAGGGAGCTGAGATTTGTGTCAGTAGGTTCGCCGCGGTGGTCTGGAGCAGTCATACGCTCGCTAGTCTCCTGCCACCACTTGTCTCTCTCTCTCAGCCACATTACGTGCTGAAATTGCCACTCGAGTTATGTCGAGCGCCGCCACATAGTCCAGCTTTATTTAACTCGACTTAAGTGGTGGGCCGCTTTTTAAGGGTTAACAAGATTAGCTTTCCATACTGAAGTATTTAACGGTGGAATGGGTTGGATGAGGATGTGGTTGAGGCAAAAAACATCCATATGCTGAAAGCGAAGCTGGATGATAGTAGACAGAGAGACACCCAATAAACAGGTTACGTGTGTACAACGTTTGGCACTTATGCTGGTTTGGTTATATCACAACGTTTCCGAAATTACGTCGTAAGTACGTGTTTATAATGTTTTAATAAGACAAACATCATTGACATAACCTTACATTGGTGTAAACACGTTATCACAACATTCTTAGTTAGTAACTGCAAAACGTGTGTAATAACCTATGTAATACATTCTTTTTTTACGTTTTAGGCACGTGCCAAAACAGGAATTACATAATGTGACAATGTAACTTGTATTGAACAAACAAAAAAGGCGTAAATAAAAAGTTTGTAGTCTATATAATGGCAACGTTTATGTTTGTGTTGTGGCAACATCAAAGAAATGTCTATTATAATGTTGTGATAACGTAAAAAGAAACCTAAGTAGGAATGTTACATGCAAAACGTGTATAAAACGTGTATATTTGGTATCATTGATCGTATTTTCACTATTAAAAGAAAACGTTTAAAAAATCCGTGTATAAAATCTGGAGGAAAAGATAAAAGTTACGTTATATTAATATTAACATACCACATCTACTACTAAAATGTTTGGTACTTGTAAGGTGTGATAATATTACAACATTTCTAACAATACGTCAATGCAACGTTGCTAGGAGATTCTAATAAAATATACACAAATTACATTACTACACATAATGTTAATACGTTGTTACAATGTATGGTTTTAGTAATTACAGAACGTGCTTCATAACCTATGGAGTACATTGTTTTTTTTACGTCTTTAGCACGTGCCAAAATAGGAATTACATAATGTAATAATGCGACTTGTATTGAACAAATAAGAAAGACGTAAATAAAACGTCTGTAGTCTATATAATTGGCAACGTTAATGTGTGTTGTTTGACAACATCAAAGAAATGTCTAGTACAAATTTTGAGCAGGTAAAAATGAACCTAAGTAGGAATGTTACATTTGTGACGCCTGCAGCTTGGCAGAACGCCACGTGGGCTCAGCCGCTCGCTTGGCCACTCGCTAGCACTCGCCAGGGCAAGGTATTTGGCTACAGTCTATCTACAATGTTGTTCTTTCTTTCATAGTGTTCGTGTTGTTGCAGACAGTCCCGTGGTGGTCTTTATTTTCGTCTGTGACAAGGGGAAGCATTTTATATCATGAGTAGAACATAAGATGCATTGTATATAGTTAAGGAGAGAGAATAATATAGGCAGGGGGGTGGTAGTGTGTGCGTGCGTATACATGTGCTGCCTCCCCCTCGCTGTAGGCTCGCGCGCCTTCCCACGCTTCTTGATTGGCTGGTGGTTCCTGGCGCCGTCTGCAGCCCTGCTGCCTGGTGACGTAGCGGCCTGTGATTGGCTGACCACCATGCCTTTGTGTGTGATCCTAGGGGTCCCAAGGAGTTACTCTCTTCAGAGTTTGCTTGACCAGCATACCCTTAACATATCCCTTGCCACCTGTCACCGACTTCTACCTATAGAGCACTTTCTCTCTCTCTCAACTTCTTACCTCTCATTCTTCCTCTCTATTTAATATCATAACTCCCCTTTGGTTCTGCACGATATCATATATCGGCCATCGTATTATAGGCTGAAGCTCTCAGATATTATATGTTTAGTTAGGCATTTTGGAGGCGTTACCCTTTTGTCTGTAGAGGTTCGACACACTCACAGGGTCTCCCTATCTATTCCTTGGCAGTCTGCTGGGCTATTTAATGCTAGACTGGGGTAAGGCTACAGGTGTTGTGATTTCCGATGTGTAACAGGTTTTGTTTAACCTGTACAATCTCAACGGAGACGTGGGAAGCCTAGGTGGTCTTTCTGACTGTGTACCTTGTGAGTTTAGCACTGTGCTGCGAGTGAGGGCTTTTGCCTCTGCCACCCAGCACTGTGCTAACTCGTTTTGTTTTGACTTGGAGAGGGTCGCCAGGAGAGAACCTGATACTAGCGATCTGGATCTCTCAAGAGAGCACCCCGTCAATTAACGTAATTTGGCCGCACAGTCTTAAGGACCTCGCTAGGCTACGAGCCGCTTGCTCAGCCATTGTTTCCTAGCCTACGACATCCCAGCTAGACATTATTAGCCTAGCAGACACCGGTTTAGAATGATAAACTCTTATGTTATGTATGCAGCATTCTTATTCACGTTGACTGTAAGCCTTGGTTGTTGTTGAGTTGCACAACCTGAGCAGGTTTTTTTGAGTTGCCTGACGAAGGACTTCTTTTGTTGTTGGAGATAATACTAGTGTGCATTTATCGTTATTCCCGTGTCAGTTGACACTGTCTGTCTCTATACTTGTCCTATATTGACCCTGCTTTATATAACAGTTCAAAATCCGATACGATCATCTTACCCCAGCATCAGACTTTCTTCAGAAGATTCCTGTTCGATGCTTTGGGACTTTCGTTCACTTTCTTTAGTATAGGAGTGACAGTTCATTATTGTTTAGAGTAACTTTAAATATACCTTTTTCTAGTTTGCATTAAATCATTGCAGTGATTTAATTAAGATCTCTATCTTTTCCTAGTGTACCTTATTAACGTAATTGTATGTTGTTGTGATCAGGCTGTATCAGAGATCATCAGCCTGTAGTAGTAGTGTACTTATACTGAGTTATAGGATACCCCGTTATCGCAGATTTAACTGGAGGGTATAGGTGTTTTTTGTGCGCCGGCATTATAAGTTCGAGGGTTGGATCTAGTGTTACCGTTGTGGCTGTGTGCCTTTCTAGTCCAATGATTAAGAGCCCTTGTTTTATACGAGCCCCGGTCGTAACAAATGGCGACCTTGCTTAGGATTTTGTGAACTTAGAGAAATATTGCAGGAGTGTTGTGGTCTATCTATCTATCTATTGCCTGACGCCGTGATCCCCGAAGGGGTGGCCACGAACAAACCGCCCCCACGCACCTCTGTCCCCAGGCAGTTGACGCCCCTCCCCCCAACCAGCACCGCCTTCGTTCATGTAGCTCCTCACTCCATCCTTCCACCTCATATTCGGTCTACCTCTCCCCCTCTGTCCCTCCACCTCACTCTCATACACCCTCTTAGTCATTCTCTCGCTTTCCATACGTTCCATATGGCCGAACCATCTCAAGTTGTTCCTTTTCACACTTTCCAGCACATCTACCTCCACACCACACCTCCTTCTTACTTCCTCATTAGTCTGTCTATCCCTCCATGTAACTGCGCACGCACTCCTTAAGTAATTCATTTCCACTGCTCTCACTCTTGGTCTGAGTCTCTCAACCAACGTCCATGCTTAACTTCCGTAAGTCAGTGTCGGGATTACCACACTGTCATGCAAGGATTTCTTCACTTCCATACTGACCACCCTATTTCTTGTTACTGCTTTTAGCGTTCCTACAACCCTCTTCCCCTGTTGTACCCTCTCCCGCACCTCTTCATCCATAGTCCCATCTTTACTCTGGGCAGTGGTATCTGGGCAGTGTGCCCAGATACTTAAAAGAGTTGACGATCTCCATAGCCTGACCGTTCAGCTTCACCTCACACTCTGTGACTTCACCCCTTTCGAAGACCATAACCTTGCTCTTCCCCGTATTTACCTTCAAATTCCGTTTTTCGCACACTGTTCCAAACTTATTTACCAGACCCTGCAACTCCCATTCATTATCACTCATCAGAACTGTATCATCCGCAAACAGCAGTATAGGTAGCTTCCACTCAATTCCCTCCCTTTTCAGTGATACACCAACATCCACTGCTCTTGATAGTATTTCTTTCATGACTCCATCCATATATACAGTAAACAACCACGGGGACATCACACACCCCTGTTTCAAACCAACATTCAGGTCAAAGAACTCTATCTGCTCACTCTCCACACGTACTGCCGCCTTTGCACCCTTATACATGCTCTTCACTGCTTTCAGCAACTTGCCCTCTACTCCGTATATTCTAAGTACTTTCCACAAACCTTCTCTAGTGTTGTGGTCATTTGTTTTATTTAAAGGAATATAGTGGACACGTGGATTTTTTTTTGGCAAATAGTATAACACTTAAGAGTCTTCAAGCATTTTTGAGTGAATAGTGTTACATAAGAGTTTAGGTACTTCTCTTTTTTTTTATAAACGTTGAGAATTTTCGGTGGACAATATGTCGGACGACGGATCAGTGTACAGTGGGGATGCAGTACGGGAAACAGACTCTGAGGTGCAGCAGCAGGGTTTGTCCGAAGGCATTAGAGTCATAACTAGTGAGGAGGATGCAAGGAAGTTTCTGGAGATACCTATTACTGTTGACCGGGTGTCGGGGATTGATCGGTATGGTCTCCAGTGTTTGGCCACGGTCATGGGGCATGTGGGCACTAGCAGCATGTCGAGAGGTGACCTGGTGGCCTGTGTGCTCGGCGGGGTGCGTGGGGCTTCGAGTGGAGCGGGAGGTGGGGCACCTTCGGCCCAGCCCCCATTCCACTCGACTCCTACCATGGCGCCCCCTCGGGCTCCAGAACCGGGTACGTTCCCGCCGGCCGATCGTCACTGGCAGAGTGGTTTGCACTTGGGTGAGTCTCCAATTGTTGCATCTCCTCCTCCTCAAGGTTTGACGGCAGAGATGCTCTTCCAGCTTGAGATGGCTAAGCAGCAACGGGAATCTGAGCAGCAGAGTGGGAGTTTGAGATGGCTAAGAATCAGGCTGAGGAGAGAAGGGCCAGATATGAGCTCGAGCAACGGCAGCGAGAGAGTGAGGCTGAGGAGAGAAGGGCCAGATATGAGACTGAGGCTGAGGAGAGAAAGACGAAGTACTGTGCAGACATAGATCTTGAGAAGTATAGGGTGGAGTCGACAGGGCAGCGTCTCGGTTCTGGGAATCGAGGTCTTGATCAGTCGTTATCGCACCTGCTCAAGTTGCTCCCTGTATTTGACGAGTCGGGTGTCACTGAATTTTTTATGCGTTTTGAGAAGAAGTGCCGGCACGGGAGCACCAATGGCCCGAGGTTAAGTGGGCAGCCCTTGTTTCCTCTAGGTCGATTGGCAAAGGACTCAAGGCATATGATGCGTTGCCTTTGGAGTCGTGCATCGATTATGAGGTATTGAAGGAGGCTGTCCTGCGGGCATATGAGTTACAACCAGAGACGTACAGATTGAAGTTCCGGGGTGTAACGAAGGGTCGTGAGTGCACCTTTCTTGAGCATGCCCGGGATCTGTCCGATGCATTTAGAAACTGGCTGCATTCTGAGAAGGCATCGACGTTTGAGGAGTTGAAACAGCTGATGCTTCTAGAATTTTTTTTCAAGTGTACGGGCGGCGATCTGACGTTGAATCTTAAAGAAAAGAACCCGAAAACTCTTCAGGAGGCAGCTGAGATGGCTGACCTTCGGTTATCTTTGATTCGTGGGTGCGGTATTGCACAGAGAAGTGATGCAGGCAATAAGAAGCGTAACCCTCCCCCTCCCCGAAACACTGATACACATAATTACACTAAGAACAAGAGCAACGACACCAAAACTTACCATAAACCTAGTACCGTCCCGTTTAAGAAGGGTCAGTGCCCTTCCCCACCTCATGGGAAGCCCAAGGGGGAGTTAGAGTGTTTTCATTGTCATGAGAAGGGGCATTTTGCAAGAGCCTGTCCAAGCAAGCTACCTAATGCAGTTGTGTCTTTGGCTCGCACCATTGGGGTGTCCCCGAAGTCGTCTGAGTTTGCCCGGGGTATAACGTCAGAGGCTGGGACACAGCCAGTGGATAAGAATCCGGAAGGCTCGAACCCTGTCCGCGATGTCTTTTGTGACCATCGAGGGCATGGCTGCATGAAGTGGGCTGGTAAGAAGCATGGAGTTGAGCTGTTGCGAGACACGGGTGCCTCTCACACTTTAATGAAGAACTTTACTGGTAGACCAATAAACGCTGCACGGGTGGTTGTGGTGCAAGGTATCAATGCTATCAGGTCATACCCGTTGGTCAGGATGGAACTGGAGGTAGATGGTGTGACACAAGAGTTGGATGTGGGAATTGTGGAGAACTTGCCTGTTGGGGGCGTCGACCTCCTTCTCGGCAACGACTTTGCGGTGCCTACTTCTGAGGTTTCCCCCTTAGTCGTTGCCGAGAAGCCGGCCGACGTGAGTAGGGAGGAACAGGAGTGGGTAGAGAAGTGTCAAGTACAACCTATGGCGTGCGTTGTTACAAGACTTCTTGCATCTAAAGTGTCACAGCCTATTCCTCAGTCTTCTGATCAACGGAGGAACGGTTGGAAGAAGATGGCTGATGTTGGTAAAAGTTTGGAGAGTTTAGTACCAGCAGCTCTTCTTGGCAACTCAGTATTGGCACCATTGTTGGAGTCTGGAGAAGCCCCAGGACCTGTCACAGTTAGTGAGGAGGTAAGGCAGGAAGAGACTCCGAGGCAGCAACGTTACACACAGAGAGAAAAAAGGGTTGCTCGGTTTGATATTGGGGGAGGACTTGGGTTGCTTCGGAAGCATTTAGACAGGTTGGTTCCCTCAGATATTTGTAAACTGCAGTTGAAGGATCCGGAAGTTCAGAAGTGTGGTAATGGTGCTGTCGAGATCAAACACGAGGACGGGGAAACATGTCATGTGAACCTGTTGGAGGAGTTTGTGAGGCAACCACCTGAGCAGCCTACTGTCCCTGCGTTGGTCTGCAGCGGTCAAGGTGGAGGAGAAGGGGGCAGTAGGGCACAGGTGGAGGAGAGTAGGGATTATCATGTCTCAGCGGAGCAGTGAGTCTGGTGGCTGTGGAAGCGCTAGAGCACCTGCCTGAGCAGCAGTGTGCAGCGCTCCAGCACCAGCTCGGTTCATACCCCACTGGTCGTGCCGAGCTCCCGAGCCTCACAACTCAGGCAGTGCAAGATGTTCCGCGGGCAGGTCACATAAATGTTGGGAGACCGTTAGCCTCGTTGTTTCGGTGGTTCAAGGTGGGCGACGAGGCTTGGACATGGTTGTCAGGTCAAGGTCGACCCATGGCTGCCAAGGGTGGTGGTCAGAAGGAGGACATTGAGCAGATTGGTGAGATTGGCTGTGGAGTGGATGTGCCCGGTCGTCGTATAGCCTCCCAATGCTGCTCTAGTCGAATGCAACAGCCCTACCATAGACCGACTATATCTGGCCATGTTGCTAAAAGCGGTGATGCTGCGCAGGCAGATGTAGTCGTAAGGAATGCGGGGGTGCGCATGTACGGTATCGGCGAGGAAGCCTTAGCAATAATGAACTATGGGAGTGACTGCACAGGTGGTACTGATTGTCCCTCTCATGATCTGGCTGTTCTAGGGACGAAGGTGGAGAAGGAGGGAGACTACAGGTTAGAAGCTGCGGTCTCGGCTGGGTTGTTGGAGGACACTAGGCATGTTCTGCGAGATAAGTTGTTTACTAGGCTGTGGCAGTGCATCCGCATGTTTGTTGCTTCTTCAGGCCTGATGTACGGGGTAGAATCCGACATGGAGGCTGGAGACAGTGCGAGGCTCAGTTTAATTCCCTACCGTATAAATCCTGCTAAAAAGCCTGTCGTGAAAACAGAGCTAGACGACATGTGGAAAAAGGGTCTGAGGGATAAAGGATATTGTGAGTGGTCGTTGCCAGTGAGGTTGCAACCTGAGTTGAGTGGCAAGATCAGTGTGTGTGCATTATCCCTGACAGATACCTATCCATTGCCCAAGGGTCTGAGGGATAAGGAATGTTGTGAGTGGTCGTTGCCTTTAACTTTGCAACCTGTGTTAAGTGGCAAGATCAGTGAGTGTGTTGATTGCGAGAGTGTGTGTGCATTATCCCTGACAGACGCCTATACCTTATCGATAGTTGACGACACCATAGACCGCCTCGGGGCGGCATCGCCTATCACGAAGGTAGAACTAGTGAAAGGCTTTTGGCAGGCCCCGTTGCCGGAAAGAGCGAAGAGAAATGCCAGTCTTGTGTTGAACTGGGCAGTTTATCAGTGTCAGGTGTTGTTGTGCTGCCGTAACACAAGTTGGATGTGTGGCATGCTAAGGGCACTGATAATGTTTTGGCTGATTGTTTGTCACGGGAGGGTTTGTTTGCAGGAAAACCCTCGCCGTTCAGTCAGTGTGTGTTGAGAGTGGAGAAAAATCAGGCTGCCTCTGTAAGTGCAGCCGCCATAAACATATTAAAAATGAAAATTCTATATAAACTCTTTCTTTAATAGTTAAATTGTTTATAAGTATGTTATAGCTAAAGTTCTGAGTCGAACCTATGCTTCTCTCAGAAGGCTGGGCTAGTAGAAGCTCGCTCTAGGAGCATAGCAGTATGAATTAATTAAGCTATTGTGTTGGGAGGGGTTGTAATTTTTTGTTGATGAGAACTGAGCTTTGCCTTCTTTATTGCGAAGTGATTAGGAGTGGCGAGTCTTGTCGGCGTTCTGCTTGTCAGATATGGAGCTCATGGTTGAGCGTCTAATATCTTGGGGGGGGAGGGGGGGTGACGCCTGCAGCTTGGCAGAACGCCACGTGGGCTCAGTCGCTCGATTGGCCACTCGCTAGCACTCGCCAGGGCAAGGTATTTGGCTACAGTCTATTGTTACGACTGGGGTTCAAATATATCAGGGCTCTTATTCATTGGACTAGTAATGGCATAAATGTTACAACGGAAAGCGCTAGCTCCAACCTCTGATGTATATTCCCAGTGAACAAAGAACACAAATACTCTACAGAGTTCTATATGCAATAGTAGGCTATCAAACTCTCAATAAATGTGCGTCTACTCTAGGCTTGATGTTATGGGAAAACAGCCTATTACTACCTATAACCGAAGGTGCTTGGTTATGGTATGCAAAGTAAGGTGGTAAGAGAAGTTACAGTTTACGTTACTTTAATCAATAAATGTCAGGCACTCCTGCATGAAAGAAAGTGCACTAAAGTCCTTCAACACTAACAAGGAATCTTCTTTAAATGTTAGATGCTATAAAGATGCTCGTATCGGAAATGGAACCCAAAAAGGCAGGCAGCGGAACAATGCTCGTGCAGGCTATGCACACAAAAGGCAGAATATATAATGCCGTCGGAGCCAAGAATATCCTAAACACAACAACAATAATAATAATCGCCACGACAATGCAGTATTCCTATCAACAAAAGAGAGCCTAAGTCGTTTGTATCTCAATACATCAAACTAGGCTGCGAAATGCTTGTGTAATCATAAACGGGTATGCATAAAAAGAGTAATTAGGTTAATATACTTAATGTCTACTATGATTGATAAAGTCTAGCTAGAGTCAATGATACGAGATACTGGTGCGCATGGCATGCCGCATAGCCTAGTGCAAATCTCAAGTCTGTGCGTCAAATATTACGTTATAGGGAAGGGTAGCTCTCTTGAGAAACCTTAATACCGAAGTACTAAGCGTTCTCCTGGCGTACCTCAAAGACAAACAATCGAGACTAGAACAGTGCAGAATGGTATAGGCAAAAAGCCCTCATTCGTGCATGCTCTACTCTCAATGGCACACAGACTAGAATTTACTCAATCAACTCCAGTTCTCAGGTATGTCATGCAGCTTTTAACTAAAGCCAGCACTCATAGGAAACAATACCTTATAATATCAGACTCCTAGTCTAGCATTATCTAATCCAGCAGAACACTAATAATTAAAGGAAGCAGTAATATGAAAGCCAACCAATGCTTCGTGATCAACTTATCTTAACAACTAACATACATGGGTTATATCAGACCTTAACGCACAATACAACTGGCCAGCATGAAGCTGATTTTGCCGAGTTAACCAGAGGGGGTATAATATTAATAAAAGGTGGTGAAAGATATGGAAAATGAGAGAGATAGGCAGAGGAAAAGATTCTCAGGTGCGAGCAGGGTACAGGTAGCAAGGGAAAAAGATGGGTGCGTTCTAGAAACCAGATCTGAGGGAGAGAGTGGCGAGGAACTGTATATATACTCGCACCAGCTCGAGCCGCGTGGGAAAAAGCGGTTACAAGTCCTCTAGCCACTAGCAAGAGCTTGCAGCATGGTAAGGACCTCTCTCCACCAACCCCCGCGAGGCAGCCAGCTGTGACGTCATCGAGCGGGACAAAAAACACTACGCGCTCCCTCTCACTCTGTTCTACTCTCTCTCTCTCCCAGATCCCATCATTACTAGTTAATGATAAAACATATACTTTACAATTAAATATATAAAGCCTTGACATGGGTGAAAACAAAGAGCCTTTCTGGACTGCCCATGACACAAGCTTTCATATGAAATAAAGCACACTCTAATACACAAACTGTAGCCCCATCCACTGCCCTGGCGATCCTAGCGAGTCACTGTAGGACAAGCCATGCAGTTCTAACGGAGTGGTTAACGTCACACTATCTACAATGTTGTTCTTTCTTTCATAGTGTTCGTGTTGTTGCAGACAGTCCCGTGGTGGTCTTTATTTTCGTCTGTGACAAGGGGAAGCATTTTATATCATGAGTAGAACATAAGATGCATTGTATATTGTTAAGGAGAGAGAATAATATAGGCAGTGGTGTGGTAGTGTGTGCGTGCGTATACATGTGCTGCCTCTCCCTCGCTGTAGGCTCGCGCGCGTGCCTTCCCACGCTTCTTGATTGGCTGGTGGTTCCTGGTGCCTTCTGCAGCCCTGCTGCCTGGTGACATAGCGGCCTGTGATTGGCTGACCACCATGCCTTTGTGTGTGATCCTAGGGGTCCCCAGGAGTTACTCACTTCATAGCTTGCTTGACCAGCATACCCTTAACATATCCCTTGCCACCTGTCACCGACTTCTACCTATAGAGCACTTTCTCTCTCTCTCAACTTCTTACCTCTCATTCTTCCTCTCTATCACAACTCCCCTTTGGTTCTGCACGATTTCATATATCAGCCATCGTATTATATGCTGAAGCTCTCAGATATTATATTTTTTTTTTTTTTTTTTTTTTAAGAGACAATGAACGGAGGAAGGAAAAACACAGATAAAACAAAAAGGTCCATGTGCCTAAAGGCATCCTCCATTCATAAAATGTTTGTAACAACTGGATTTAAACATTTGTTGATTGTAAGTTTGTGGAAAGCAATTCGAGGGAAGTGAATTCCAAAGAGTAGTAGCTCTGGGGATAAATGAATTCTGATAAGCAGAAGTTCTGCATTGTGGAGGAGAAAGTGTAAATTCATGGGCGCTCTCAGCTGCCCTAGTTCTACGGGGAAAGATGTGGAGAGGCGGCACAATTGAAGCAAGTTCCTCGGAACAATTGCTGTGAAAATATCTGTAGAATAATGCAAGGATGCAACGTTTCTTCGTATGGCTAATGTAGGAAGGTCCTGTGTGATTGCAGGGTTATTGATTAATCTAATAGCTTTATTTTGAATTTTGTCCAACTGCCTCAATGCAACCACTCAACTTCCACCCCACAGAGGTGAACAGTAATCCATCTGAGAGCGCACATGACTTTTATATATTACGGCCAACTGCTCGTCAGTGAAGAATTCTCGAACTCTGTACAGGAGTCCCAGTTTTTTAGAGGCATTCTTAGCAATGCTTCTAACATAATGTGTCCAGCTCAAGTTAGTAGTTAATGTTACACCGAGAATGTCAATACTAGGGGAAGTGGGAATATTTACATCATTAAAAAATATGGGAGTCAGTGAGATTCTGTCGGTTAGAAAATTGAATGTACTTGGTTTTCTGTGCATTAAGGAAACTAGATTCTCTTGTCCCCATTCATTAATTCTAGAAAGGTCCTGGTTCAGAGAAATTGCAGTGTTTATTTTTGAATTTATAAGATCGGGTTGGGTGAAAGAATTGGTAAATGTGAAGGAACTGTGGAGTGTTGAGTCATCTGCGTAGGAATGTATTGGATTAATGAGTGGTAGATATGAGATCATTGATATGAATGAGGAACAGAGTTGGGGCCAAAACTGATCCCTGGGGAACAGCAATTTATTGAGTGAAATTGAGAATAAAGGCCATCTACCATTACACGTATTTTTCTGTTATGAAGATAAGAAGAAATTAGTGGAACTAATGATGCAAGGCCGTAGTGTGACATCTTCGACAATAAGGATTGATGCCAGACTCTATCAAATGCCTTTGATATATCCAGTGCTATTGTATGTGTTTCACCATGTTGGTCTGTAGCTTGGTTGATTTGATGCGTAAGAAGGCAAAGAATGTCTGCAGTTGATCGACATCGTCTAAAACCATATTACCTATCACTGATTAATTTATTATTCTCCAGATGCTTAATTATGTGATTATTTAATATAATTTCAAAAACTTTGCCAAGAGTGGAAGTTATAGCTATTGGTCTGTAGTTTGATGGATCTGAAGAGGCACCTTTTTTAGGAACTGGATGGATGTTTGCTTCTTTCCAGGGTACTGGGAAGCATGAGGTATGAGTACACCAGACGGACAAATTTTGCCAATACAGGAGCGAGCACCAAGGAGCAATTCTTAAGTACTATTGGAGGAATTTCATCTGGACCAGGAGCCTTATCTACTGAGAGATTCTGCAAAATAGTTTTGACATGTCTGGTGTGGATCTTAAGTGAGGGAATTTCAGGTGAATTAAAATTAAGTACAGGGACATCTTGATTTATTTCATCTAAGGTTGAGTTGGTGGAGAAAATATCTGCAAGAAGGTTAGCTTTACCTCGTGGGTCACTTACAAGATTGCCAGTCGGAGATTTTAATGGTGGAATGGATGAAGCAGTAGTGAAGTTGGATTTGAATGAGTTAAGAGTAGACCAAAATATTTTGTTATCATTTGGATTATTTAGAAGTTTATTTGCCTGCTTGTGGAGAAAGTTTGATTTAGTTAGGTTTACTGTAATACAGTTTTGGCATGATTTCTGATGTTTCTAAAGTAATTAAAGGCTTCATGTGTTTTTGATCTTGTGTATGCATTGTAGGCTATTGCTTTTTGTTCAGTTACTCTAGCACAATTATGGTCAAACCATTTAGGTGAATTAGATCTTTTACTGTACTTTTGATGAGGAATAAAGTTTCCATTCCAATTTTTACAAAATCTTGTATGTGGCTCAAGGTGGAGTGTGCATCATTAGAAAAGAAAGAGGTCCAGGGAATCAATAAAGAAACCTTGAAGACCCTCCCAGTCTGCCCTATCGTAATGCCATTTAGTCACCAAAACAGGTTCAGAGTGGGAAGGTGTGGTAGGTGATACACAGGTGGCCTGTATCAGACAGTGATCAGAAGATCCAAGTGGGGACCTCACTGTAACATCATAATTTTCTGAATTGGTTGTTAAAAATAAGTCCAGTAGGTGGGAATTATGATTAGGATTATCTGGTACATGGGTGGGTTGGTTGACTAGTTGAATGAGATTAAATGAGTCTGCAAATAGCTCACATTCAAGACCAGCATCATCAGTCCTGGCTGAATGAGTGAGCCATTCAACATTATGGACATTAAAATCACCCAACACAGTGATTTCAGAAGAAGCATTTAAGTTGAGGACACTGAGTTGTGAGGACAGAGAATCAAAAAGACTTTGCTCTGGAGGAGTATTTGGGGAACGGTAGATGTTTAGTTAGGCATTTTGGAGGGGTTACCATTTTGTGTGTAGAGGTTCGACACACTCACGGTGTCTCCCTATCTATTCCTTGGCTGTCTGCTGGGCTATTTAATGCTAGACTGGGGTAAGGCTACAGGTGTTGTGATTTCCGATGTGTAACAGGTTTTGTTTAACCTGTACAATCGCAACGGAGACGTGGGAAGCCTAGGTTGTCTTTCTGACTGTGTACCTTGTGAGTTTAGCACTGTGCTGCGAGTGAGGGCTTTTGCCTCTGCCACCCAGCACTGTGCTAACTCGTTTTGTTTTGACTTGGAGAGGGTCGCCAGGAGAGAACCAGATACTAGCGATCTGGATCTCTCAAGAGAGCACCCCGTCAATTAACGTAATTTGGCCGCACAGTCTTAACCCCTAACTGTCGGCGCGCAACATAAGTCGAGTATACTAAAGCTGGACTATCTGGCGGTGCGCGACATAGGTCGTGTGGCAATTTCAGCACGTAATGTTGCTGAGAGAGAGAGACAAGTGGTGGCAGGAGAGTAGCGAGCGTATGACTGCTGCAGACCACCGCAGCGAACCTACTGACACGAATCCAACCTCCTCCCTCCCTCTCTCACTCGCTACATACTGAATTTAATGGGGAAAGTACCGAATTACATGCTTTTTGCACTCGCGTTGCGCGGTTGTTGCAAGAAAACTAGCCGTCATAAAAGGATCGTTATGGTGTTATTGGAAAGCTCTGTTTATGCCCTTTCAGGGATAGATATTTGTTTTACGCTCTGGTTCTTATTTAGGCATGAAAATGATCACGTAAACAGCCCTATTTTGGCTAAAAACACCCCGCTGGGCGGTACATATAAATAAACCGCTAGCCCGCTAATCTAGTGTTAAGGACCTCGCTAGGCTACGAGCCGCTTGCTCAGCCATTGTTTCCTAGCCTACGACATCCCAGCTAGACTTTATTAGCCTAGCACACACCCGTTTAGAATTATAAATTCTTATGTTATGTATGCAGCATTCTAATTCACGCCTTGGTTGTTGTTGAGTTGCACAACCTGAGCAGGTTATTTTGAGTTGCCTGACGAAGGACTTCTTTTGTTGTTGGAGATAATACTAGTGTGCATTTATCGTTATTCCCGTTATTCCCGTGTCAGTTGACACTGTCTGTCTCTACACTTGTCCTATATTGACCCTGCGTTATATAACAGTTCAAAATCCGATACGATTATCTTACCCCAGCATCAGACTTTCTTCAGAGGATTCCTGCTTGATGCTTTGGTACTTTCGTTCACTTTCTTTAGTATAGGAGTGACAGTTCATTATTGTTTAGAGTAACTTTAAATATACCTTCTTCTAGTTTGCATTAAATCATTGCAGTGATTTAATTAAGATCTCTATCTTTTCCTAGTATACCTTATTAACGTAATTGTATGTTGTTGTGATCAGGCTGTATCAGAGATCATCAGCCTGTTGTAGTAGTGCACTTATACTGAGTTATAGGATACCCCGTTATCGCAGATTTAACTCTGGAGGGTATAGGTGTTTTTTGTGCGCCGGCATTATAAGTTCGAGGGTTGGATCTAGTGTTACCGTTGTGGCTGTGTGCCTTTCTAGTCCAATGATTAAGAGCCCTTGTTTTATACGAGCCCCGGTCGTAACACATTTCTAACGTGTAAAAAACGTGTATATTTGGTATAATTGAATGTATTTTTACTACTAAAAGAAAATGTTTCACAAATATGTGTATAAAATGTAGAGTAAAAGATCAACGTTACTTTATATTAATACTAACATTCTCTATCTACTACTAAAACGTTTGGTACTTGTGCAGTGTGGTAATATTACATTTCTAAAAATACGTCAATGCAACGTTTCTAAGAGGTTCTAATAAAACCTACAAATATGACATTACCACACATAGTGTTAACACGTTGCTACAATGTATGTTTTTAGTAATTACGAAACGTGTTACATAACCTATGTAGTATAATGTTTTTATAACGTCTTAGGCATGTGCCAAAATAGGAATTACATAAGGTGGTAATGCAACTTGTATTGAACGAACAAGAAAGATGTCATATAAGACGTTAACAGTTTATGCAATGGCAACGTTGATGTTAGTTTGGGACAACATAAAAAAAACGTCCATTAAAATGTGAACACGTAAAAATGAACCTAAGTAGGAATGTTTTATGAAACGTGTAAAGAACGTGTACATTAGGTATCATTGAATGTATTATCACTACTAAAAGAAGCCATAATAAATATGTGTATACAATGTATAGTAAAAGTTAAACATTACGTTATATTTATACTAACATACCACATATACTTCTAAAACGTTTGGTACTTGTACAGGTGTGGTAATATTACAAAGTGTCTAAAAATATGTCAATGCAACGTTTCTAAGACGTTCTAATAAAACATACAACAATAACATTACCAAACATAGTGATTATTATGTTCCTTCCAACAACCAACTATACTCCTAAAATCGATTAATGAAATTTACAAACACATGTGGCAGTCCGTGGATTCGAACCCAGGATGCTCACACCGAAAATCAACACCTTATGCATCGCACCACGAAGACAGTTAAAGGATGGTGGACACTGCCTACGATTTATTATGCAACTTCGAATCCTGCATATCAATCTAAGCATGTACACACATCCCAACTGCAACTCACGTAGGCTATGCATATGTGAATGGAAAGAGCAATTAATGGGGCCTTAACCACTAGGGAAGTCCTCTCGATAAATTGCCCCTGAACCAATATTAATTATTATGTTCCTTCCAACAACCAACTATTCTCCTAAAATCGATTAATGAAATTTACAAACACATGTGGCAGTCCGTGGATTCGAACCCAGGATGCTCACACCGAAAATCAACACCTTATGCATCGCACCACGAAGACAGTTAAAGGATGGTGGACACTGCCTATAACAGGTTGCTACAATGTATGTTTTTAGTAATTACAGAACGTGCTTCATAACCTATGGAGTACATTGTTTTTTAACGTCTTTAGCACGTGCCAAAATAGGAATTACATAATGTGATAATGCGACTTGTATTGAACAAACAAGAAAGACGTAAATAAAACGTGTGTAGTCTATATAACGGCAGTGTTAAAGCTTATACTTTGACAACATCAAAGAAACGTCTATTATAATGTTGTGAGCACGTAAAAAGAAACCTAAGTAGGAATGTTACATGCAAAACGTGTAAAAAACGTGTATATTTGAAGGTATTTTCACTACTAAAAGAAAAAGTTTAAAAAATCTGTATAAAATGTAGAGGAAAAGATAACCGTTACGTTATACTAATACTAACATACCACATCTACTTCTAAAACGTTTGGTACTTGTACAGGTGTGGTAATATTTCAAAGTTTCTAAAAATATGTCAATGCAACGTTTCTAAGAGGTTCTAATATAACATAAAAAATGACATTACCACACATAGTGTTAACACGTTGCTACAATGCATGTTTTAGTAATTACAGAACGTGCTTCATAATCTATGTAGTACATTGTATTTTTACGTCTTTGGCAAGTGCCAAAATATGAATTACATAATGTGATAATGCGACTTGTATTGAACAAACAAGAAATACATAAATATAACGTTAATAGTCTAGATAATGGCAACGTTAATGTTTGTAGTTTGGCAACATCAAGTAAACGTCCATTATAATGTTGTGATCACGTAAAAAGTGTTACGACCGGGGCTCATATAAAACAAGGGCTATAAAACAAGGGCTCTTAATCATTGGACTAGAAAGCACACAGCCACAACGGTAACACTAGATCCAACCCCTGAACTTATAATGCCGGCGCACAAAAACACCTATACCCTCCAGAGTTAAATCTGCGATAACGGGGTATCCTATACCTCAGTATAAGTGCACTACTACTACAGGCTGATGATCTCTGATACAGCCTGATCACAACAACATACAATTACGTTAATAAGGTATACTAGGAAAAGATAGAGATCTTAATTAAATCACTGCAATGATTTAATGCAAACTAGAAGAAGGTATATTTAAAGTTACTCTAAACAATAATGAACTGTCACTCCTATACTAAAGAAAGTGAACGAAAGTCCCAAAGCATCGAGCAGGAATCTTCTGAAGAAAGTCTGATGCTGGAGTAAGATGATCGTATCGGATTTTGAACTGTTATATAAAGCAGGGTCAATATAGGACAAGTGTAGAGACAGACAGTGTCAACTGACACGGGAATAACGATAAATGCACACTAGTATTATCTCCAAGACTCCAACAACAAAAGAAGTCCTTAGTCAGGCAACTCAAAGAACCTGCTCAGGTTGTGCAACTCAACAACAACCAAGGCTTACCGTCAACGTGAATAAGA
The DNA here is from genome assembly GCA_032716605.1 of Paralithodes platypus. Lineage (NCBI taxonomy): Eukaryota > Metazoa > Arthropoda > Malacostraca > Decapoda > Lithodidae > Paralithodes > Paralithodes platypus. The sequence goes on along the minus strand of CM064523.1, from coordinate 39,658,215 downwards.
ATGCTGCATACATAACATAAGAGCTTATAATTCTAAACGGGTGTCTGCTAGGCTAATAAAGTCTAGCTGGGATGTCGTAGGCTAGGAAACAATGGCTGAGCAAGCGGCTCGTAGCCTAGCGAGGTCCTTAACCCTTCCTACCCGGGCAGTCTTGCCTAAGGACGGTCGCCCGTACCCGTGCGAAATGGCTGAAAAACGTCTAGGCCTAGGCTACCGTATTTATGTTTATTTTCACTGCTAGAACTTTCCCACTCATCTATAATCGTAGTGCGGTATTCAATCTGTATTTTGGAGTTGAGTAGAGCTCTGTAAGTCAACTGGTTCAGTTGTGATGATGATTTCAGTGGAGCAAATATTGCAGAGATGTTGCCAATATGGGGGCTTTTCAGACACTAATTTCGTCTTACGTCAGAACAATAACATTGAAGAGACTTCTCCTTCTTGTTTTCGGAGGTGCGGTGACGCAACGCTTGGGTTTGTTGACATACGTCTTACGCACAGCGTTCAGACCAAGCTTAATTAGGCTATTAAGCTTCCGCCTTAGGTAAGGCAGACCGGGTAGCGGCCCTTATTCCGAGCTGTTCTTACCTAAGGCAGCCCGGGTAGGAAGGGTTAAGGCTGTGCGGCCAAATTACGTTAATTGACGGGGTGTTCTCTTGAGAGATCCAGATCGCTAGTATCTGGTTCTCTCCTCGCGACCCTCTCAAAGTCAAAGCAAACGAGTTAGCACAGTGTTGGGTGGCAGAGGCAAAAGCCCTCACTCGCAACACAGTGCTAAACTCACAAAGTACACAGTCAGAAAGACCACCTAGGCTTCCCACGTCTCCGTTGCGATTGTACAGGTTCAACAAAACCTAGTACACATCTGAAATCACAACAACAATGGCCTCACCCCAGTCTAGCATTAAATAGCCCAGCAGACAGCCAAGCAATAGGCAGGGAGACACCGTGAGTGTGTCGAACCTCTACAGACAAAATGGTAACCCCTCCAAAATGCCTAACTAAACATATAATATCTGAGAGCTTCAGCATATAATACGATGGCCGATGTATGAAATCGTGGAGAACCAAAGGGGAGTTATGATATTAAATAGATTGAAAGAATGAGAGGTAAGAAGTTGAGAGAGAGAGAAAGTGTTCTATAGGTAGAAGTCGGGAGACAGGTAGCACGGGGACATGTGAAGTGTATGCTGGTCAGGCAAGCTCTGAAGAGAATAGCTCCTCGGGACCCCTCCAGGATCACACACAAAGGCATGGTGGTCAGCCAATCACAGGCCGCTACGTCACCAGGCAGCAGGCCTGCAGAAGGCGCCAGGAACCACCAGCCAATCAAAACCGAGAGAAAAGAACGCGGGCGAGCAACTCCTCCGGGAGGGAGGAGGGAGGAGGAGGAAAAGCAACACTCACCTCCCCCACCCTGCTCGCTCGCTCTCTCTCTCTCCTTCACTACACTACAATGCATCTTATGTTCAACTCATGATATAAAATATAATGCATTGTCACAGGCGAAAATAAAGACCACTTCTATACTGCCTGTGACATGACGATTCACAAGAAAGAAAGTACAACATTGTAGATAGACTGTAGCCCATTTCACTGCCCTGGCGAGCGCTAGTGGCTACCGAGAGGCGATTCTGCCAACACTGGCAGGCGTCACAAAAGGAACCTTAAGTAGGAATGTTACATGAAAAACGTGTATATTTGGTATAATTGAATGTATTTTCACTACTAAAAAAAAACGTTTCACAAATCTGTGTATAAAATGTAGAGTAAAAGTTAATCGTTAAGTTAAATTAATGCTAACATACCACATCTACTACCAAAATGTTTGGCACTTGTACAGGTGAGGTAATATTACGTTTCTAGCAATACGTCAAATCACCGTTTTTAAGAGGTTCTAATAACACATACATAAATTACATTACCACACATAGTGTTAACAAGTTACTACAATGTATGATTTTAGTAATTACAAAGTGTTTTATAACCTATGGAATACATTGTTTTTTGACGTATCTGGCCAATGCCAAAATAGTCATTACATAATGTGATAATGTAACTTGTATTGAATACACAAGACATACGTAAATAAGACGTTAATAGTCTACATAATGGCAATGTTAATGTTTGTTGTTTGGCAACATAAATGAAACGGCCATTATAATGTTGTGCGCACGTAACCTAAGTAGGAATGTTATATGATACACGTGTAAAAAAGGTGTACATATGGTAATAGTGAATGTATTTTCACTACTGAAAAAAGATAATTAAATATGTGTATAAAATGTAGAGTAGAAGTTAAACGTTACTTTATATTAACCTTCTCCAACATATGACGCGATTTTGAGCCTAATGGGGATACTTTAAAGCCTTTGTTACCATCAGGGATATTTAGAAACCTTTAGCTTAGTTACTTCAACCTCTGCAGTTGTCTTTGAGTTAGCTGTGGGCAGAAAACTAATTTTGGAGAGGTAATTATAAGAGTGAGATAACTCTATTTCTTATTGCTAATCTGGCAACCTCTGTCATAAATGCGTGAAAGGGTTAATACTATCATACCACATCTACAAGTACTACTATGACATCTACTACTAAAACGTTTGGCACTTATAAAGGTGTGATAACATCACAACGTTTCAAACAATACATCAAATCAATGTTTTTAAAAGGTTCTAATAAAACATACATTAATGACATTACCTATAGTGTTAGCACGTTACTACAACGTATTTCTAGTAACTACAAAACGTGTTTCAAAACCAATTGAATACATTGTTTTTTGTCTTTGAGTGCCAACATAGGAATTACATAATGTGATAATACAACCTGTATTGAACAAAGAATACAGATGTAAATAAAACGTTTCTTGTCTATATAATGACAACGTTATTATTTGTTTTGTGGCAACATCAATAAAAGTCCATTATAATGTTGCGAGTACATAAAAAGGAACATAAGTAGGAATGTTATATGATACACGTGTACAAAAAATGTACATTTGGTAACATTGAATGTATTTTCATTACTGAAAATGAACGTGTAACAAAATTTGTGTATAAAATGTAGAGTTCAAGTTAAATGTTACGTAATATTAATACTAACATACCACATCTAGTACTAAAACGTTTGGCACTTATACTGTACAGGTGTGGTAATATTACAACGTTTCTAACAATACAAAGGAGTACAAAGGAGTACAAAGGAACTCAAGCAACAACAGACCTAGTGACCCTTCTAGGCTGCTTGTCCTCCAAAACACTGAGGATCAGGTGTCCAAACAGTGGTTTAGAGTGGGGTCGGTGTGGGGAGATTGTAGGCACCAATCGATCAGGGCTAGACCCAGGTGAGGTTATAGGCATGTGATAAAGAGTCGCTGGAACTCCTGTTTCACTTGCTTGGCCTCTCTTACTGATTTTCTTTGTGCCTCATTTACACTGAGAGCAATCCAGCTAGCTCTCACAAACACCTCCTCCTCCTATCCACTTCACTACACTAAACATGCACACCACACTTCATTCTTCCACACCAAAATTTAAAAAAAAAAAAAAATGATGAATTGTAGCCCAGCCTCGGAGTCCCCAGGGGGGGGGACCATAAATGCCCCCTCACCCGACCGACCATCCCCTGACGACCCCACACAATTACCTGGACCTCGGCCTGTTACTCTTTCTATTAATTTCTGCAACATTCGCGGACTTTCCTCTAACTTTCACTCTGTTGAGCACCATCTCTCCTCCTACAAACCTGATCTTCTCTTCCTCACCGAAACTCAGGTGTCTGTAGCAACATCCAGCAACCCCTTCTCTGTTTCCTCCTACTTTCTCTATCCTAGTTTCAAAGCCAAAGGCGGATGTTGTGCATATGTGCACAACAAACTCACTTGCTCTCGTGTTCCCGATTTCGACTCCTCTGAATTCTCAACTTTATGGCTCAAACTTTCCTGTCATTCTCTTACTAAATATTTCTGTGCTGTCTATCTTTCCCCTAACTCTACCAACTTTCCCAAATTCTTTGACTATCTAAACTCTACAGTGGAACACATTCTATCCATTTCTCCTTTCTCAGAAATCTCCATCTTAGGAGATTTCAACGTTCACCACCGCCATTGGCTCTCCTCTCACACTACTGATCCACCTGGTGAACAAGCCTACGTCTTTTCTATCCTAAATGACCTAGAGCAGTTAGTTCAGCAACCCACCCGTATCCCGGATCGCATCGGAGATCGGCCCAATATTCTTGACCTGTTTCTAACTTCTAACCCTTCTTCTTATACTGTCGATCTTTTCTCTCCTTTGGGCTCCTCCGACCATAAACTTATCTCTGTCACCTGTCCTATCTCTCCAGTACAGCCACCCGATCCTCCTAGCCGGCGGCGCTTGTGGCACTTTGGCGCTGCCGACTGGGAGGCTCTTCGACAGTACTTCTTTGATTTCCCATGGAATGATTTCTGCTTCCATGGCCGAGGACCCTCGGAGAGTGCTGAACGCATTACCGAGGTAATCCTATCGGGCATGGAAGCATACATTCCATTCTCTTTCTCTCAGACTAATGCTAAAAAATCTTGGTTTACTCACGCCTGTTCTACTGCTGTCCGCAATAAGGAGGAAGCATTCAAACGGTACCGACGCCTTAAAACTCAAGACTCTCATTCTTCATATGTTTCTGCCCGGAATCAAGCCAAATCTGTTCTTCGACTTGCCAAACACTCTTTCATCAATAATAAATGCACTGAACTATCCAACTCTAGCTCTTCCCAAGCTTTCTGGCATCTAGCCAAAAACCTCTCCAACAATTTCTCTTCCTCGTCTTTCCCTCCCCTTTCCCACTCTGATGGCACAACCATCACTTCTTCCTCTGACAAAGCTAAACTCTTCGCTCAAACTTTTGCTAGAAACTCCACCTTGGATGATTCCGGTGCTATTCCTCCCTCTCCGCCCTCCTCTCTCTTACTTATGCCTAATATCCTAATCTCTTCTAAAGATGTACTTTCTACCCTCTCTGGGCTTAACACTAATAAGGCGTACGGTCCGGACGGTGTTCCTCCTGGTGTTCTCAAAAACTGTGCTTCCGTGCTGACTCCCTGCCTAGGCAAACTCTTTCGTCTCTGTCTATTCTCTAACGTCTTCCCTTCATGCTGGAAGTTTGCTCACATTCAACCTGTCCCAAAGAAGGGTGACCGCTCTCAACCCTCCAACTATCGTCCAATTGCTCTTATCTCTTGTCTTTCTAAAGTTTTTGAAACTATTCTTGCTTCCAAATTTCTTAAGCATTTCTCTTCTCATAATCTGCTCTCAGATCGCCAGTATGGCTTCCTTAAGGGTCGCTCTACTGGTGATCTTGTTTCATATCTTACTAACTCTTGGTCATCCTCCTTTCGGGACTTCGGTGAGACTTTTTCTATTGCACTAGACATATCGAAAGCCTTCGATAGAGTCTGGCATAAATCTTTAATTTCTAAACTACCCTCCTTCGGTTTCTATCCCTCCATCTGTGCCTTTGTCTCTAATTTCCTTTCCGGCCGTTCCATAGCCGCGGTTGTGGACGGCCATTGTTCACTTCCTCACTCTATAAACTCCGGTGTTCCTCAGGGCTCTGTCCTATCTCCTATTCTCTTTCTAATTTTTATAAATGATCTCCTTAACTGTACCTTAATTCCCATCCATTCATACGCAGACGACTTAACCTTGCACTACTCCATTAGTTTTTCAGAACGCCCTAGCCAGCAATCCCTCAACGACAAACGTAATGAAGCCATAGAACTCTTAAATTCTGATCTAAATACTATTTCCAATTGGGGCAGAGAAAACCTTGTTAACTTTAATGCTTCCAAAACCCAATTTCTCCATCTATCTACCCGTCAGGATCTCCCAGCGGACTATCCCTTATTCTTCAACAATACAAAAATCAACCATTCATCTTCTCTCAATATTCTTGGTGTCTCTTTTTCTTCTGCTCTCATTTGGAAGGACCATATTACCAGTCTTGCTAAGGCAGCCTCCCAGAAGCTGGGTGTGCTCAACCGCCTTAGGGGGTTCTTTTCCCCTGTACAGCTTCTTGCTCTGTACAGGGGCATAGTGCGCCCTTGTATTGAGTATTGTTCACATGTGTGGGGAGGTTCCTCTCACACTGCTCTCCTAGACAAAGTTGAAAGGAAGGCCTTTCGTATCATTAACTCCCGTCCACTCACCAACTCTCTGCAATCTCTCTCTCTCCGCCGCAATGTTGCATCTCTCTCGCTATTCTATCGCTACTATAATAATCAGTGTTCCTCAGAGCTATCCCAGTGCATACCACCTCCTTTACGTAGGGCATGTGGTACCCGTCTTGCAACTCAATCCCACCCCTACTCTGTGCAACTCTCCAACCCAAGAGTGAAACGTTACTCTCAAACTTTCTTCTACTCAACAGCTGAGCTCTGGAACTCTCTCCCAGAATCAGTCTTTCCCTCTTCCTATGACTTAAATTGCTTCAAACACTGTGTGTCCAGGCATTTTGGCTCGAACGTCCCTTGATTTTGGCCCTGTCACTCTTTCAACTATGGGGGAGGCACTCGCTATAGGCAGTTATGCCTTTTGCCTCCCTCAATCACATAGAAAAAAAAAAAAAAAAAAAAAAATGGAAAGGGAACTACTGCCCTGCCACTAACGTGGCAGGACTAGGAAGTTAGTAGGGGACATATGGGTTAGTAACTGAGGGGAGGATAAAATAAAGTTATTCATTTACAAACGCAGTCAGTCGCGGGTTTGATGCGAGATATTTGTCTAGGCGGAATTTAAATTAATCAACGGTGCTGCAGTCTATAACGTCTCGGGGAAGCCCATTCCACAAGTTGACAACTCGATTGAAGAAGAAATTCTTAGATTCGTGTGAGTTAAAAGATTTACCAATAATTTTGCAACCGTTTCCCCGTGTGTAATTAGATTGGTCGATAGTGAAGTACTTACTACAGTTCATATTGTCGATGCCTTTGATGATTTTGAACACTTGAATTAAGTCACCTCTTAATCTGCGCTGGGTTAAAGGAAATAGATTTAATTCTCTAAGACGCTCTTCGTATGGTTTGTTCTTTAGGCTAGGTATCATTTGGTAACTCTACGTTGAACTCGTTCTAGCTGGTTTATGTATTTTTGGTAATAAGGGCACCAGCATTGAACGCAGTATTCCAGAAGAGGGCGGACTAAGGAATTGTAAAGGGTTAGGATTACGTCTTTGGATTTATGCTCAAATGATCTGCCTATAAAGCCAATTATTTTGTTTGCCTTCTTAACAACTTCTGAACATTGTTGACTCGGTTTTAGGTTACTCGATATTGTTACTCCCAGATCGGTTTCTCTATTTACATTCTTAAGCTGAGTGCCATTCATCGAATAGTTTGCTTTCTCATTTAGGTATCCGATATGTAGAACTTTACATTTATCCGCATTGAAACTCATTTGCCAAATTTGGGCCCAATGTGACAATTTATCTAGATTGTGTTGCATATCGTCAACTTGATCTTTTGAAAGTACGCTATTTGCAATTTTTGTATCGTCAGCAAATTTTGAGATTGTACAGGTGAGACCCTCATCTATGTCGTTAATGTAAATTAGAAAGAGAATTGGACCTAGTACCGATCCCTGGGGTACCCCGCTACTTACATTGGTCCATTTAGATGCCTTACCGTTTATGACTACTCTTTGCTTTCTGTCGCTCAGCCAATTTTCTATCCATTTCAATACACCGTCTTGTATTCCATGCGCTTTTAGTTTTAGCAGTAAACGTTTGTGGGGAACTTTGTCAAAGGCCTTTTGAAAATCAAGGTATATAATATCTACAGCTTTACTCTCATCGTAGAGGTTGAGGATATCGTGGAAGAAGTCTAAGAGGTTTGTTAAACAGGAACGTTTTTTACGAAAGCCGTGTTGAGTATCTTTAAGTATGTTATTTTCCTCTAAGTGATTTACGAGTGACCGTTTCTAGCATTTTACATACAACTGAGGTTAAGCTAATTGGACGATAGTTACTGGGTAGGGATTTGCTGCCTTTTTTGAATATCGGTGTTACGTTGGCTATCTTCCACTGATCAGGCATAGTTCCAGACTGCAAGGATTTATTGAATAGTAATCTCAGTGGTTTGGAGAGCTCATCCTTAGCTTCCTTTAGAACTCTAGACGAGATTGTATCAGGTCCAGGCGTTTTATTTACCTTGAGTTTATCTAAACAATTCAATACTTCTCTCTCTGTAACGGTGATATTGCTTAGAACATCTGAATTATCAATCTGAATCGGCGATGGTGTAGGGATATCACTGAGGTCTTCTGTTGTAAAAACTGATGCAAAGAAGGTATTGAGGGCATTACTCATTTGTACTTCGTCTTTGGTGTATTCTCCATTTCTTTGGTGTAATACGTGAAATCAACGTTTAAAAGAGGTTCTAATAACACATACATTAATGACAATACCACACATAGTGTTCACACGTTGCTACAATATTGCTGGTATAGTAATATTTCAACGTTTCCAAAAATATGTCACAAAAATATTTGTTAAAATGTTGTAATACAATGTATGTTAATGGTGGGAAGTGCACACAGTTTGAAGACGTTACTACGAAATTGGTTAGTTAATATGGATAGTATTGCATTATGTACGGAATACATCGTAGTTTTACGTCTATGGGACGTGCCATATTATAAATTAAATGATGTAATAATGTACGCCATATTATAAATTAAATTATGTAATAATGTACCCGGTACTGAACAAACAGCAAGGACAAATATGTGACGTTGTTAGTACAAATAATAGAAACGTTAATCTTTGTCATTTGATAACATACTTACAACGTCAATCTTTATGTTGTGAGCACATAAAGATGACACATATTTTCAAACCTTAAATATGACACGTTAGGAAAACGTGATTAGTTGGTAACATTAGCCATATTCTCAGTACTGACATAGCATGTAACACAAATGTGTGTAGGAAACATAATTTCAAAGTTAATAGTAACGTAATGTTAATACAATCATACTACATACTATTAACTCGTCTTTAGGACATACTCAAGAAGTCTTCTAAAATATTACGGTACAGCCATTCATAGACAAACTAACACAATTGTATTTGTACCTGCAATATACGTAATTTAGTTACCGTAACTTTTGTAGTAGTCAACTATTGATTAATCATATGTATATATATGCTTTTTGTTTTAAATATATGTTGGAACGATTTTAAGAACAACGTCCTCACATTCAGTGTGTGTGACGTCATATATATTTTATACTAGCTATTTCTAGGTGATATAATACAGTATATTATGAAGAACCTGTGATAGATATAAGGGTTTATTATGATGGTATTATCATTCAAATTGCAAGATGACCTATTTTAACTGAATACTGAACAGGCAACTAAGTCCATTTTTGTTTTGTTTTTTCTATGTGATTGAGGGAGGCAAAAGGCAGAACTGCCTACAGCGAGTGCCTCCCCCATAGTTGAAAGAGTGACAGGGCCAAAATCAAGGGACGCTCGAGCCAAAATGCCTGGACACACAGAGTTTGAAGAAATTTAAGTCGTAGGAAGAGGGAAAGACTGATTCTGGGAGAGAGTTCCAGAGCTCAGCTGTTGTGTAGAAGAAAGACTGAGAGTAACGTTTCACTCTCGGGTTGGAGAGTTGCACAGAGTAGGGGTGGGATTGAGTTGCAAGACGGGTACCACGTGCCCTACGTAAAGGAGGTGGTATACACTGGGAAAGCTCTGAGGAACACTGTTACACTGATTATTATAGTAGCTATAGAATAGCGAGAGAGATGCAGCATTGCGGCGGAGAGAGAGAGATTGCAGAGAGTTGGTGAGTGGACGGGAGTTAATGATACGAAAGGCCTTCCTTTCAACTTTGTCTAGGAGAGCGGTGTGAGAGGAACCTCCCCACACATGTGAACAATACTCAATACAAGGACGCACTATGCCCCTGTACAGAGCAAGAAGCTGTGCACGGGAAAAGAAACCCCTAAGGCGGTTGAGCACACCCAGCTTCTGGGAGGCTGCCTTAGCAAGACTGGTAATATGGTCCTTCCAACTGAGAGCAGAAGAAAAAGAGACACCAAGAATATTGAGAGAAGATGAAGAATTGATATTTGTATTGTTGAAGAATAAGGGATAGTCCGCTGGGAGTTCCTTACGGGTAGATAGATGAAGAAATTGGGTTTTGGAAGCATTAAAGGTAACAAGGTTTTCTCTGCCACAATTGGAGATAGTATTTAGATCAGAATTTAAGACTTCTATGGCTTCATTACATCTGTCGTTGAGGGATTGCTGGCTGGGGCATTCTGAAAAACTAATGGAGTAGTGTAAGGTTGAGTCGTCTGCATATGAATGGATGGGAATTGAGGTACAGTTGAGGAGATCATTTATAAAAATTAGAAAGAGAATAGGATATAGGACAGAGCCCTGAGGAACACCGGAGTTTATAGGGTGAGGAAGTGAACAATGGCCGTCCACAACCGCGGCTATGGAAGGGCCAGAGAGGAAATTAGAGACAAAGGCACAGATGGAGGATTAGAAACCAAAGGAGGGTAGTTTAGAAATTAAATATTTGTGCCAGACTCTATCAAAGGCTTTCGATATGTCTAGTGCAATAGAAAAAGTCTCCCCGAAAGGAGGATGACCAAGAGTTAGTAAGATATGAAAGAAGATCACCAGTAGAGCGACCTTTAAGGAAGCCATACTGGCGATCTGAGAGCAGATTATGAGAAGAGAAATGCTTAAGAAATTTGGAAGCAAGAATAGTTTCAAAAACTTTAGAAAGACATGAGAAGAGAGTTATTGGACGATAGTTGGAGGGTTGAGAGCGGTCACCCTTCTTTGGGACAGGTTGAATGTGAGTAAACTTCCAGCATGAAGGGAAGACGTTAGAGGATAGACAGAGACGAAAGAGTTTGCCTAGGCAGGGAATCAGCACGGAAGCACAGTTTTTGAGAACTACAGGAGGAACACCGTCCGGTCCGGACCGTACGCCTTATTAGTATTAAGCCCAGAGTGGGTAGAAAGTACATATTTAGAAGAGATTAGGATATTAGGCATAAGTAAGAGAGAGGAGGGTGGAGAGGGAGGAATAACACTATATCTAAACTGGATAACATTGTCTGTTATTAGCCAGAACCACTCATGCTATAAGGGTTAAACAAACTTTAATAAGTAACAATAATGGTATGCATCATTAAAATGCTCGTACCTAACATAATTAGTAACTCAACAAGAGACAACTCAACCAGTACCATCTCAACCAGTGCCAACTCAATTAGCGCCATCTCAACTAGTACCAACTAAACCAGAGCCAAGTCAACCAGTATCATCTCAACCAGTTACAACTCAACCAGTACCAACTTAACCAGTGCCATCTCGACCAGTACCATTTCAGCTATAGTCTATTCACTGTAAGTAGGCGAAAAATCATGACCTCTATCCTCAACCAATGACCATCTCAACCAGTGACAACTCAACCAGTACTATCCAAACCAGTGACAACTATAGCCTACCATTACCAACTCAACCAGTACCAACTTAAGCAGTGCCATCTCAACCATTACCAATTCAACCAGTTCCATCTCAGCCAGTCACAACACAACCAGTACCAACTGAACCAGTCCAAAGTGGTCGAGGTGGATAAAGTGAAAGTGGTAGTGGTGGATAAAGTGGTTGTAGTAGATAAAGTGGGAGTGTTAGATAAAGTGGTAGTGGTGAATACAGTGGTAGTAGTGGATAAAGTGGTAGTAGTAAAGTGGTATTGTTATATAAAGTGGTAGTGGTGGATAAAGGGGTAATAGGTGATAAAGTGGTAGTGGTAGATAAAGTGGTTGTAGTATATAAAGTGGTAGTGCTAGATAACGTGGTAGTGGTGGATAAAGTGGTAGTAGTTGATAAAGTGGTAGTGGTGGATACAGTGGTAGTGGTGGACAAAGTGGTAATGGTGGATACAGTGGTAGTTGTGGATAACGAAAGTGGAAGATTAAGTGGCAGTGGTGGATAAAGTGGTAGTGGCAGATAAAGTGGTAGTGATGGATACATTGGTAATTATGGATAAAGTGGTAGTGATAGATACAGGGGTAGTGGTAGATAAAGTGGTAGTGGTAGATAAAGTGGTAGTGGTGGATAAAGTGGTAGTGGTAGATATAGTGGTAGTGATGGGTAAAGTGGTAGTGGTGGATATAGTGGTAGTGGTAGATAAAGTGTTAGTGAATCAGTGGTAGTAGTAGATAAAGTGGTAGTGTTAGATACAGTGTTAGTGTTAGCAAAAGTGGTAGTGGTGGATAAAGTGGTAGTGGTAGATACAGTGGTAGTGGTGGATAAAGTGGTAGTAGTAGATAATGTGGCAGTGTTAGATAAAGTGATATTAGTGGATAAGTGGTAGTGGTGGATAAAGTGGTAGTTGTTGATAAAGTGACTGGTAGATAAAGTGGTAGTGGTGGATAAAGTGGTAGTGGTAGATAAAGTGGTAGTGGTGGATAAAGTGGTAGTTGTGGAAAGTGACTGGTAGATAAAGTTGTAGTGGTAGATAGTGGTAGTGGTAGATACAGTGGTAGTGGTGGATAGAGTGGTAGTGGTGGATAAAGTGGTAGTGTTAGATAAAGTAGTAGTGGTGGATACAGTGGTAGTGGTAGATAAAGTGGTAGTGGTGGATAAAGTGGTAGTGTTAGATAAAGTGGTATTAGTGGATAAGTGGTAGTGGTGGATAAAGTGATGTTGGTGGATACAGTGGTAGTTATGGATAAAGTGACAGTGGTAGATAAAGTGGTAGTGGTGGATAAAGTGGTAGTAGTAGATAAATTAGTAGTGGTGGATAATGTGGTAGTTGTGAATAAAGTGGTAGCGGTGGATACAGTGGTAGTGGTAGATAAAGTGGTAGTGGTAGATAAAGTGGTAGTGGTGGATAAAGTGGTAGTGGTGGATGAAGTGTTAGTATTAGATAAAGTGGTATTGGTGGATTAAGTGATAGTGGTAGATAAAGTGGCATTGGTGGATGTGGTAGTAGTAGATAACGTGGTAGTGTTAGATAAAGTGCTATTAGTGGATAAGTGGTAGTGGTGAATACAGTGGTAGTTGTAGATAAAGTGGTAGTGGTGGATAAAGTGGTAGTGGTAGATACAGTGGTAGTGATGGATAAAGTGGTAGTGGTGGATATAGTGGTAGTGGTAGATAAAGTGTTAGTGATACAGTGGTAGTAGTAGATAAAGTGGTAGTGGTGGATAAAGTGGTAGTGTTAGATACAGTGTTAGTGTTAGCAAAAGTGGTAGTGGTGGATAAAGTGGTAGTGGTAGATACAGTGGTAGTGGTGGTTAAAGTGGTAGTAGTAGATAACGTGGCAGTGTTAGATTAAGTGATATTAGTGGATAAGTGGTAGTGGTGGATAAAGTGGTAGTTGTTGATAGTGACTGGTAGATAAAGTGGTAGTGGTGGATAAAGTGGTAGTTGTGGAAAGTGACTGGTAGATAAAGTTGTAGTGGTAGATAGTGGTAGTGGTAGATACAGTGGTAGTGGTGGATAGAGTGGTAGTGGTGGATACAGTGGTAGTGTTAGATAAAGTAGTAGTGGCGGATACAGTGGTAGTGGTAGATAAAGTGGTAGTGGTGGATAAAGTGGTAGTGTTAGATAAAGTGGTATTAGTGGATAAGTGGTAGTGGTGGATAAAGTGATGTTGGTGGATACAGTGGTAGTTATGGATAAAGTGAGAGTGGTAGATAAAGTGGTAGTGGTGGATAAAGTGGTAGTAGTAGATAAATTAGTAGTGGTGGATAATGTGGTAGTTGTGAATAAAGTGGTAGCGGTGGATACAGTGGTAGTGGTAGATAAAGTGGTAGTGGTAGATAAAGTGGTAGTGGTAGATAAAGTGGTAGTGGTGGATAAAGTGGTAGTGGTGGATGAAGTGTTAGTATTAGATAAAGTGGTATTGGTGGATAAAGTGATAGTGGTAGATAAAGTGGCATTGGTGGATGTGGTAGTAGTAGATAACGTGGTAGTGTTAGATAAAGTGCTATTAGTGGATAAGTGGTAGTGGTGAATACAGTGGTAGTTGTGGATAAAGTGGTAGTGGTGGATAAAGTGGTAGTGGTGGATAAAGTGGTAGTGTTAGATAAAGTGGTAGTGGTGGATAAAGTGGTAGTGGTGGATAACGTGGTAGTGGTAGATAAAGTGGTAGTGGTGGATAAAAATAAATAGATAAATTAACGATAATTTCCGTTGGCCTATGAGGGTGGTGGTGGTTGGTGGCGACAGTTTAAATCCCAACTGACTCGGCTGGGTCCCCAGCAGGCGGCAAGCCGGCAACTCGTTACTGAATACATTATTATTATTAGTCTGGACGCTGAGCCTGGTGAGCCAGTCATTTTCCAGTGTTCGGCGGGAAAGGATATGCTGTTATGTTGGATGCCACCACAAGGGTAAGGAAGTCTCGCTACGCTCGGTTTCATATCATCTGACACACAATTACAACATCCTTACCTCTATTACGGACATTTTGAAACAAAGTGTGTTATTAATTTAGAAAACAAACATAATACATTTCGATTATAGGCCCTCCATAAAGTAAAGAAAAGTCAGATTCAATTTGGTGTCAGATGAAATGGAACCGACTATTATTATCTTCTCAAATGCCTGTTAGTCAGACACCGTTAGAAGATACAGTGTCGATTTTTTTTTTCTGGTTATTTATACTGTTGTATATTCATATAAATATGTTTTATTGCTGATTACTAAACTTACATTATTCTAGTAGGGCTATAGGCCTAAATGTGCTGGTTATATGTTAACCCATTTTGTACTGGTGACGTCTTTTAAATTGTATTCTAGCTATAATTAGACAATTTTATGCTGTTTAGGTAGGCCTGCAACAATGCACAGGCTTCGAACTATGTTAATTAACCCTTTGCCTTGTATTACCATAAATCCTTCTTAACCCTTTCTCTGCAGGGTGTTTTGGGCTATTTAGGGCATATTCAGGCACTGCTGAATGATAAATCAAGCATCTGCATTAAATTAACTCTATTCTGCCGAAAACTAGGCGAAAATAGCTTCAAAATGAGACCAGAACGGGCCTCGTAGGTGACCTGGTTCACCTGCAGCGGTGCCATAGAAACACGGGAAACCCGCTATTTGTTAGCACTCGCTCGCTTGGCAACACTGTTGTGAGAGGCAGTGAGAGACCCGCGCGAGACACAGTCTACCTCAGTGGGCCGCTGATTGCTCTGAGGATCGGAGGTGAGCCCCTCACGCTCCCGCCCACTGACACTCGATTTTTACGGTTTTTACAGGCTTTTAAAGCCTGGAAATTGCTGCAAATTGCCAGGACGTTCCAGAACGTCACCCGCAGCGAAAGGGTTAAGGTGCACAAAATCGTTTAAATATAGCTAGAATATAATTTAAAAGACGTCGCCGGTACAGAAGGGGTTAAACAAAATGTTGGCGATCCGACCAACCAATTGACCAATTGCGAGTTTCAGACAGGGCTAAACCTAGTACAATTTGATAATCGTCACTACCAAACTTTTCTCAGTGGTTTCTAGGGTAATTTTTCCTGTAGAATCCATTTCTGCTTGGGGCATTTTTGTATCGTGCATATTTAATGAGATAATTTGCATATTTGAATTAATTAACGGAAATTATGAGAAATACCATAGTAGTTGTGTTTTGGTGAGCATTTGAGGTAAATAAATGAAACTTTTGTCCTTTTAAGGTGTAATGATATCTGCAGGGTAATATTTGGGCATATTTATGGCGATTAATTAGCATAAATTATGCATATTTAACAAAATTACTTATTACGACTGAAACCAAACACATTACCAGTAAAATTATGTTCAATATTAGTTCATTTACCTTCCTGTACACAAATTACATCATATTCTTTCACAATTGATCATTAAACAGGCCGATACACCAATAAACTGTTTTAGTTCATGTATAATTAACTAATATAGCCCTAAGAATATCAAAATATAAACATGCTTTGCAAGGGGTACCCCCAAGCATATAATTCTTAACACGAATATAAGATAATAAAGCATACACATAAGTAAACAGAATACAAAAGTTTAAAATGATGCAATTTCTGAACAACTGACATGTCTTATTCCAGGTCATCTGAGTCATCACTGTCTCTGTCTGATGTTTCTGAAGCACTACTTAATAGAAAATCACTGTCACTCTCTGATGATGAAGAAGAAACGTCATTAGCAGATGCCGAATGACTTTCGTCAGGTGATGCTGTAGCATGTTCCCTTTTCTGTCTCTTCTTTGGAGGTTTAGTTCCTTGTTTCCTTCTTTCAGTTTCAGAGCTCTCATCATCAGCCTCCTCCCCACACTTTGATTTCCTGGGAGGTTTCCTGCACTAGCTTGGTGGAAACAGTGAGCAGGAGAACCAAACAGGGATAAGACCATCATCAGACTGCTGCCATCCATTGTCCTCGGGTGGAGGATAATCAATATCCTGCTTGAGACATTGCTTCCAGATATATGCTTGTAAATTAGACCTCTTCCGATGTTCATCTGAACTATGTTTGTCAGGGATAAGACTCAAACTTGATTTCACCTTCTGTTGATCGTACATTCTGATTCGGGTTTCAATATAATCTTCACTCTCTTTTCCTGGATACATTACTGTCTGCATGAAGGTAAGTATGTTTTTGCGTTGTTGAAGTGAGCTCGGAAACATTCCAGCTGAAGACAGCAAGTTAAACTTGTTCTGTGTCACTAATTTCTTGAATGGCTTCACCTTTCCTACTTTGTATGGGTATGAGGTTGTGTTACATCCTGTCACACTGTGATAAGCTGACAAGACATCACACACTTCTTTCCCATAAGTTCTGCAAACATCGCCTATGTCCACATATCGCTCTTTGTCTATTTTCATGTACCATTTCTCAGCAGGGGCAACTTTGCTGAAGGCATATACAAGCAAAACAAATATGTCAGTATCTGTGGCAACAACCACAACAGGTCAACAGATAAGGATGCATGCCGAACAACTCTTGTATCTGCTTCATGGTGATTGCATTGTTCAATGAGAAGTACATCTTCAGTAGTGATCATCCAAGTGTTATTCGATTCTGTGAATACTAGTGGGATGTCAAGCTTTGATCTGAATGAGTCACTCTTGTAGTGATTAGCAAGAAAGTTTATCAGTTCTGTTTTGTTTTCGCCACTCTGCAGAAAGGTATTCCAGTCTTTGCCCTTTGGCATCGATTGTCCCTTTTCTGTGATCAAAACCTTTCTTCCTGCATGGCCTCTTCTCTTTTGTGTCATGCCCTTGATTCTGTGTTTCCCATAAGTATCCATGATTATCTCTAGTCTCGAAGGATTGAACATCTTTGGTGGCATGCAAAATCTAAGCAGACTATCTGCATATTCCCCCCATGTGTCCTTTGGGGAAACAGACTGAACAGCAGCCATGCCATCAATTATCCATTCTGCTCTGATTGGGGCTTGTTCACCCACTGCCGCAGCCTCTGTGATCATGTGGTTCCGCAGCATTGCTTTTGATCCTTGTCTCAAATCTTTATCTTCTGTAGAAAGGGCTAGTGGTACAGAGGTAAATGGGTAGGAATGAGCTTCCATCGCACTTGTAGCTTTGCCTACTAGAGTGCCGAAGGCCTGCTTCTCCTCTTTCAGTATGTTAACAGCTCTTGGTGCTTTCTTGGGTTTTTCTAATCCTGTTTTTATCTTTGGTTTCGGTATGGGTTTGAAGAAGCTGACACGATCATCCCCTGCTCTCTTCAGCCTTTCCTGTACAAACTTCAACAGCAAAATGTCCCCTGTCTCAGTGGAATGCAACAAGCCTTTCACAACTTCTCCATCAAGGGCCTCACCAGTCTTGAAGTGGCTTGCCACACCTGGTGCGAATGGATCCATGTACTTGGTCATTTGGTCAACCAGGGCCTGCACTGCTTTCTCATGTTCCTTTTTAGCACCTTGGGTTGTTTCTTTGTGTGTTGAAATTGTCATTAGGTTGAATTTATCTTTCAATGCTGTCCTCACTGTTGCCATCAGATGACTTGTTTTGATGAAAGCATCTTCTGCTTTGAGTGACGTACTGAAGCCTCCTTGCATAGGGCCGCCCCTGACTTTGACCTCTCTGTTTACAGTTACCTCAGTTATGAAGTCCCCATGAACTGTGGAGAAGGAACCTCCTGTGATACTCCCTCCAAACCCATTCTCTTTCAGTTCTTTCCATGCTGTAGGATTTGTCTTCTGCAAATTTGCCAGAGTCACATGTTGATAAGTAAGGTACCTTGCATAATTGAAATGTCCAAAGGCAAACAGTTGAGGAAGTAATGCTTGTTCTGCTTGTAGGTGTCTCTCAATGTGTTTTTCTCGTACTGAACTAATCAAAGCAAGCATGGTTGAAACATCTATCAGGTATTCAATCATCATTTTGGCTTCTGTACCACCTGTGCTGGACATCAGATCAGTGCACAGTCTCTCGAATTCTGGGTTTGACATTAAGAGATCAAGTTCCTGAGGAGTGGGGCTACATCTAAGTAATCCCAGCAAATGCCTGAAATCTGGTCCAAACAGTGAAACATCTCCCATCTTCTTCATTCTGTGTCTAAGCAGTGCCTGAAATGACTGCTTGTGCAGTCGAATTGCTCGAAAGTAATGACGAACTTCAACAGCCTGTATACTTGATCCCTCTGCAATTGCTCCAGCATCTACCCACCAGTCTCTGAAACCAAGTGCTCCATACTTTTTGTACATGATTTTGAGTTTCACCATGATGGTGTGAAAGCCTCCAAGAAGATTAACTACTTTCTCATACTTTCCTTCGTTAAACCATTGCAAGACTACCATCTTACAATATATGGCTTCATCTGAATGCAAAAATATACCAACAAAAAAATCACAATTAATAAATAATTAATAAATAATTAAATAATAAATAATAAATAATTAATAATTGTCACTACCCAACTTTTGAATGTGGATTCAAGGGTAATTTGATGTTTCTTAGTTTATGCAAAGTACATGGTTACCAACTACGCTTTCTTGCAAAGCATGCTTATATTTTAATATTCATATGGCTACTGGATATATTAGTTATTTATACATGAACTAAAACAGTTTATTGGTGTATCGGTCTGTTTAATGATCAATTGTGAAAGAATATGATGTAATTTGTGTACAAGAAGGTAAATGAACTAATATTGGACAGAATTTTACTGGTAATGTGTTTGGTTTCAGTCGTAATAAGTAATTTTGTTAAATATGCATAATTTATGCTAATTAATCGCCATAAATATGCCCAAATATTACCCTGCAGATATCATTACACCTTAAAAGGACAAAAGTTTCATTTATTTACCTCAAATGCTCACCAAAACACAACTACTATGGTATTTCTCATAATTTCCGTTAATTTATTCAAATATACAAATTATCTCATTAAATATGCACGATACAAAAATGCCCCAAGCAGAAATGGATTCTACAGGAAAAATTTACCTAGAAACCACTGAGAAAAGTTTGGTAGTGACGATTATCAAATTGTTCTAGGTTTAGCCCTGTCTACTATAAGGAAATTGGAGCTTTAGACGTTTGTATATACCAAAATTACCAGCTAAAAGACGGTTGTAGTGCATTTAGCCTAGCCTATAGCCTAAATACACATAATCAAATTCAGCAAACTTTCTATCCATCACCAACTCTTATAATTTATGCATTTCTCTAAATATTGATGTTTTAGGCTACAGCTCCAACTTCCTTATAGACCAAAATTCGCAAGTGGTCAATTGACCAGCCAACGTGCATCGGGGCGATCGACGTAGGTAAATATTAGCACACGGCATCATAATTTATCACCAACCAACTATAGTCTATTCGCTGTAAGTAGGCGAGAAATCACGACCTCTAACCTCTGTAACTAAAAAACGACTAGAGTAATCGAGCTAATATTTATACCATTTGGGAAGAGTCAGTCAAGGAATAGATTTTGAAATGTACAGCCAATTTGATCTAGCCCTTTTATATTTACAGAGGATAAATGTCATGATTTCTAACCTACTAGCAACGAATAGCCTACCGGTGTAGCCTACAAACTACATAGTTATCCTAGCTTCAAACCTGCTTAAAACATGCGATACTTTCCGTTATTGTAATAATATCTAATAAATGGAAATATAGAGGAAATGCAAAATTTAATTGTTAAATACCGGTATTGCTTACGGGTGGTTGGTATTCAGAGTTTGTCAAATTGAAGGATTGCGCACCTACGGTTCCATTTGTACTACATTGTTTAAAGTGTGCGCATAATTCAACAGTCAAGGCCGTGAATGAGTAAATTAGGTCCTATTTCATTAAAATGACTACCTCACATTGTTTACCAATGCATTGATAACTATGGCATTACAAAAGAGAGTTCACGATGACATAAACATGCTTTCTTAGTTAATATTGTTGCAAGGCTCGCATAGCCTACTTGTGGAGTTGAACTGATCGACCTAATATAACTATATAATTGTATGGCACTCTTTACATACGGAATGCCAACTTATAACATATCAATGCCCTATAATTATTATGTAATATATATTGTAAATATTTATAAGACATAGCCTAATAATTACTCGGTAATGTCTACATAAACAAATGCAAATATTAAATATATATTACATAGTTCATATTTTCATGTTTTATGTAGACATTACCGAGGCACTCGCTCCAGGCAGTTCTGCCTTTTGTCTCCCTCACTCACATAGAGCAAAACAAAACAAAATATAATATCTATGTGGGTTTTAGTTTCTAAATTTCTATTACATTACAAGCCAAACTAACCTAGAGAAACGTATCCCAGTTTATGGTACAGTACAGTGTAGGCCTATAATTAGGCTACTATTACAACATACGTTATTTAATTGGAACGAATGCATGTACTGTATGGAAATGAATGAATTAATACAAAAGTTATAATTATGATATACCTGTATTTAACTGAATCTGCTGGTATTGTGTAAAATAGTGGGGAAACCTAGAGAGGCTGTAGTAGGCTATAGCCTAATGACAAGCAGTGATTTATGTATGCAAATACTGCATCGAAAGTCAATTAACGACACATGCTACATATATAATATCACTAGGGGCCTATACATCACCATAACATGTCTTGAAGGCCACAAATAGAAAATATAGCATTCAAAATTAAGATATTTTTCTTAAT
Source organism: Paralithodes platypus (assembly GCA_032716605.1). Lineage (NCBI taxonomy): Eukaryota > Metazoa > Arthropoda > Malacostraca > Decapoda > Lithodidae > Paralithodes > Paralithodes platypus. Next base: position 39,637,028 of record CM064523.1, on the reverse strand, counting down.
TAATTGCTAGATAGCTTAAATTCAAACTGATAGCTTCTTTGATAAGCGAGATATGGCATTTAGAGAGGCAATACTATCTTATAGGCTATACTATTAAAATTTAGGCGTTTGTCCGATTGCAATATTACATTACTAGTTTGAATCCCTTATTTACAGTAGGTATACCCTGTGGTTGACTACTGTATACTGATGCTTCAATGGTTTAATATAGTACCGGTGTAGCTATAGCGTAGACCAAAATTTGGTCTACATTTAATGTGAATACATATTGCATTATAGTATAGCATATTCATGAAAGGAACATATGAAATAGGCCACTTGCATTCATTACTTAATTATAGTATGCAATAGCCTACTTATCACGATCAGACTCGTTCAGAACCAGGTGAGTAACGTTGTTTGGCCAATATATTTTTTCACAAATAGGCTACATTTTGAAACTTAGGCCATGTTTAGTGTAATTGGATGTCAGTTATCGTGCCTTCCAGTAACCATTCTCACTATTGAGCCATGAAGTCATTATGTTGCATCAATAATATTGATCGTCTGCTCAATAACTCCCTCTCTAATTCTTAGACCCAAAAACACAATTTTCCCTTTGAAACTACTGATTAGACTCGTTCATGTTATAATATGGTAAACAATATGGCACATTTTACCGACCGAGTTCAGTAGCGATGTATGTTCACATCTTATTCAATGGACGTACGGTACCCAATAATAGACTTTCGTGAGGCCACAATGTATTGATGTAATGTCTAACATTTATTTGTCACTACTCCTTTTCCACATTCTTACATAACAGTGTGCATGAAAACTTAAGATGTATATTAAGGGAGGATGAACACCGTACATTTCTTATTTTAAATGAGTGCCGTATTTTCCGCTAAACAGTCGACCAAAAACGGGAAAAGTGGTTAGGGCAGTGAGAATTCTGTTTCATAAGATAATTATTGAAAGTGTTACTTAAAGTTACTTAAAGTTTAAACATAACGAGGGTAAACGAGTGGCACCCCCCCCCCCCACACTCCCACAAACCGCGTAACAAACACCTCCTTGTCCTCCAAGCCCCCCCCCCCCCCCTCTCTCTCTCTCTCTCTCTCTCCCCCATGTAAGGGCGGGTGGAAAAACAAAAACAAAACAAAAATGTTTACCAGAGACAACTGTACGAGTTGTAAGATGAGTATACACATCCATGAAGGCACCGCATGTCGGATATGCAAGCAACCATATCACTGGATTTGCATAGGATTGACACCAATAAATGAGGCGTACAATACAAGAGGGAAGAACCTCCATTTCTGCGATAGTTGTTTCGATATCACATGGAAAGTCATACAGACTGTAGAAAATACAGAAGTACAAGATAGACGGAAATATAGCCAAGACATAGCTACCTTTCACAGAAAATGGGGAACTATTGGGGCCTCAGGGCCCATACAAATATCACAACCCACACACGCACACCTTCCCATGATAATGCCCACATTGCCTCCTGCACATCAACACACATCGCCTGCCGAACAACAACCTTTCGCACCCTACATATCCACAAACCCTGCCGCACATCTCCCCACACCTCCCCAGACCCAGAAAACACCCACATTAATCCCATCTATGGCCATTAATAATAATAATAATCGTTCTTAAAGCTAGCGCATGCTAAGCTAGCTAAGGATAGCTCAATAAGGCCGATTAGGCGTATTTCCATTGGGGTCCTGTACTACTACCCCATCCCTTTGCTCATGAGGGATGGTAACGACTCAGTGCTTGTGAAAAATCTTTAATGCGCCGAGCGTGGGCGCGAACCCGGGCCTTCTGGGTGGAAGTCCGAGACGCTAGTCACTACACCAAGCGAGCCGCTACATTGACCACCCTACTGTTGTTGATCAAATAAAATTGCAGGATGAACATAGGATGCAACAAGCCCCCATATCAGGCTCCCCTTCCACATCGTCTCCCCCCTCACCACTGCCACCTGCCCACCTACAACCGACCCATAACTCCACCCCATGCAGGCCTCACCAACCCATACACCAAGCCCACTATCACCCACAACCACACTTAGCTCACCACATAACCCCTTGCAGCCCCAGCCACACCTACTGGGGTTGTCTACACCAGTGTGCAGATATTATCTGGAAAGAAGGTGCTACTTTGGTCAAAAGGGCGAATATAATGGGAATTCATGTAGATTTGCTCATCCCAAAATTTGCAACAACATAACCAGTCATGGAAAATGTAGATTTGGTAAAACCTGCAAATACCACCACCCATCCCTTTGCAAGACATCACTTGAGAACAAGACCTGCTACAATATGAAATGCCCAGCTTTTCATATTAAAGGGACTTGGAGATATGCTAGACCTAACACGAATGGTAGCCCAAAAAACTCTCTAGCTATGCGAGGACGAGACAGAGGAAAAAGGCAAGGAGGGAAAGGGCAGATGAAGATGAAGAGACTGAGGGACATGGAAGAGCACATAGAACACCTGGAGCACCTCCTGGCCTCCCAAGAGTAGCCAATACATCCCGAAGACTATTAGGTACACATAGTACTCCAAACAATCCCTCCCCAATCTTGTTTGCAAATATCCAAGGCCTAAAAAATAGAACAACGAACAAAGTACCATTTATTAGGGGCCTGCTAGAAGAAGGAAACGCTATATTTGCGGCTCTCACAGAAACTCACATTAAAGATCAGGAAGATAGTGAGGTATGGATTCCTGGTTACAACCTACATAGGGCGGACAGAACGCATAGATCACATGGAGGTGTAGCCTTGTACATACATGACTCACTGATATGTACTGAATTCCTAAATAACAGTAATGAAGTGGTGGAAATACTTGGAGTTAAAATAGAATCCCTAAATTTAGCAGTTATTGTTACATACAGGCCTCCAGACTCATCCCGAGAAGAATTCAAAACCCAGCTCAACAAAATAAAATCAGAAGTGGAAACCCTGGGGAACCCAACACCAAATATTATATGGCTAGGAGACTTTAACCTACCAAACATTAAATGGAGACAACTAGAAAACCAGTTAGTGGCAAATAACACCGGAGAAGCAAATACTAATACGAGAGAGCTTTTTGAACTTTGTGATTTTTTTAGTCTTACCCAACATATTGCTGAACCCACACCGGAAAACAATATCTTAGACCTGGTCTTCACTAACAACGACTCTCTAGTACACAGCATTAACATATCGGACACAACATACTCAGATCATAAATTAATTGAGATCAAAACAACCTTAGAAAGTGTACAGACAACCTCAGAATCGAGAACAAAAACCGGCCCCTTCAGTAAATTTAACTTCAATAAAAAAAACATTAGGTGGGAAGAGGTAAATCAAGAAATGGAGGAAATAGACTGGGAAGATTAAATGGATAACCTGACACTAGCAGAATGTCTAGTCTTTATAACAGAAACCATGACCCAAATCTGTAGCCACCATATACCTGCAAGACAAACAAAACGAAGAAGCAAACAAGATCGGGAAAGGAGGAGGCTGTACAGAAGAAGAAAATTACTCACACAAAGATGCACACATCAAAATCTACAGGATAGGCAAAAGGTCGAAATAGATAGAGAAATTGTGGAAATTGAACAAAGGCTAAGAATATCATATGAACTACAACATATGGAAGAGGAGAGGAAAGCTATTGCAGGTATAAAGGAAAATTCCAAATACTTCTTTTCATACGCCAAACAAAAGGCTAAAACAACATCAAACATCGGCCCACTGAGCAAAGGGGACGGCTCTTTCGCAGGGGACAAAAAGGAAATGAGCGAACTCTTAAGCAGGCAGTATGAAATGGCATTCAGTGAGCCTGATGAAACAAAAGTCATCAGAGACCAAAATATATTTTTCATGGAAACCTCTCCCACGGAAATCCCTCAGATGCTGGATATTGATTTTGGTCCAAAAGACATAGAAGAGGCCATTTCCAACATGCCATGCCACTCGGCACCAGGCCCGGACTCATGGAATTCGATCCTAATGAAAAAATGTAAGGAAAACCTCTCAAAACCCCTGGCTATAATGTGGAGAAGGAGTCTAGACACTGGTGACATACCAGATAGCTTGAAAAACGCAATAATTGCCCCACTGCATAAAGGAGGGAGTAAAGCACTACCAAAAAACTACCGCCCGGTAGCTCTAACCTCTCACATCATTAAAGTTTTCGAGCGAGTCCTGCGAAGTAAAATTTCAACATTCATGGAGGCAAATGAACTACACAACACCGGTCAACATGGGTTCAGAGCGGGAAGATCATGTCTCTCACAACTTTTGGAACACTATGACAAAATTCTTAAAGCGCTAGAAGAAAAGAAAAACGTGGATGTCATTTACACCGATTTTGCTAAGGCATTTGATAAATGTGACCATGGTATAATAGCCCACAAACTGAAAGCAAAAGGTATAACTGGGAAAATCTGACGGTGGATATACAATTTCCTCGTAAACCGAAAACAATCGGTAGCAGTAAACCAAGTCACTTCTGAGCCTTCGGATGTCAAAAGCTCAGTGCCCCAAGGAACAGTGCTAGCGCCCCTTCTGTTCCTCATACTAATTTGCGACATAGATACCAACACCAGACACAGTACGGTGTCGTCTTTTGCTGATGACACAAAATTAAGCAAGATAGTAAACACACAAGAGGACACGGGCCGACTGCAGGAAGACATGAATGTAGTGTTCCAGTGGACCAGGGAAAACAACATGCAATTCAATGAGGAAAAATTCCAATTAATATGGTACGGAGATAATAATGGTGTTAAAGAAATTACAAATTACTTAACAGAATCTAACTACATAATAGAACGGAAAGACAGTGTGAAAGACCTTGGGCTATTAATGTCTGAAAATATGGGTTTCAAAGTACATAACCAGGTCAAAGTGGCGGCTGCGAAACATCTAACGGGTTGGATTCTGCGTACTTTTAAAACACGCGGTGAATTGCCTATGATAACGCTCTTCAAATCTCTAGTGCTACCGCGGCTTGAATACTGTAGCGTATTAACATCCCCTTACAAAGCAGGTGAAATAAATGACGTAGAGAGTGTACAAAGAAATTTCACTTCGCATATAAGTTCGATAAAACATCTACACTATTGGGAGCGTTTAAGAGCACTGAATCTGTACTCACTGGAACGTAGAAGAGAACGTTACCTAATAATATACACATGGAAAATCGCAGAGGGTTTAGTACCAAACCTACATACTCCGATAGTCATGAAATTCAGTGATAGGAGAGGCTGGGAATGCGAAATCCCCCGGATGAATAACAGGGGTGCTATGGGCTCTCTGCGAGAGGGCTGGTTATCACACAGAGGCCCACGTCTCTTCAACAAACTCCCACGGCGAGTAAGAGACATGAGGGACATCTCGTTAGACAACTTCAAGAGAGCCCTAGATGTCGAACTGCAAAAAGTGCCAGACGAGCCCATCCTCGCAAGGGAGCGAGCTGTCGCTTCAAACAGTCTACTGCACCAAATCACCACCCATAACGAGGGGCGTCGCGCTCCTTGGTGCCGCTAGAGGAGCGGCGAACACATCCAAAGGTATCCAAAGGTAAGGTAAGGTTGTAACAATACATTTGATTAACTCAAAAAAGTTGGGAGTATTGTTCGAAATCCGAAGACTATCCTACTATGCAATATTGGAAACAAGTAACATTTTCTTGGCATATCTTGCCACTTTTTGTAGGTTTTGGGGGACTTTAGGGGTAAATTTTTCGATTGTATAAAAAACAAGCATGCATCTACAATCCCACAAGTAAAATTATTTGACATGTCGCTTTTAGATGAGGGCAAAATAGGCTTGATAGAATATTAAATGCAGGGTAGTTTTTGGGCATAAGCTCTACAAAGTCTATTTTAAAACTCAGTTGTAGGCTACCCAGCCTTAATTACCGCTATGTTTCAAGTCAAATACCAGTTCATACCATTCATTGACTGATTGATGGATAGGTATACGCTACGATAATCCACGCATTTTATCGGGTTTCAGACGTTGAGTCAGTAACGAGATTTGTGAACATTGTTGTGTTTACAGTATCGAAAAGTGTGTTTATATACCTATGTTTGAGACAAGAGAGCTACCGTGCCTACTATGGGTTTCAGAGGCCGTGTTACGTCGTTTTTCGGGAACAACTTCTTAACAAACAGTTGGATCAGTATGATATTTTGACAGCTTTTTTCACACCGTGCCCTAATTTTCGTCAATATAGTGCATTACCAAAAGTGTAGAATTAATCCACATGTCCCTGTGTTATGAGGTTAAAGTCACACATTGATATGACAGAAACGAACAAGGCTACCGTGGCTTACCTGTGAGAACCACCAAACCATTATTGCTCCTCCGTCAAACACGGTAGTTATCACCCACCACCCAACCCTACTATCGCTTTTAAATTCTAGTTATCTGTCAATATCAAGTATAAATATACAACAAGTATGTTATTTTGTATATTTATATTTTGATATTGACAGATAACTAGAATTTAAAGGTGATAGTAGGGTTGGGTGGTGGGTGATAACTACCGTGTTTGATGGAGGAGCAATAATGGTTTGGTGGTTCTCACAGGTAAGCCAAAGTAGCCTTGTTCGTTTCTGTGTCATCAATGTGTGACTTTAACCTCATGACACAGGGACAAGTGGCTTAATTCTACACATTTGGTAATCCACTATATTGACGAAAATTAGGGCTCGGTGTGAAAAAACCTGTGTCAAAATATCATACTGATCCAACTGTTTGTTAAGAAGTTATTCCCGAAAAACGATGTAACACGGCATCTGAAACCCATAGTAGTACAAATTAACAGCGCTAAATGACAAATGCACGTGCTTGCAATGTTTGGTGCCAACAAGGTGCACCCATCTGGTCTTTTAAAGTTACAAAGAACTAACCATAGACTAATAGACTAATAAACCTATGAAATGTAATGCCAGCCTTTACCTTCTGTCTATATTTAGCCTATTCCCTATAAGTGTTTTGTAGCCTAACAACTACCAATTTTATAACAAGAAGAGGATTGGCCTAGGATAATTGTTTATATATATATATATATATATATAGGCTAAGTAATTCATTACTTGTACAAGGTTACTTTGTATCCTCCAATTCAGGCAACTTAATAATTAGGTCATATAGCCTATATACAGTACACACTTTGGAATACATATAAGAGACGACAACAATTATTTTCAGGTATTTAATTTTGGTTTGAAATAGTTTTCATTAATATACAGTGGTTTTAATTTCTTTTAAACGGTACCGACGCCTTAAAACTCAAGAATCTCATTCTTCCTATGTTTATGCTCGGAATCAAGCCAACTCTGTTCTTCGACTTGCCAACCACTCTTACATCAATAATAAATGCACTGAACTATCCAACTCTAGCTCTTCCCAAGCTTTCTGGCATCTAGCCAAAATCCACTCTAACAATTTTTCTTCCTCGTCTATCTCTCCCCTTTTCCACACAGATGACACAACCATCACTTCTTCCTCTGACAAAGCTGAACTCTTCGCTCAAACTTTTGCTAGAAACACCACCTTGGATGATTCCGGTGCCTCTCCACTTGTGCCTAATATCCTAATCTCTTCTAAAGATGTACTTTCTAGCCCTCTCTGGGCTTAATACTAAGAAGGCGAACGGTCCGGACGGTGTTCCTCCTGTTGTACTCAAAAACTGTGCTTCCGTGCTGACAAACTCGTTTGTCTCAGTCTCTCCTCTAACGTCTTTCCTTCTTTCTGGAAGTTTGCTCTCATTCAACCTGTCCCAAAGAAGGGCGACCGGTCTCAACCCTCCAACTGTTGTCCAATTGCTCTCATCTCTTGTATCTCTTAAGTTTTTTAAACTATTCTTGCTTCCATATTTCTTAAGCATTTCTCATCTCATAATCTGCTCTCAAATCGCGAGTATGGCTTCCTTAACCCGCTGAGTGCCAGCCAATTTTGACGGTGTGCTTCTGCCAGTGCCAGATTTTTTTTTTTTGGCTAAATCTATCAAGTTGGGAGAGAAAGGAAGGATAATGGTAAAAAAACTAATCCCCTTGTCCATTTTCGCCAGAAATCAGGTCCCCCCCCCCAAAGTAGCTGAAAAGACACTATAGACTACAGAGATTTTTATGGTATCAGAATGTATTGGTGGGAGGGTGGTTTGGGGGATGGTGGGGGGAAGGTAGAAGCGTAATTGACTCATGTTACAAATATGAAGCTAATTGGTGAGGTAGTTTCGCCACCACGGATTTTCCTTTTTTTCCTTATCTTCGTACGTATACGCTGGAAGTGGGTGGTGGGAGGCGGTTGGAGGTGTGGTGGGGGGAAGGCAGAAGGGTAAGGGACTTGTCACACAAATATGGAACCGATTGGTGCAGTCGTTTCGCCGCCACAGATTTTCCTATTTTTTTTTTCTGACGGGACCGACAATCAGCGAGTGGGTAGGAGGAGGGATTTGAGATTTTTGTGGTGGGTAGCAAAAAGGGTAAGGTACATGTGGTAACAATATGAAAGCCATAGGTGCAGTTGTTTCGCTGCTACGATTTTTTTTCGGCGAGGACGTATATATACGTCCCTGGCACTGGGCGTGACAACACCCTAGGACGTATATATACGTCCCTGGCACTCAGCGGGTTAAGGGTCGCTCTACTGGTGATCTTCTTTCATATCATACTAACTCTTGGTCATCCAACTTTCGGGACTTAGGTGAGTCTTTTTCTGTTGCACTAGACATATCGAAGGCCTTCGATAGAGTCTTGAACAAATCTGTAATTTCCAAATTACCCTCCTTCGGTTTCTATCCCTCTATCTGTGCCTTTGTCTCTAATTTCCTTTCCGGCCGTTCCATAGCTGCGGTTGTGGACGGCCATCGCTCACTTCCTCATCCTATCAACTCCGTTCCTCAGGGTTCTGTCCGATATCCTATTCTCTTTCTAATTTTCATAAATGATCTCAACTGTACATCCAGTCCCATCCATTCATATGAAGACGACTCTACCTTACACTACTCAATCAGTTTTCCAGAATGCCCCAGCCAGCAGTCCCTCAAAATCAAACGTAATGAAGCCATAAAACATTTATCTTCTGATCTAGCTACTATTTCCAATTGGGGTAGAGAAAACCTTTTTGCATTTAATGCTTCAAAGACACAATTTATCCATCTTACTACCCGTCAGGAACCTCCAGAGGACTATCCCTTATTCTTCAACAATACAAAAATCAATGCTTCATCTTCTCTCAATATTCTTGGTGTCTCTTTTTCTTCTGCTCTTACTTGGAAGGACCATATTACTAGTCTTTCTAAGGTAGCCTCCCAGAAGCTGGGTGTGCTCAACTGCATCAAGGGGTTCTTTACCCCTGCGCAGCTTCTTGGTCTGTACAGGGGCACAGTGCGTCCTTGTATTGAGTATTGTTCACATGTGTGGGGAGAATCCTCTCACAACGCACTCCCAGGCAAAGTAGAAAGGAAAGTATTTTGTATCATTAACTCCCGTCCACTCACCAACACTCTGCAATCTCTCTCTCTTTGCTGCAATGTTGCATCTCTCTCGCCATTCTATCGCTACTACAATAATCAGTGTTCCTTGGAGCTTTCCCAGTGTATACTACCTCCTCTACGTAGTACCCGCCTTGCAACACAATTTCACCCCTACTCTGTGCAACTCTCCAACCCAAGAGTCAAATGGTATTCTCCGACTTTCTTCTATTCAACTGCTGTGCTCTGGAACTCTCCCAGAATCAGTCTTTCCCTCTTCATATGACTTAAATTGCTTCAAACACCGTGTGTCCAGGCATTTTAGCTTGACCGTCACTTGATTTTGGCCCTGTCACTCTTTCAAAACTGGGGGAGGCACTCGCTGCAGGCAGTTATGCCTGTCTCCCTCGTTCACATACAATTTTTTTTTTTTTTTAGCAGGGTTAGAAGGGAGACAGAATATTTAGTGTATAAAATAAAAGTTTGGCAAAACAGGCCAATATGCGCCCTACAGTTGTGGCTATAATTCGATGTTTTATCTATTTCCAAGTTTGCGAGAAATTGGGCTTGTTCCCTTCGTAATTACTTGTCTATTACGACGTGTTTATAGCTAATAAATATGTCTCATTAAATTTGAGATATATTTATACGTGTTTTATGTTTCTAATGCAGTTTTGGTGGTAGCTAAAATGTATATTTCAGGTAGTTTGGAGCTTTTTCATTGCTACACTTTCTTCTTAAGCTGCATATAATAACTTAATGAATTATCATGTTACCTCCACCAACCGACTTTACTCCTAAACTCAATTAATGAAATGTCAGGATATTATGAAAAAGGACAAGCCAGTGCTGAATTAATGAATATCTATCGATCCGTTCTAAGCTTTATGAAACCGTGTAATGATAGCCAGAATAACGATTTATCAAAACACATCATATATTATCCCAAACGAGATGTGGTTCTGAGGGAAACATTAAAGGTCAACTCCAGGGATGGAAGAAAAAACGAAGCTTATTAAAGCAGGGACATACCTTGTCATGAATATACTCTAATACGAATATGGCCATTAGAAATATAAACCCATTGCACATGCTTGTGGATAGGTATGTGTGTGTGTGTGTGTGTGTGATTTTTTTTTTTTTTTTTAATTCAATACTCAAACTCTGCAATACATTGAACGATGTCCTGAAGATGAGGTGCACTCCACAAAATTATCCCATATCGCTAACAGTAAAAATACAGGCAGTGTTTTAATTCTTAACCCTTAAAGATCGGGGCCCGCCTTAAGTCTGAGTGCAATTTTGGCGCAATATTGGCTCTGAGAGAGAGACGAGTGACTGGAGGAGCATGGGTTACCTCATGACCGCTCGCCACGGCCGCCGTGGACCTACTGAGATTTACTCCACTTACATCCACCCTCACTCCCTCGCTACATACGTAATTATAAAAGAAATTACCGTATTTTAGCGATTTTGCCCTTCGGTTGCACGATCGTTGCAAGACAACCAGTGATCGTAGAAGGATGGTTCGGGTGTCATTGGAAAGCTCAAATTACGCCCTTTCAGGGATACATACTTGTATTACGCTCTGGGTCTTGTTTATGCATGAAAAAGAGCACGGAAACAACCCCATTTATGATAAAAAAAAAAACGCTGTGCGGCACGGTCAAATATACCGCCTAGCCCGATAGACAAGGGTTAATCTTGGTCTAGAGTTAATTAAGGGAGTTCGCTTCAAACGCCTATTTCTTAATTAAAGTATCGTTTTCTGTTAATCTAGAAATCGCAGTCTTTTGACCAGACAGTGGTGAAGCCAAATGTTGAGTTAATAGCATTCATACACTCTTTGAGAATTTCTCTCATCAAAAAGAGCATACACCTATCGCCACATAAAATAATTTAAACAAGCTACATTTCAATTTTGTTAGTGCACATTGATCAAAGTTTTTCAGTACCCGATATTATATCCATAAAACCAAACAGATCACAATGGGCATTGTAGTTTGAATAGGTTTTACCCCTGGAGTTGACCATTAAATGTCATCATTTTTTTTTACAAAGTTTGACAGCTTTTGCCCTCATGAACATACCGTCAATAAGCTATTTGGGTTGTATAGTAACCTAGCTCAATTAAATGAAGAAATAATTTGTCAATGTCACGAGATTGTCACTTAACGCTACGGACATTAGTTGTATAGGCCTACATTTTAAAGCCTCAAACTGATCAAGTGAGCTTTAGAAATGCAAATATCCTCTTAAGTTATTAATGCAGCCCAAAACAGTTTTGGTAGTGCATTGTATCAGCTTTATTCTCCTCGACTGTGTTTCCTTTTCTTTTTTAAATGCTATATCTTCTTCCTTTCCTGTTTGTTACTACTGGCAGACTAAGCTAACCTTGTTTTTTTCCAGGTTCTTGGTGAATTTTAAGCCAACCTACCATGGAAAAACAAACTGTTCAGGACAGAGAGATCGCCTGTCTTAGGCAAGTTGAAGTCTCCGCCTGACATGTCTGTATCGTATCGGAGCCTTAAAGTACTCACAATCAGTACTAGCCTACGTCAATAGCCAGGATCTTGTTAGAAACTGTAATTCTAGAATTGGGGTGGTAATGAAAGAACCCCCGCATTGCTTATATGTGTTGAGGCAACTAATTGAGTTTCTAGTTTGCACTTAACAGGTCTGGCCCACAAAGGAGCAGGGAGAATGATGACCCGACCTGGGTCCTCTCTGAAAGTAAGGTTTGGCTGAGTCAATCCCACCATGTGTCTCGATAAACAAATAATGACTCACAATGTTATAAATTATATGTATATTCAGTAGGTTGGTATGTATTATGTTTTATATTTGCTAATTGTAGCAATAATGGTGTATCTGGTGATCATGTAGTGATGATGGTGATAGTTGTAGTGAAGTAATGGTTATAGTGACACTTTCATAATTACCATTTCTTCTGTCACCATCTTTACTATTGTCTACATCTATCACCTTTCCAGTTGCTGTCACCATCACTGGTAGGCCTACAAGTTACTATACCCATCATGAATATTACTGTCATAGAGCAGTAGTAGGATACTACTGGAGCGCGTTCAGTCTACCCAAACACGCAAACGGGATAGCTCTACTGAACGTGATCGCCTCTGATTCGACGAATCACGTTTGTGATTGTTTGCAATCAGACGGCGATCACGCTAACACTCCCTGGAGGTGACTAGCGAAGCTATCATAACAGTAGGCCTAAATCTCTCCTCTACATTATATTATCATAATTAAGCTTAATTAGCCTACCTCCATGTTATTTATGTGTCGCAATCTCAATTATAAGGTGGCACACCTATAAAAATCATAGTTATCGTGACCATTTTGCTATATATAACATAAAACAAGCAGCTTGGAGCGCAAGTCTCTCAGCTACTTCGTCAGGCCTTCAGTGCGGTAAGCGTAGCCTAGTTGGTAACGTCTTTGCTTTTAAATCCGTAAGCCTACTCGCAAGGGTTCGAGGCTCGATGAGCTAATGTTTGTTTTTGTTTTTGCAGTTATTATTTAATTTGTATCGTTATATATTGGTACTGTTACTATGCCAATGATGTATTGTAATGGGTTATAACTTGCTGTACAGGTTTTTGAGCGTTTGTCTATATTATTGATTGATTATTATGTTTTGTGTGCGGTTTGTATTTCATTGTTATAGTTATATATCGGTAATGTTACAGTTGTTACTGTGCCAATTGAATGATAGCCTATATTTTAACGGGTTATAGCCTAGCTTGCTGTACAGGTTTTTCGGCGCTTGTCTATTATTGATCGATTACTCTATTTACATTTCTTAAAAACAATTTCTGAGGCATAATTGCATCGAAGTATGATAGGTCAGTTAAGCTATGTTTAGTAAGGTAGGCTATCCACGCTATAGTTAAATATGCAAGGTAATCTAATGGTTAAAAAATAATAGGTATGAACCTTCCATAAATATAGGCTTGCAAATAGCCTATATACACATAGATCGTCAGGAAAAGAAAGTATGCCTATACATACATTGCCAGGAAGAGATAATATAGCCTATATAGGCTACTATTTATTTCAGCCTGGCTACATAGCCAATATATATAAACTATAGGCCTATAGTTTAGCATATTCATAGTCCTACATCGCCAGGAAAAGAACATCTACTTTTTATTTCCCCAATAGACTAACGGAGAATTGTTTGAAAATTACACGGGGAAGAAAGAGCTACCTTTGCCAGATAAGGACCGTAATAACTTTGTCCACATTTCTTAATAAGATTATAAGATATAATAGCCTGATGGTAGCCTAGCCTACCGTCTGTCTTGAGCTTGAACAAGGCTGCTGACTGTAGCTGACAGTGTGACTACCTTAGCCAATAGTCTATATTGATGGATAATAATATCCAATATTAAAATGTATTGATTTGACAAAACCATTTGACTTTGATTGAAATTAATAGACCGAAGAAGCACTGTAACAGGCCTAAAACCTTCGCAGACATCGCCAACAAGATTTGAATTTCGTGCTCATAGCCACTGACCAATCAGCGACGAGAATCAATGTTTAGCTATCAATGTCGTTCAGTCTGCGCGATCATAAACAGGATTGCTCAAACAGAAACAGGATTGCCTGATAGGGTAGACTGAACGCGCTCCTGGTATGCCCGGTGTCGGTGTCAGCGCAGGTTACTGACAACGTTGGAAATTATTTTGTAAGAGTAGACCCGGAAAAATATGTGGAAACTTACAGCCCGTTTGTTTTAGCTCCTTGAGTTACAAAGCGGCTAGAGATCAAATTAGTGCCAAGTTCGCTGACACCAAAGCTTGTAGTACTTGAAGAAGTAAAGCTACTCCCAGTAGCAGCATTACTACTGTAACTATAATAACAGCAATATTAATATTGTTATAGTTATTAAGATTGCATGATGTTTAGTGTAATGTACCAATTACTGGAGTATACTCTGTAACTATGCATATTCTTGATTGATTAAATAAATATATTTACATATTTAATCTGGCTTTCAGTTACCGCCTTCATAATAGTCTGGTAGGTCAACTTAATTTATCACAGAGAGTTGGTTACTAGTAAGGTAAGGATTTCAGGAGGATCAGTGTTGTCATCAAATTTGGAAATGCTTACTTAATTACCAATGAAGTGGAAAACGTAGGCACTGCATGTTTAGCCTTAACCCTTAACTGGCGGCCCGCAACATAAGTCGAGTTAAATAAGTTTGGACTATGTGGCGGCTCACACCATAAGTCGTGTGGCAATTTCAGCACGTAATGTTGCTGAGAGAGAGACACAAGTGGTGGCAGGAGAGTAGCGAGCGTATGACTGCTCCAGACCACCGCGGCGGGCCTACTGACATGAATCCCACCCTCCTCCACCCTCTCACACTCGCTACATAGTGAAATGTATGGGGAAAGTACCGAATTACATGGTTTTTGCACTCGTGTTGCGCGGTTGTTGCAAGAAAACTAGCGGTCATACAAGGATCGTTGTGGTGTCATTGGAAAGCTCTGTTTATGGCCTTTCAGTGATAGATACTTGTTTTACGCTCTGGGTCTTATTTAGGCATGAAAATGATCACGTAAACAGCCCTGTTTTGGGTAAAAACACCCCGCTGGTGGCTACATATTATATACCGCCTAGGCCGCTCTTTAGGTGTTAATCTAGCATACATACGAATTCCTCAGCATACATACGAATTCCTCATACTTTCTTAATATTCCTCGTATTTTATTATTCACAGTATCATATTACTGAAAATGTGAGTGGGAATCATAGTTATATTCCGATAAAAATAGTAAGGTCCTATCATGATCTGTTATTAATAAGAAAAAGTTAACTATTAATCACGAAAACGAGAAATTTAGGGTTGTCAGATTATCGATATCAATCTTAACACTAGATTAGCGGGCTAGCGGTTTATTTATATGTACCGCCCAGCGGGGTGTTTTTAGCCAAAATAGGGCTGTTTACGTGATCATTTTCATGCCTAAGTAAGACCCAGAGCGTAAAACAAATATCTATCCCTGAAAGGGCATAAACAGAGCTTTCCAATGACACCATAACGATCCTTTTATGACGGCTAGTTTTCTTGCAACAATCGCGCAACGCGAGTGCAAAAAGCATGTAATTCGGTACTTTCCCCATTAAATTCAGTATGTAGCGAGTGAGAGAGGGAGGGAGGAGGTGGGATTCGTGTCAGTAGGTTCTCCGCGGTGGTCTGGAGCAGTCATACGCTCGCTACTCTCCTGCCACCACTTGTCTCTCTCTCTCAGCAACATTACGTGCTGAAATTGCCACACGACCTATGTCGCGCACCGCCAGATAGTCCAGATTTATTATACTCGACTTATGTTGCGCGCCGACAGTTAGGGGTTAAATGTGTTATTATCTGTATCCACTGGTTACGTAGAAACGAACAGCTGCTATCGTTAAATTAAAAATAGTTAAACATTCCAGAATTACTATTTAAATTTAACGTTGGCAACTGTTCACTTTTCTACATTTTCGAAATCAGGGTTTTCACACAATGTGTGTGTGCTGCCATAATATTGTTAAATATAAGATATATCTTTGTGCATGACACGTAATAAACACGTTATAGGTCGACATATTTTTGAGATATTGACATAAATTAATAACACATAATACGTGCAAGTGACGTAAGCAGCTGTTCACGCTCTTACGTGAATATTACATAATTTGTTCAACGTTGTAATAGCCTTCACATGACATTTCTCTGATAAACTGTTAATGTATTATAGACTTTATAGTTTGACATATTTGAATTATATATATATATATATATATATATATATATATATATATACTGTATATACAGTATATTATACAACCTATATTATGACGTATTTCGGATATACTATTCACGTAATTTACAACAAAGTATGTGTGCACATCAAGTAAACAGCTGTTTACGTTTTTACGTGAATATTACTAAATATATATAATGTTGTATTGCCTTTAAAATTACGTCTTTCTGCAATCACATTAACGTGTAATAGACCTCATATGAGAGCTTGACCTATTAGAAACGTAATGAATACGTATTTTTATATGTATATAGTATGACGAATTTTCAACTTGCTAATTACGTACTTTGATAACATGATATGTGCTAATAATGTAAGTAGCTATTCATGTTTTACATGCATATTACGTTATTTTTATAACGTCGTAATGACTTTCACATGACTTCTTTCTGCACTCTTTTTAATGTGTAATAGACCTTGTACATTGACGTGTTAGGAACGTAATACATACAAGTTTTTATAGCCTATAGTATGACGAAATCTCGACTTGCTATAGACATAATTTGATAATATTGCTCATGCCAATGATGAAAGCAATTGTTCACGTTGTATGTTAATATTTATGTAATGTGACATCTTTCTGCAGTCATATTAACGTATAATATACCCTATAGTTGGACATATTGGAGATGTAATATATATGTCATATTTACGTTGTGTCAAGTTATATTTTGGGGTTACGCAGGTTACTGACAACGTTGGAAATGATGGTCCTGCGATATCAACAGTTGTTCACGCTTGTATGTTTATATTACGTTATTCTCGAGGGCTTATGAAGGTTGTGTTGTTACTTGTGGGCTACGTTGTGGCAATGTCATATTTGCGATGTGTGTATAAGTTATATTTTAAGGCTATTCAGGTTATATACAAAGTTGCCAATGATGGTCCTGCGGCAACAACAGCGGTTCACGTTTTTCCGTACATAGTACGTCATTATCTATAAAGGTTGTAAAGGTTGTGTTGTTACTTGTAGTTTACATTGTGTCAACGTCGTATTTACCTTGTGTATTTCAATTAGAATTTGGGACTATTCGGGTTATTGACTAACGTCACTTATGGTCCTGCGAAATCAATAGTTCACGCTTTTACATGGATACTACGTAGTTATCATAACGTTGTTAGGTAGTGGCAATACTTCTGAGCTACGTTGTCACAACGTATATTTTTATATTGGGATATCTTGGTATTTAGAAGGTTATGACAACATAGTGATATTCATTGTTCTTGTTGGTTATATTTTGATATATTTAAATCATTCTACAATATTATGTGTATTAAATTGGTCCTACAACTGTTGTGGTTGTTCACACATTTACGTGAACACAACGTAGTAGTTTTCGTATTATCAGGTTGTTTAGCTACGTATTTGGAAGGTTTTGACAACATAGTTAAATACAAATTTTACTTGGTGATATTTTGGTCTATTTACGTCATTCTACAACGTTCTGTGGTATGGTCCGGCGACTTTTGTGGTTGTTCACACATTTACGTAAATACAACGCAGTTTTCGATATTTTGGTTAATTTATGTCATTCTACAACGTTCTGTGGTCTGGTCCTCAGTCATTTGTGGTTGTTCACGCATTTACGTGAATACAACGTACTTTTCGTCATGATATCAGGTTGTTTACGTATTTGGAAGGTTTTGACGACATAGTTAAGTACGTTGTAATACTTTGTGTAATTTTGTTCTATTTACGTCATTCTACAACGTTCTGTGGTCTGGTCCTGAGTCATTTATGGTTGTTCACACATTTACGTGAATACAACGTAGTTTTAGTAATGGTATCAGGTTGTTTAACTACGTATTTGGAAGGTTTTGACAACATAGTAAAATATGTTGCAATACTTGGTGAAGTGTTGGTCTATTTACGTCATTCTACAACGTTCTGTAGTCTGGTCCTGAGTTATTTATAGCTGTTCACGCGTTTACGTGAATACAACGTACTTTTCGTAATGGTATGAGGTTGTTTAACTACGTATTTGAAAGGTTTTGACAACATAGTAAAATATGTTGCAATACTTGAAGTGTTGGTCTATTTACGTCATTCTACAACGTTCTGTAGTCTGGTCCTGAGTTATTTATAGCTGTTCACGCGTTTACGTGAATACAACGTACTTTTCGTAATGGTATCAGGTTGTTTAACTACGTATTTGGAAGGTTTTGACAACATAGTAAAGTATGTTGCAATACTTGGTAAAGTGTTGGTCTACTTACGTCATTCTACAACGTTCTGTAGTCTGGTCCTGAGTTATTTATAGCTGTTCACGTGTTTACGTGAATACAACGTAGTAGTTTTCGTAATGGTATCAGGTTGTTTAACTACGTATTTGGAAGGTTTTGACAACATAGTAAAATATGTTGCAATGCTTGGTGAAGTGTTGGTCTATTTACGTCATTCTACAACGTTCTGTAGTCTGGTCCTGAGTTATTTATAGTTGTTCACGCGTTTACGTTGATACAACGTACTTTTCGTAAGTTATAAAGTTGCAGCCACACTTGTATATGACGTTGTGACAACGTAAATTCTTTTATTGGGCAGGACATGAGCTTAGTTCAACTGTAAACTACAATTAGGTAAATACCTACACATATACACAGATAGGCACTCACTGAAACTCACACACACACATGCACCAACAGACTCACACCCACCCACACACACACACAATCCCTGTCGTTATGTGGTCGAGAATCAATCTTAAGCTACGTGTTATGCCCCTTTCCCACTTGTGCGACTTCATACGATTTTCGTCGCCGAGGACGTAGTCTTGTCAATTCGCAACGATTCGTGTGCGACGTCTACGATTTTGACCGTTACAAACAGATAACAAATTATACTCGGCGAAGATGTCGCCGATGAATGCGACGCAATCGCCGCCTTGTGCGACGTTATCGGCGAAGTGAGCGATGTTTTGCCGATGATCTCTGCGAGGAATGTCACATTTTCAAAAATATCTTGCGATATCATGCGATGGTGAAAGAAAACTCGCCGAATGTTCTGCGACGTCTTCGGCGATTCAAGCGATGGTTCGGCGATTACTTCGGCGAGGGTATCCGAAGATTTTTCCTGGCACAAATTCCTGCGATGAATGAACGAATCCTCGGCGGTCATCGCCAACGACATCGCAGATACATCGCCGAGGTGTCCGAAAATGATCGCCGATGTGTGCGAACCTGAGCGAATGTAACGTGAATGTGCTAATTGCACAGTGGATTAGCATATACTCCGGTGACAATCGCACAAGTAATATGCCCCTACATCCACCCACAACCCCACAAACCTTTCTGTTGTATATATAGAACTTGACTCAGTCACAGAGAACATTCTGAGAGCAGCCACACCGAGCAGTGCTACTCTTCACCACCACCACCACCACATTATAACCTCGACCCTTGGACGTGCCTGTTAAATTTTGAGATGGTGAGGCCTACGCAGCATCTACGCAAGAGTGATTTACAACGTGTTGAGCTGGCCCTTGCCACTGAGAGGATGCATCTCATTTATTTGGAATGCCTATTGGAGCTTGCCAGAAGGGAGAAGGAAGCTGAGAGGGCAAGGAAGGAAGCTGAGGAGGAAGAGGAGAGGAGAAAAAAGATGAAGAAGCGAAAATTGTGGATGAGAGAGTGGCTGTTAAGGCGAGGTAGATTTGGGGGTTATGAAAACCTGCTGAAAGAAGTGGAAGAAGAGGACCCAGCTGATTTTATAAACTTCATGAGATTGGACCTCGCACTCTTTCAAGAAATTCTCAACAAAATTCGACCCATCATTGCCAAAAAGGACACACACTTGAGGAAAGCCATAGAACCTGGTTTGCGTTTGGCAGTGACGCTGCATTACCTAGCTACAGGTGACAGCTACAAGTCTCAGTTACTTGTTCCGGATAGCGCACAACACCATCTCCAAAATTGTGCCTGAGGTGTGTGAGGCTATTGTCAGTGCATACATGGATGATGTCATTGTTTATCCTACAACACCAGAAGAGTGGAAGGTTGTTGCAAATAAATTTGCTAGTAAGTGGCAATTTCAACATGCTTTGGGCACCTTGGATGATGAAACCATACCCACTGAGAGGCTTGGATGATGATAAACGCATATTCAAATTACCGCCTATCCAGAGCCCGGAGAGTGGTTGAAAATGCGTTTGGTATCATGTCTGCCAGGTAAAAGCCGATGTTTAAAATTTATATAAATTGTTTTTATTTATATATATATATATACAGTATACAGTATATATATATATTTTATATATAAATATATATATATATATATATATATATTTATATAACCATATATAAAAATATATATAAATATATATATGCATATATACATATACATCACAAATTTTATGTGTGTATACATACTGTATATCGATATCATACGCCCATCAATACATATCCGTATGGCTTGAGGCCCATCTCGAGTAACAACATTTATCTATCTTTAAAAGCTGATAATAATTTCCTGGCTCCACTTTAATATTTGGGATTGGAGTTCGGTGTGAAAAGGATCTGACTTGTGTTGGTTTATCGCCCTAATCGAGCTTCCCATTTCATTATCTTGTAATGTTTTCATTGAAAAACTAAATTATTTTTTACACAGACTAACTTAATTAATTGTTTTAACCATTCTCATTACAGGTTCCGGTGTCTCCTTACCACCATACCTCTCCATCCGAACCGCGTGGAATCCGTTGTGATGGCCTGCTGTTCTCTACACAACATCCTTCGCGTCAGGAATCCCTCTGATCGACAGGGTCATGTCGTGGAGGAGAACATTGCAACTGGAGAAATCATAAACTTGGTGCGGCCGGCAGAACTTCTCGACCGTGTTGGGAGGCAGCGTGGCAACACTGCAACCAATGATGGGAAAAGTATCAAAAATCCACTGATCCCTCATTGTAATTTTTCTCGCTTTGGACCCGCTCTTCTTGTTGAGAAGTTTGCCGTAGGCCCGTAGCGTGTCCTCATATTTTGGTAGAATTTTGACACAAGAGCTGCTGAAAAGGGAACGAGAGAGAGTGCATTAAAAACATCAAGAGAATATGTCAATATCTTGTGAGATTGATGGGAGATTATTTAACAGACAATACAAAGGGAAAGCACAAGAAATCGACTGAAATATCACAATTTGAATTTGTCAAGCTGTTATATTGTTGTGTAAATGTGTTCATAGCCCCGCGTTCACCACACAAACCATTATATATATTTTCAAATAATTCATAGCCACTTACCTGGTATATTCATTTATTTCCCTTTCTTCTCGAAAATGCGGAGCTTATACATCTTGTCGTGGTAACATGGGTCAGACTTGGCCCATAGGGCTGGGTGGTTGTGGACCCACTCGGCCAGGTCGTTCTCCATCGCGTCAGTTATTACTCCGTATTGGGGAGCTTCGTCAGTGTCGGAGCTTGACTTATCTTCTGGGGTCACCTGGGTCACGTCGCTGTCACTTTCGGCCCTGTGTACCTCAACCGTCACGTCCTCCTGTGTGCCGGACAGTTGCTGGCTCTGCTGTTTGTCCTGGTGGCCTTTCACGTCCTTTGACGCCACTTGTCCTTCAGTACCCGGCATGGCATCCAAAATGTCATGGGCTTGGATGACGGGCGTCTCACTCCGAACATTTTTCGTGGTCGCCTTCTTCTTGTCCACCTTCTTCAGCGTTGGTTGTGCCTTGGGACCCATGTTCAATTGGAGAGTGTTGGTAAGTCTGGAGAGTGGTGGGTGGCTTTTTGACTGGAAACTGTGGAATGACCTTTTCTGACCTGTACCGCGGTATATATATACCCCCTGACCTGACCTCACCTCTGACAGACGTACAATGGATACAATTGAGACCCGAGCGCTTTTCCGGTCAATTTAACGAGCGCATTTCCGGTCAATAAAAACTAAAATTGAGAAATCAGGGTGATAATCCCTTTTTATTACACACCTCGCCGAACATGCTCGTTGGCCTCGGCGAGGTGACGTCGCAAGGCCCTTCGCATGCCTCGTGCAGAGTATATCCCTGGTGGGTATACCCTCGGCGAGTATTCATCCGCACGCCGGCGATTAATCGACAAGGAAATCGCCGGTGATTATTGTGCATCGGCGATGTTCTCGGAACATCTGAGAGCATCGGCGAGCCATCGTGCGACGTTTTGGAAAATTTCAAAAACAAAATTCGTGCGACACCCTTGCCGACGATCTCCGACGGCCTCGTCGATCCATCTGCGATGCTCGTCGATGCTTGCGAGGGCTACGATCCATCCATCGTGAGTCCTCGTACTAAATTTTGAACGAACCGAACATTTGCGACGACCCGCGAGGGCCTATGCGAGGCCTTGAGAGTCATACGATTATTATGCGAGGGTATACGATTGCTGTCCGACATATCACGAATGTGCCAATTTATGGGTGTCGGCGATGAAAATCTTATGAAGTCGCACAAGTGGGAAAGGGGCATTAGGGGGCTGTGTGGGGGTTGTTTTCTGCCTGTTATTTTGCGGTCTGTTGAAATTTATATTCTGGCTGTTGAGATATTTTTTGGTATGTCGTCTTGCTGACGGGTGTTTCAGTTCATTGGCGGGGGTCTTACTGGTGTTTTATGGTGATCGGTCATTTCACGTACTGATGGCTGTCGTCCCACGCCATTATTATCAGTTTGTCTTCCATAAATGTATAGCCTACAACAATCCAATTTTGCTTGGTGGACGTGCTGGGACAGCTATGTGAAAGGGGCTATATATTTTGCTGTTATTTGGCTTGTGTTTTGGCTTCAAAAAATGGTCTATATATAATGTGATCTTATGGAATACAAAACAGGTTTCTCACTTTTGTAATATTCCGACTTTCTCTCCAAATATATGATATATATAACCTGTGGCTACAATTGCTGACTACAGTTAAATAATGGTGGTCTTCTTCCAGAATACATACGAAACAAAACATTTTGCGACCTGGTTTGACGCTCCCAGGTATGGCATGACGCAGTTCCAATTTCTCGAGGCTGCATCGTCACTGTCTTGTCGTCACGGCCCGTGATGTAGACCAGTGCCCTTACTCACACCACCTATTGGTATTCTTACTTACTGATTTAGGAATAACTCTGTCCTTATAATTATCAACAAATCTGTTTGTACTTCTTTTCCATTACACTTAATTCGATATTCTTTTTATCGTGATATCTCTTTCAAATTCTCTGATCACAGAAGCTATTCTATTTACACACATCTAATTAATATCAAGTGTCAGTCGTCCTTTTTCTCTTTATTTTAGTTTCTTCTCAAACTGTGATTTGTTTCTTCTTTACTTCCTCAAAAATTCCAATAAGTATTGTTTTATTCTCTTTGTATATTTGTATTATGCCTCAAACTCCCCTACCTAATAATGATTAACTTCGGTTTCTCATTATCCTATTATGTATCCCCTCCCTCAAAATATAAAATTTTCTTCAAATATTTAGTCAATATAACAATACATTGTTGTCATTCATGTTATACTCTTATTTCCATAAACACTCTCTCCATTGTTATCTCCCCCAAAAACATTCTCCCTCCCAACACCCTCTTCCCACCACCATGTATTGTATTGTGCCCATATTTTCCCTCCTCCTTTACTACTGTCGCCTTGCTAGCTTTTATTTTGGCCAGCTTTCAACGTTTCATTAAAGCCTGCTCCTGTACAGTTACCAAGACATGAATCTGGGACAAATGCTGTTAATGAATGGCAGGATTGATTTATCTCACAAGTGTATATATAATTACATGGTGAGTTTTAGGTCATGCGTTTATATTACTATTGTCTGAAGTGGGTAAAACAATTCATTTTCATTATACTCTTTAGGAGTATGAACCATATTAACAGTTTATTCTGGCTATCATTAATCGATTGTACGCATGTTGCATCTCTCGCTATTCTATCGCTACTACAATAATCAGTGTTCCTCGGAGCTTTCCCAGTGTATACTACCTCCTCTACGTAGGGTACCTTGCAACACAATCCCACCACTACTCTGTGCAACTCTCCAACCCAAGAGTGAAACGCTATTCTCAGACTTTCTTCTATTCAACTGCTGAGCTCTGGAACTCTCTCCCAGAATCAATCTTTCCCTCTTCCTATGACTTAAATTGCTTCAAACTCCGTGTGTCCAGGCATTTTAGCTCGAACGTCCCTTGATTTCGGCCCTGTCACTCTTTGAAATCTGGGGGAGGCACTCGCTGCAGGCAGTTATGTCTTTTGTCTCCCTCATTCACATAAAAAAAAAAAAAAAAAAAAAAAAAAAAAAAGACTAGGAAGGATCTGTGAGAGTTAAAAGGGTAAAGACGGTCTCAACCAACCCTCTGACTGTCATTATATCCTTTCTAATTGGAATAATCATGACTTACGGTAGCCATAATTTACTGCTAAATTTCGTCATAATCCTTAAGAAGTTAATAACATGCATTAACCTATGTTGGTAGTAAATTACTTCCAGTACTCCACATCAGTTGTCCCAGGTTCATGTGTTGGCAACTGTACGTTTAACATATTTCGCTCCTCATTTTATCCAAGTGGCACTTCCACTTCAGTGAGCACAGTCGAAGCGCCAACATACCCCTCCACCCTGCTGCCTGAATATTTGACCATAACTTGAGTATTTCATTGCTCAGCCGGTGTCAGGTTAAAATACCGGCGGGACGAAAGGCCGTCACCGGTATTTTTTGACTCGCCAACAGCATTGGCATTTTGTCTCGAATGGATACGTCGGTGTTATGACTTAGTAACCCCTTTTTTGTCTTAATCTTTTCCTATATACACTACATTCTTTACTCACTGTGTTTGTATCCAATCACTGTTACAACAAACTGGTAACAACCAAACTTCAAATGAGATAAAGTACTTATATAACCTATTTATTAACACATAGACTACAGTAGATCTGGACTCGACACGAAAATGGAACTTTGCAGTAAGGGACCAACAATCGGAGAACGAACCCCCCCAAGTTCAAACCTCGAAACCGCGAAAATGTGACATTTTCGCGATTTCGAGGTTCGAACTTGGGGGTTCGTTCTCAGATTTTGGGTCCCTTACTGCAAAGTTCCATTTTCGTGTCCAGTCCAGATCTACTGTAGTCTATGATTAACATTATATTAATTATATACGTAAGAAACTGAAGACAAAATAGTGTTTTACCTTCTTAACCTTTGGAATCCATCTGCAATAATCGAGATCAACGTAAAACAAATGAGACGCCTTGTGCTACATACCAGTCTGTCATCCTTGAGTTGTGTACATGTGGAGGCGGTCAAGAGCATATAGGATTGGGACAATATAAAGTTTATGTAATTAAATTCAGACATCGATTTTATCGTGGCCTACAGGTTTCTTACACCATGTATTTCATTCCCATAGATCCTGAAAGAAAAAAAATGCTCTATATCGCCTACCTCGCAAGAGGCGGGTGAGTTTGCTTACATCCGCCGCGAGTGTAGCCTTGGCGACTCGCGTTTGGGAAAATGGGGGTGAGGGCCACCCTCTCAACATATGTTGTATCCCACGACAAACGGTTATGGCCAAATAGTTATTTTTCGCTAGATGGGGGCGTGTTTTTAAATTGTTGCTTAATGAGTAAATATCGATTTCTTACTATTACCACACATCAAAACACCCTTACTCAACTCTAAAATAGATAAAAATAATAAAAACATTTGTTTAGCAATTTAATTACATAAACTTTATATTGACCCAAGCTTGTGCCAACCCCGCCACACCTTGCTTGAAAACTAGGTACTAGTACTAAAATGAGTGAAAAATAACTAAAAGTAGCGAAATGCTAAGCTAACTTAACTATTTCGGAATGGTTAAGTATAGATTCAAAATGCCGACCCGTTAAGCAAGTGTCACACTATGCCGATTTAAGTGCCGACACTCCACGATTTAAGGGTCGGGAGCAGGTCTTTGCCTACATCGCCGCGTGATGTGGGTGGGCGCCGAGTCAAAAGAGCCGTCGGGAGATGTCGTCAAGGGCCTCAGGAAAAGTTTGACACGCACAACTCTCATGAGCTGAGTCGGCGGCTAGTAAATTGACGGGACGGGGACGGTAGGCGGGCGGTGTCGGGCGGCATCCAGTAGGCGTCAGACAGTACAAGGGCGTCGACCTGTCTGCGTCAGACGCTGCTTATAAGGTAGGTCGCCGTCAGGCAGCAACCCGGTAACGCCCAGGCAGTGTCATAGGGGGAGGGCATACCGTGAGTCCGCGACCTGGCAACGTCGCACGTGACATCGTTGATAGAGGGTTTTGGGAGTGTTTTTTTAAAGCTTGATGGAGGTCTAGCGAAGAAACAAAAAAATAAATGAATATTTAAATAAATAGACCCCCAAAATCACGACTGTCCCCTTAATCCGATCTCATCAACGAGTGACTATCTATCTGCTCAACAGGTGGCGTTGTGTGTGTGTAAGTGTTAGAGTCCGAGTGTAGGGGGTGAGACAGTGAAGCACGGGAACGAGGTGGCTTCAGAGATGGGGTCGTTTCGGGCCATGAGTGAGAACCGTGCCTCATGTGAAGGCAAGATGGCAGGTGCTCGTTTTACTCTACGTGCTTCACATGTCTCACTCCCTAGACTGGAACAAGACCTCACGGGCTTCACTGTTCATTGTAAAGCAGCGGTGAATGTTAAGGGGAGGTATCCACTTGAGGGATTGTTTTCTGGATCCCTTTCTCCCTCAGGTTTAGCCCCATTGATTTTGAGATTTTAAGATGTTCGCCTCATTAGTTTGGCGATTTTAAGAACTTTCACCCCATTTATGTAACTTTTAAGACCTTTCGTCCCATTTAGGTGTCGAGTTTTTCCTGGCGAGCGATAGCGAGCCTGTAATATAAGAAGAACCGGCCTTTGGCCGGTAAATTTTTCTACCGAAAAATGTACAAATTTATCTTGAAAAGGGGTCATGGGGGTGTAATTTCAAGCTTGATGGAAATCTAGGAAACACACTAAAAACCTCCCCTTAAGGCTCTCAGCCTATGCCCGAGAGGAAGTAAGTTGGAATATAGGAAAAAAAAAAAAAAAAAAAAACTTTCAATAGCGGTGGCGTCTGTTTTGCCTTAGTTCTGCCATACTTAGACAATTTTATGCAGCTTAAGAACGGTCTGTAGGAGTTAAGAGAGATAAATGAGAGGAATGGAGGTCTTGTGATTGACACAGGCCCTTCGTAAGCATAATACAATAACCTAATAGTTGCCAAACTATAACGAGAAAGACGTCACCGTGTAATGCCTGGATTGTGGCAAAGTATCGGTAACTGCATTCGATGCTGAAATCTGCTTGAGCTATCACGCCAAGTGGAGTACTTCTCTTGGTGTAGCGGCTAAGGCGCTCGCCTCCCACGTGGCGGGCCAGAGATCGAATCTCGGCCGGGCCGGGCCGCGCCCAAAAACATTTGGGGCGAATTTCCGCTTCAGACGCAGTTCGGATGTGATTGTTAAAATTGTAAAATGTAATTGTGTGTCATTGTAAAGTCGGTAAAAATAGTATGGTGTCGTTGCGAGGTTACTTCTCTGGTGGCAGCTGTAAAGGGATATCTGAGAGGCTTAGTTGGGGAATCCCCATGGTGTACTGGCTTGCCTTAACTGGTTGGCTACAACAGTTGCAAAGGCTAGAGCTCTTAGAAATTCTCAGAGATGATGTCCCACTGACTCCGGTTCGTTGGGGAGGTATGGTAGCGGGTTCCTGCAGTGCCTCCTTGCCGTGGTGTGTGACCCGCCCGGCAAGTGACGGATATAAGGAATGTCGCTGGTGATCGTTGTCTCGGAGCCTTGCTGTAGTTGACACACTCAGACCTGTGCCTCGCTTGCTTTCGCTCGCTCGGAGTACTTCTCTTGGTGTAGCGGCTAAGGTGCTCGCCTCCCACGTGGCGGGCCCGAGTTCGAATCTCGGCCGGGCCGCGCCTAAAAATATTTGGGGCGAATTTTCGCATCAGACGCAGTTTGGATGTGATTGTTAAAATTGTAAATTGTAATTGTGTGTCAATGTAAAGTCGGCAAAAATTGTATGGTGCCGTTCCGAGGTTACTTCACTGGTGGCAGCTGTAAAGGGATATCTGAGAAGCTTAGTTGGGGAATCCCCATGGTGTACTGGCTTGCCTTAACTGGTTGGCTACAACAGTTGCTAAGGCTAGAGCTCTCAGAAATTCTCAGAGATGATGACCCAGTGACTCCGGTTTGTTGGGAGGTATGGTAGCGGATTCCTGCACTGCCTCCTCGCCGTGGTGTGTGACCCGCCTGGCAAGTGACGGATATAAGGAATGTCGCTGGTGATCGTTGTCTCGGAGCCTCGCTGTAGTTGGCACGCTCAGACTTGTGCCTCGCTTGCTTTCGCTCGCTCGGAGTCTTCGCTACCTGGACGACAATGTGATGTAATGCCTGGATTGTGGCAAAGTATCGGTAACTGCATTCGATGCTGAAATCTGCTTGAGCTATCACGCCAAGTGGAGTACTTCTCTTGGTGTAGCGGCTAAGGCGCTCGCCTCCCACGTGGCGGGCCCGAGCTCGAATCTCGGCCGGGCCGCGTGTAAAAACATTTGGGGCGAATTTCCGCATCAGACGCAGTTCGGATGTGATTGTTAAAATTGTAAAATGTAATTGTGTGTCATTGTAAAGACGGCAAAAATAGTATGGTGTCGTTGCGAGGTTACTTCTCTGGTGGCAGCTGTAAAGGGATATCTGAGAGGCTAGTTGGGGAATCCCCATGGTGTACTGGCTTGCCTTAACTGGTTGGCTACAACAGTTGCTAAGGCTAGAGCTCTCAGAAATTCTCAGAGATGATGTCCCACTGACTCCGGTTCGTTGGGGAGGTATGGTAGCGGGTTCCTGCACTGCCTCCTCGCCGTGGTGTGTGACCCGCCCGGCAAGTGACGGATATAAGGAATGTCGCTGGTGATTGTTGTCTCGGAGACTTGCTGTAGTTGACACACTCAGACCTGTGCCTCGCTTCCTTTCGCTCGCTCGGAGTACTTCTCTTGGTGTAGCGGCTAAGGCGCTCGCCTCCCACGTGGCGGGCCCGAGTTCGAATCTCGGCCAGGCCGCACCCAAAAACATTTGGGACGAATTTCCGCATCAGACGCAGTTCGGATGTGATTGTTAAAATTGTAAATTGTAATTGTGTGTCAATGTAAAGTCGGCAAAAATTGTATGGTGCCGTTTCGAGGTCACTTCAACCGGTACTGAAAGGGGTAACTATAGATGGCCTGTTTTACCATTTACTCAAAGAACCATTTAATTAAGGGGAGATGGCGTATTTATTTGCTTATTTATGGATCTTTTTATTATGTTTTTAGTTTCCTCCCTAGACCTCAAGCTTAATACCCCCCCCCCCATCCTTCACACACACACACACAAACGTCGCCTCCGACGGATCGGTTTGCCTCGGTCGGGATCAAGTGTGACGTAGTAGGGGTTCAGTGTGACAGGGTGGTTGTCCATCGCCGCCGCTCTACCTCCTATAGGCGCCGCTCGTCAGGAGTGTTGTCGCCAACCAGTTTGCGCGCTACGGCGCATGACGCTGCCCCAGCAGCGTCATTTATCTTCCTTAGGTTTTGCATGATTGCCGCTCGACCCCGTCCAGTTGCCGTTAGGCGGCGTGCCCATCCATACTGCCCGGCGTGGGCGTCCCGTCCCTCGATCACCCACGATACTCGGCAGTGGTCTCCCCCTTGTATCGCCACTCCTTAAGTCGTGGAGCGTCGGCACTTAAATCGGCAGTGTGACACTTGCTTTAGACACAATGCCGATACCAAAATACCGGGCCCGGCATTCTGTCTAGCATTCGCTCACCGTCTTATTGTTTTTGCATGAACTTTGGTTAAGTGCTTGTTCATCCGCCCAGTTGTTCCTTTGCATGTAGTATGTTGCTTTTTCTGTAGCATTGACTGATAAACGTGAGTTTCTCAGACACCGTTTGCTGGACATCTCGTACCTCGCCAACTCGTATCTGGCGGAACGAGTCAACTCGTACTCACTTGCCAAGTCAACTCGTACCAATAACCTTGAAAACGGCCCCTCTTCTTTTCTTTCTTATATAATGGCTACTAATATTATATATTCGTTTAGTTATTGCTTCGATATCATTTTGTTTGATTATAGTCTTGTTTATTATAGCTATCATTATACTGGAAGTATGACGGTAATACTAAAGTCCTCTGTAAAATTATAATATGGTCCTACGGCAGCCTTGGCTTGCAACATAGGATACAATTATATCATGGAATTAGTGCTAAAATAATAGTGTAGCCCACTACTCGTCATAAACTTTGTCATATTTGAAATGGTACCATACAAATACAAAAACTAAAAGAAATTGGCTGTTGTAATAACGTTTTCATAAAGCTGCCACAACTCATTGTTTGTCCCAGCTAGCTTTTCTTTGAGACGAAGATAGGGCATGTTCTGAAACTAATTGTAGTTGCAAGGTCACGAATTGTGCCTTTTTCAACAAATGAGGGATGATGATGTATAGTTGTAGATTTTCTCGTCCACAAGTGTCAGCCCTCGCAATCGTTATTTGTCCGTACTAAACGCTTATAGCTCTACCACTTTTCTATGTCCACAGTGTGGACTACATTTGTGGACTATATTTAAAGGTGAACTACAGGGATGAACGAAAAAACGAAGATTAATGCAGGGTCATAACTTGGCATAAATATACTGTAATATGTTTATGGTGTGACGCCTGCCAGCGTTGGCAGAATCGCTTCCCGGTAGCCACTAGCGCTCGCCAGGGCAGTGAAATGGGCTACAGTCTATCTACAATGTTGTACTTTCTTTCTTGTGAATCGTCATGTCACAGGCAGTATAGAAGTGGTCTTTATTTTCACCTGTAAGAATGCATTATATTTTATATCATGAATTGAATATAAGATGCATTGTAGTGAAGTTGAGAGAGAAAGAGCGAGCGAGCAGCGTGGGGCAGTGAGTGTTGCTTTTCCCTCCTCCTTCCTCCTTCCCGGAGGAGTCCCTCGCCCGCGTGGGCTTTCTCTCGGTTTTGATTGGCTGGTGGTTCCTGGCGCCTTCTGCAGGCCTGCTGCCTGGTGACGTAGTGGCCTGTGATTGGCTGACCACCATGCCTCTGTGTGATCCTGGGGGCCCCGAGGAGCTACTCTCTTCAGAGCTTGCCTGACCAGCATACCCTTCACACTTCCCTTACCACCTGTCCCCGACTTCTACCTATAGAGCACTTTCTCTCTCTCTCAACTTCTTACCTCTCATTCTTCCTCTCTATTTAATATCATAACTCCCCTTTGGTTCTGCACGATTTCATATATCGGCCATCGTATTATATGCTGAAGCTCTCAGATATTACATGTTTAGTTAGGCATTTTGGAGGGGTTACCATTTTGTCTGTAGAGGTTCGACACACTCACGGTGTCTCCCTACCTATTCCTTGGCTGTCTGCTGGGCTATTTAATGCTAGACTGGGGTAAGGCTACTTGTGTTGTGATTTCCGATGTGTAACAGGTTTTGTTGAACCTGTACAATCGCAACGGAGACGTGGGAAGCCTAGGTGGTCTTTCTGACTGTGTACCTTGTGAGTTTAGCACTGTGTTGCGAGTGAGGGCTTTTGCCTCTGCCACCCAACACTGTGCTAACTCGTTTTGCTTTGACTTTGAGAGGGTCGCCAGGAGAGAACCAGATACTAGCGATCTGGATCTCTCAAGAGAGCATCCCGTCATTTAACGTAATTTGGCCGCACAGTCTTAAGGACCTCGCTAGGCTACGGACCGCTTGCTCAGCCATTGTTTCCTAGACTACGACATCCCAGCTAGACATTATTAGCCTAGCAGACACCCGATTAGAATTATAAACTCTTATGATATGTATGCAGCATTTTTATTCACTTGCCTTGGTTGTTGTCGAGTTGCACAACCCGAGCAAGCTTTTTGAGTTGCCTGACGAAGTACTTCTTTTGTTGTTGGAGATAATACTATTGTGCATTTATCGTTATTCCCGTGTCAGTTAACACTGTCTGTCCCTACACTTGTCATATCTTGTTCCTGCTTTATATAACAGTTCAAAATCCGATTCGATCATCTTAACCAGCATCAGACTTTCTTCAGAAGATTCCTGCTCGATGCTTTAGGACTTTCGTTCACTTTCTTTAATATAGGAGTGACAGTTTATTATTGTTTAGAGTAACTTTAATATACCCTCTTCTTGTTTGCATTAAATCATTGCAGTGATTTAATTAAGATCTCTATCTTTTCCTTGTATACCTTATTAACGTAATTGTATGTTGTTGTGATCAGGCTGTATCAGAGATCATCAGCCTGTAGTACTAGTGCATTTATACCGAGTTATAGGATACCCCGTTATCGCAGATTTAACTCTGGAGGGTATAGGTGTTTTTGTGCGCCGGCATTATAAGTTCGAGGGTTGGATCTAGTGTTACCGTTGTGGCTGTGTGCCTTTCTAGTCCAATGATTAAGAGCCCTTGTTTTATACGAGTCCCGGTCATAACAATGGGCAATATCGATATAATTTCATTAAACTCCAAAAAAAATACTAATATATAACGTCGTTGGCATTCTCGCGATCAGCTGGACCAGTTCAACTGCTCGGGAGTGACGCCATTGTATGGAGAGGCACTTTGTAAACAATACATGTCGTCCTGGATTGTGAGGTCTGTTTTTCGTAATTAATACCTTTCAATTCAATAATCAAGCTCTGTAGATCGAACAACGTCCTGAAGATGTGGTGCACATCAAGAAATAATCCCATCTCGCCAACAATAAACATACAGTAAGTGTTTATGCATGTTTAGCCTAGTCCAGAGTTGAGGGAGGTCGGTTCTAAGGCTGATTTCGTGTGATAATATAGTTTTCTGTCCAATCTATATATCGCGGTCCCTTGATCAGACAGTGGTGAAGCCAAATGTTGAGCTGTAAACATGCATACAAATTATTAGAGTTTCTCACATAAGAAAACACACAGATTCACCCATTTCCCATGTCGAGAGTTCCCGCCATTGCACAAAGTGACGTCATGGTAAACACGCCAGTTCGCGTCACATAAAATAACTTAGATAAGCTATATTTCTATGTTGTTAAAACAAATTGATGAAAGTTCTTCAGTATCATATACCTAAAATCAAGCAGATCCCAATGGACATTGTAGTTTGAATAGGTTTCATCCCTGGAATTCACCTTTAAAAAGGGAGATTTTTTTTTTGCAGATTTTTTGCCTGAGATCTAAGGCACTCAAAGGCATCGGGGATATGACATCTTGGCAGCTAATGCAGGGCCAGTAATTGTTATTAGTTTATATACTGGCCCCTTTCAGTGGTATGTAGTCTGAAGTCCGAGGATTCCTACCTGCCTGTACACTGTTTGACACCAATGAAAGGAACAACCGTGCATATGAGTAGCCTACCTGGTATAAGTCTGTTTCTTTCCAGCTGATGATAAAGTGGTATGTCCACATCTTGATTACATTTAATAGCACTGTTTATACAAATAATACATTTGTTAAGGTCTTGTCCGAAGAACGATATGTGCATAATTTATTATGAATTAGCTTAGAAAGGCCTAGAAAGGTTTAACGTTTATTTGGAATTGGATAACAGGGTGATATTTGAGTGCGATCTGTCTTTGGTACGAGTTTTCTAAAAAAGTGAGTACGAGTTGACATGCATCCATTGCCGACTACTGATGCTTGTGCGCGCACCTATCATAGGCCTAAACAAACTCTCTGCCTGTGTTTAGAATATTGTAATCTAGCTCTTATTGTAGTTATTGTAACCCTTACAGTAAGTAAGTGCTTGCTAAACCGCCCATGTTGTAACCTTGCATGACATTGTGCTGTATTTTTTACTGATAAACGTTTGTCCAATTTCTCTTGTCTGGAAGCTCAACCCACGCCGACGGTAGCGCCATCTGTGTAATAAAAACAAACCGTCTTGTATTCGATACAAACAAGTTTTTGTTTTCTTCATATTTATTTAAGCCTTTATTGTTTTTGGTGTTATATGCTTCAGTAGTTGTATTTGCTTACATGGTAGTGTAGTATTATTGACTGATAAGCTTGTTTATCTCAAAACAACTCCTTTATTTTGTGAGGCAGCAGACGACGCTAATTTGTAAACATACCTTATTTTGTATTATATATTATATTAACTCTAATAGTTATTGTATTCAGTATCCAGCTGTAGTTAAATATATACAGGGTGTATTGAAACAATTACTGACTTCAAGTGCTAAGTACAGATTAAAAAAACAAGTTCACTTTACTCTATAATGAAATATAAAATAATTAAGCATTAATGATTTACAGGATATACAGTAAAATAATCAGTGTAGTCCAAGCATGTGCTATAAACGGAACGCTGGCATTGGTCTCCCCCTTCATCCCCCCCCCCCCCACCTCCCTTCCTCCCCCGCCAATCTCCTAGTTTATACCCAGCAATGGTGAATTATAACGATATTTAGTTTTCGGGTTGACATAATGTAATATATGTTCCCTTTATAAACCGTTTACAACTAAAATTATTTTCTGTTAATATCAAACATTTATGTATCTTTCTTTCAACATAAGAAACACCGAAGGTATTGTAGAGACTCGTAAGTAACTCGACAGTTTAGGTTAAGTAAACATACTGGAAGTTCAAATTAGGTGCCAGTATTGGGCTAAGTTATATATCTATATAAAAGATATATACTATTTCGTATTAAGTTTATATGGGTTTATTATCCATAAATATATCGGGTTATCATTATAATCAATCCGGTATATCCTTTTAGTTAGTTAAATGACGCATTGGTGGAATATAACTGCGCATGCGTCATTCTCGGAACTGGCGGGTTCATCGCCACAAACCTCAGAATCGCTTTCGCTACGACCTCATCAAGATCTCCTTCTAGCCGCTCCAATACAACCACCTGTTTCCTGCTAAGTCATCCTAATTTTTATATCTTAGTGGCCACTATATCTTCTATCTATTCCTACCACTATCATTGAGCTATCTATCCCTATCAACTAATAAAAGTAAGTTAACTCTTGTGAGTTTATAGGTAAATTCCGCTTGGTTTACTATCGAATTCTCACAATATGGTCCTTCGGTACCTCTGATTTTTGCTTTATGCTGTCTTTTCTTTCTTCTGCTTTCCTGTTGTCTACTTTTTCCTGGCTATTCCTTCTTTCTGTTCCCTATTTCCTCTTCCCTGGTGTCCCCTGTGGGCTTGCGAGTTCGTGTTTTTTGTCTGAGGCTTGATT
The DNA here is from genome assembly GCA_032716605.1 of Paralithodes platypus. Taxonomy (NCBI): domain Eukaryota; kingdom Metazoa; phylum Arthropoda; class Malacostraca; order Decapoda; family Lithodidae; genus Paralithodes; species Paralithodes platypus. Next base: position 39,601,473 of record CM064523.1, on the reverse strand, counting down.
AACGCCGGGTCCCACTTATTTTGCCCGATCATATGAGCCAGCCGGTGTACCACCTATTTTTCCAGGTGGTAACTTTTGCCCAGGGGGAGCTAGGGTGGACACTATCACGTCCTCTGCGGCCTGGGAGAGCCACATCAACAATAATTAGGTGGTAGGCAATAGGCTAGGTATAATGGCAACACTTAAATTAATGTAAAGTAGTATTATAAGGGTTAAATTGAATTTGTTCGGTCTTAACTAAATTTAAAGGGGGTAATTGCCACAAACATTTTGGGCTAACCTAGTTTATTATAGGTTTACAATTTAAATTGGCTTGTTATACACCCTTTTGGCCTCCCCTTGCTTAGTGTACTCTAACAACATTTTGCCGCATATTATGTAAGGTTTACCATTTAAATTTAAGTGTGGAGATCCTTATGCGTTGTCCGTTTAATTTTATTATTGCGTTCCGCGTCATATTTCCCGCTTATTGCCCTACCCCGGCATCATACGTTTAATTAATTATTACGTTTAAGTCGGGGTTCCCTATATCTTGCCTTTATTTGCGTCAGCTAACTTTCTGAGTGCGCTTTACGTCCATATAGGTAAGATATAGTATTATTCTATTCTATTTCCTGTGTATTGCTATCATGTCGTTGACACTGTCCCAGTACCAGCGACGCAAGGGGGGTATCAAGAGTAGTTTGACTAGGATCACCAAAGATATTCTACATTTTTAGTTAATGCAGATAATGATGCGATTGAGGCTAAATTAGCTTCGGTATTAACCCGGGAACTGCAGGGAGACTCCAGGGAGACTCTTAAGAGTTCCCCCGGCGGACTGCGGGAAGACTCTTAAGAGTAAGGGAAAACAAAAATCCATTTAAATCACCCCAATTTTTTTTTTTTTTTTTTTTTGCCCCTGGGCCATGCCAAATATCACTCCTCCACCTCCCCTCCTTCCCCACTTTCCTCCCCTTCTTCAGTTATCACCTATTTTCCCTGTTATTCCCTTATTCTGTGGTGTATTTTCGTGCTAACATTAGCGAGTTGGTAGCAGGGCGTTGTCATCACTGTTACCAAGCGTGGGAAAGAGCGAGAGAGAGACTATTGCGTAACAGTGTCTCTCCAGACAAGGGGAGGGGAGGAGGACAGGGAGGTTGCCTCAGCCATACATTATGTAACTCCCGGCCTGTATCGCCGATTTTGACCATCCAAACACTGTTTCCACTTGTTTTATTGTTGTAACAGGTTAATACCTTTATATTCAACCTATAATAGGCGCATATGGAGAAGTATTAATGCTATTTATGGTAAAATAACGATGTTAGTGATGGGAACAGCTCAAATATGTCAGCACAGGAGTGTGGTGTCTCATACCCCCCATGCGCAGCCGAGAGGTTTAAGACAGCTCGAAGATTTAAATTTATGTCGCCGCGAAATGGAAACGCTCTATGAAGATGACGCAGAGTATTTCGCGGATATAGAAACAGACGTGTATTATATAGTGTCTTGATAAAGTTATCATCCTCCTCAAAGGTAAGCTAAAACACAAGGAGCCAAATCGTGCTGCAGTCAACAGAAATGCCGGTATAAGATTGCCGAAAATAACCCTTCCTGTGTTTGACAGTGATCCCACTCTATGGTTGGGATTCTGGGATATGTTCCACTGTAGCGTCCACAGCAATGAGGAGCTCAGTGACATCCAAAATTTCACCTACTTAAGAGGTGAACTGAATGGCGAGGCAAAACAACTCATTGAAGGTTTCGCAATAGAGTGAGCCAGCTACCAAACGGCGGTTGCCCTTCTACAGAAAACCTATGGGCACTGGGATAGAATTAAGGCGACACATATAACTAACCTTACTACTTTGAATCCTCCCTCTTACAATGTCGAGGAACTAATGGGATTCTATGCTAGTTTTGAAAGTACACTGAGGTCAATAGAGACCCTACAAATTACCCTTAACCTCTGAAGTGCGCATGGGGGTAATTGGAAACGTCCCCCTGTGCTGACGTATTTGAGGTGTTTCCGTCACTAAAATATTCATTGTGCCATTAACCCGGGAGCTGCGGGGAGACTCTTAAGAGTTCCCCCGGCGCACTGCGGGAAGACTCTTAAGAGTCAGAGAAAAAAAAAATAAACTTTTGACATCGAAAAAAACATTTTTTTATTTTTTTATTTTTTTTGGCCCCTGGGCCATGCAAAATCTCAGTCCTCTACCTCCCCTCCTTCCCCACTTTCCTCCTCTCCTTCAGTTATCACCTATTTTCCCTGTTATTCCCTTATTCTGAGGTATATTTTCGTGCTAACATTAGAAATCCGATTGGAGGGTGTGGTCATCACTGATAGCAAGCGAGTGCAAGAGAGAGAGAGAGAGTATCGATCGACTGTGTCTCAGTGGCCTTGGGGGAAATTGGCGGGAAAGCAGATTGCCTCACCCATACATTATACAGCTCGCGGGCTATATCTCCGATTTTGACCATCCAAACGCTGTTTTCACTCGTTTTATTGTTGTTTCAGGTTAATACCTTTATAATCAACCCATAATAGGCGCATATGGATAAATATTAATGCTATTAATGGCACAATGAATATTTTAGTGACGGAACCCCCATGCGCACTTCAGAGGTTAATAGCATTAATACTTATCCATATGCGCCTATTATGGGTTGATTATAAAGGTATTAACCTGAAACAACAATAAAACAAGTGAAAACAGCGTTTGGATGGTCAAAATCGGAGATATAGCCCGCGAGTTGTATAATGTATGGGTGAGGCAAACTGCTTTCCCGCCAATTTCCCCCAAGGCCACTGAGACACAGTCGATCGATACTCTCTCTCTCTCTCTCTCTTGCACTCGCTTGCCATCAGTGATGACAACACCCTGCTTGCAACTCGCTACTGTTAGCACGAAAATATACCTCAGAATAAGGGAATAACAGGGAAAATAGGTGATAACTGAAGGAGAGGAGGAAAGTGGGGAAGGAGGGGAGGTAGAGGACTGAGATTTTGCATGGCCCAGGGGCCAAAAAAAATAAAAAAAATAAAAAAATAAAAATATATATATTTTTTTTTCGATGTCAAAAGTTGATTTTTTTTTTTCACTCACTCATAAGAGTCTCCCCGCAGTCCGTCGGGGGAACTCTTAAGAGTCTCCCCGCAGTTCCCGGGTTAATGAAGCTAGTGTTGTGATTCTCATGAATAAATTGCCATCCCCACTAAAGGAAACATTAAAGAGAACTTTAGGTGAAGAAGGTCGGGACCTAGAAAGGTTTGTCCAGGCTTACCAGACAGAAGTGTTTAACATGGAAAGTGTAGCAGAACAGACTACGCCACACATACCAGTTGCTTCAGCATCCTTTGCGGGGCAGGAGGCCTCAGTGCGAAGGAAGGGTTGCAAGTTGTGCGAAGGGGCACATGCATGGTTTAAGTGTATCAAATTCAAAACCAGTGCTCTGAAAGTAAAATGCGCAAAGCAACTCAACCTTTGCACCGGGTGCTTATCTTCAACCCACGGGAGCAATGGTTGTGTGAACCCTGACATCCGTAGCTGCAAGTTCTGTCAAAACAGACACTACCATATCCTCTGTCAGTCCAGATCTCAATGGGACGGTGCAAAGGAGCAAAAACCTCAACAAGTAACAAAGACCAAGACGCAAACTACCACGATGTCTGTGTCGTCAAAGAAGACTAGTATTATCCTCCCAACTGTAATGCTGCCAACAGTTAAGGAATCAAGAGGAACAGTCAAGATGAGAACAGCTGCTGGATCAGTGCTCACAGCGCACCTTCATTTTAAATTCCACTCTAGACTAGATCCATTATATGAAAGTGTGTGATGAAGAGCTAGAGTTGCGAGGGTTTACCGGAGCATGTGAGAGCAGAAAGTACCCAGTAGTGTTCTTCAAATACAAGTTCCGGGGCAGAAACTACCCTCTACAAGCAGTTGTGGTAGAAACTCTCCTGGATCACAAAGGATCAGAATGCCTTGAAGCAGACATGAGAGTTTTGCGAAACAAAGGTTACAAATTAGCTGATCCTCTAATGACACAGACATCTCGGCTGGACATTGTTGGTTGGTGCCGATTATTATTATGACTTAGTGCGGCCAGGGTACAAGAAAGAGGGTGACATAATTCCCTTGCCCACTAAATTTGGTTATGCACTAAGTGGCTCCTGCCATAACGACAAGTCTAGCGCCCAAGTAGAGGTAGTTACAATTTTTAAAGTTGCGGTCACCCCGATGGATCAATATATATCCACGGCATCAAGTAATCCATGTCATAATGAATTAAAATGTATGTGGGAAGTGGATCATCTAGGAATTTCTCCAAACGAAGATTCAAAGGAAAACATGACCGCGTTGGACATATACAAGGAGACAGTAACATACTCTGCACAGAATCAGCAATATGAAGTCAGACTGCAATGGAACCAACATAAAGAGAAGCTTCCTTCTAATTATATGGTTTAGCAGCGGGTCGCCTAAGGGGTCTGCAGAAGCGTTTCAAGCAAGAACCTGTCTATTGTAGTCACTACACGTTATCCAAGATCAACTTCATCATGATTTTATTGAAGAGGTTCCTTTCGGTGTTACTGAAAACAGTCATTATTTGGCACATCACGGGGTCACCAAGAATAGCACAACGACACCCGTTCGTATTGTGTACGACTGTTCCGCTAGTATTGGCAAGGGCAGACCAAGTCTTAATGACTGCCTTTACACAGGGCCATTACTAGTGCCGGATCTAGCAAAAATATTACTGCGATTCAGGGTACACAAATATGCCTGGATAAGTGACATAGAGAAGGCCTTTCTCATGTTGAGACTTCATGAAGAAGATCGTGATTACACCCAATTTCTGTGGCCAAAGGATCCCTTGGACTTATCTTCACCCTTCCTTTGCTACCGATTTAAGGTAGTGTTGTTCGGGGCGACTTGCTCACAGTTTCTTCTTAATGCCACGATCTTAAAACATCTTTCCATTATTAAAGAGGATCCCGGAATTGTGGAGGCTATTAAGGAAGGTTTGTACATTGACAACCTCCAGGGTACAGGCAGTGATGAAGAGACTGTAGTTCAGCGTTACTGGGATGCCCAAAGAATAATGTCTTCAGCACATTTATATCTCAGAGAATGGGCTACCAATAGTCCTCACCTACGAGACCTCCTGCAATTGGATGGTGTTGCTGCCAAGAATCAAGAGCGAGTGAAGACATTAGGACTCTTATGGTTACCTGACTCTGATCTGTTGACGTTCAACGCTAGTTTCCCAGAGACCAATAAGGCAACAAAGAGAGAGTGCTTAAGAGTGGCAGCACAACTGTTCGATCCACTCGGTGTACTACTGCCCGTTACAATAAGGTCCAGAATTTTCTTACAGCAATTATGGAGACTGAAACTAGATTGGGACGATCTGCTACCTGACGACTGCGCTACCGAATGGTCTACAGTTACCAAGGACCTGCACCTCTGCTGTGACTTTACTTATCCTCGGAGGACGGTATATGCTGATTCAATGGAACTTCATGCGTTTAGCGATGCAAGTGGTGTCGCCTATGGCATTGCAATATATTTTGTGAGCCCGGAACATAGCTGTCTGGTCATCGCTAAAGCAAAGGTCGCTCCCATAAGATCCATAACAATACCAAGACTAGAGCTAACTGCTGCTTTGCTAGCCGCCAGATTAATCAAATTTGTGGAGGAAGCGTATCCTAAAATTGTAAAAGTCAACAAAATTGTATTATGGTGCGACAGCCAGGTTACATTGCATTGGTTGCGTAGTATGAAGAAGCTTCCAGTGTATGTCGCAAACCGAGTTGACGAAATAAAATCCCTTCTTCCGACTGTACGTGTACTCTAAAGAAACCCCTAGTGACTTACTGTCTAGAGGTGTTTCGGCAAAACATCTGAAATATTCTGCGTTTTGGTGGGAGGGGCCCATGTGGCTCCGAAACAAAGAAAAGTGGCCAGAAGATATAATACCAGATGACCCAACGCCCAAGGTAACTAGCCAAATCATTGGGACCAATGATAACCAAGACACACAGTTATGGAACTGGGAAAAATATGGCAGTTATGATAAATTAATTCGGATAGTTGCATGGACTATTCGATACAAGAATAATTTGAAGGCAAAAATTAAAGAGACGTCTCCCACAGACAGTGCCCTCCTCAGCATAATGGAGCTAAAAGTAGCAGAAAAGATTATAGCTCAAAGATGCCAGCAGGAATGCTTCCCAAAGGAGTACGAGATGCTGTCTGGTGACAAGGGTACTCGCAATAATTTGGTAAACCAATTAGGACTTGTCATGAAAGGAGGATTAATTGTATGTGAAGGTAGATTGAAGTTAGCGACTCTTCCGGATTCAATGAAATATCCGATACTACTGCCTTCCAAACATCCTTTCACTACCATGCTTATCAATATGTGTCATCGTGTCTGTTGTCACTATGGAGTTAATCATGTGGTCGCATATATACGGCAAAGGTGGTGGATTCCTAAGATAAGACAAGCAGTAAAACAAGTGATCAGTAAGTGTATAACCTGTCGTAAAATACAGGGTAATACCTACGCGAAAGCTAGAGTACCTCCTCTACCAGACATCAGGACTACTCCTAGAGATCCCTTCGAGGTCACAGGGGTTGATTATACAGGAGCAATTCCTGTACGGGGCTCACACAACAACAAGGCTTATATTCTTTTATTTATGTGCGCTACTACAAGAGCTATCTACATTGAAGTAGTTAGCAATATGACCTGTGACAGCTTTATCCATGCGTTCCGGAGATTTTGTAGTAGGCAGGGATTTCCGCAGATAATGTTAAGCGACAATGCTGCTACATTTGTGGGAGCTTCCAGACACTTGGAAGACATCCAAAGCGATCCCAGTCTTCAGGCTCATCTTGCCGAAATCCGAAGTGAATGGCGTTTTATCCCAGCACGTGCGCCTTGGTTCGGGGCTATTTGGGAGAGAGCCATAGGTATTGTGAAGGCTGGCTTAAAAAGGTACTAGGTTGTGCTCTAGTCTCCTTTGAGGAACTAACTACTGTCCTATTGGAGCTGGAGGCTACCGTGAATGATCGCCCTTTAACATATGTCTCGGGTGATCTGGAGGACCCTTTCCCTATTACTCCATCCATGCTGGTTAAAGGTCGTAGACTTCGTGACTTCCCAAAGGACCTAATTCAGCTGGATGAGCTGGAGGATCCTAGTTACGATAGTAAAGCAGCGATACACAGCAGGTACAATTACATCAATAAATTGATCCGGGACCTATGGAGGCGTTGGTCTAATGAATACTTGGCATCACTACGAGAAACCTATAAGAATAAAAGAGGCTCATCAAGCAGTGTATGGCCAAAGATAAATTACATCGTGCTTATACATGACGAGGGACCTCGTGTCCTTTGGAAACTTGGTAGGGTAGTTAGACTCTATCCCGGACGAGATGATCTGGTTAGAGTGGTCCAGATTAGAACAAAGACTGGCATGACCACTCGACCCATCGTCAAGTTGTATCCATTGGAACAGGAAATTGAAAGCATTTCGATCCCTCAACCGGCAGTCACTGGTGATGGTGTTAGCTCTCACGACTCCACCCCTATGTCACCAGCGGTCGCTGGACCATCTGCCAGTAATGATCCTGTTGGAAGATTACCTCTTTGCCGAGCCGCTGTTAGCTCTTCACAGCTATGGAGATCTAACATCGCTGCGGGATTATTGTAGATAATGTATATATTGGTGGTGGGAATGTGTCGAGACTCGTAAGTAACTCGACAGTTTAGGTTAAGTAAACATACTGGAAGTTCAAATTAGGCGCCAGTATTAGGCTAAGTTATATATCTATATAAAAGATATATACTATTTCGTATAAAGTTTATATGGGTTTATTATCCATAAATATATCGGGTTATCATTATAATCAATCCGGTATATCCTTTTAGTTAGTTAAATGACGCATTGGTGGAATATAACTGCGCATGCTTCATTCTCGGAACTGGCGGGTTCATCGCCACACACCTCAGAATCGCTTTCGCTACGACCTCATCAAGATCTCCTTCTAGCCGCTCCAATACAACCACCTGTTTCCTGCTAAGTCATCCTAATTCTTATTTCTTAGTGGCCACTATATCTTCTATCTATTCCTACCACTATCATTGAGCTATCTATCCCTATCAACCAATAAAAGTAAGTTAACTCTTGTGAGTTTATAGGTAAATTCCGCTTTGTTTACTATCGAATTCTCACAGGTATCTTGGATGAAACAAATTACGATCTTTAAGTGGTCTGCAGTTATTACTGTCATATGTTAGTAATTATAACCAATATTGAATGATAAATAGAACTACAAAATGTGGGCATTATGAAGTTATTGCCCAATGTTATTTAATGTATTGTACAGTTGTGAACATTTATTCATATACAAACATATTCGAAGCGGTCTCGGGTTGAATTGAATCTACTAACTAATTTATACTAGGTATTTGAATTTCAGAGATTCTTTTAATCAGTTCGACACTTCTAAATCGATCAGAATTAATTACCACTGATGTACAGTCACGAGCATAAATGCTGCGACATCAACCAGATAACGTCAACTCCATCACTAGGGGTTTATACTAAGCTGAATAAAATCGTTTGACGGTAGCTAGAATAAAATACAGAAATAATTGTGAGTCTTAATACAAAGTTTTGCAATACCTTTGGAGACAAAGGGGCGAACATAATTTGGTTGGTGTCGCAGTATTTATGCTCGTGACTGTACATGGTCATTGCAGTGTAATAAGAAGATTAATTGAAACAAATACTGTATAATTCCCACCAACTGATGTAATAGAGTTTTGACAAATTATTCGAGGCGTTTTATGAAGCTTCGGATTCCACTTGAATCTGCTCAAATATCGAATTATCGGCGTGGACATGATATCATGCCTGTTTTCCAAATATCTAACCTATTATGTGTACAGTCCAACTGTTACACACCAATATTAATAGTCAGTAATAGTCGATGACGTTATAATTGAGACAATGAGCAATGATTAAGAAAACTTCACACACACACACACACACACACACACACGTCTTCCTTTGTCACGCTTATTTTATTTACCTTACAAAAACATGGAAATGAGAGGTTTATGTGTGTGTATGTATGTCTGTGTATGTCATTAATTTTCTTTAACCTCCTCTTTTATAACATGAGTGTTTGGTCAGGTATGCGTGGTCACAATTGTACGGTATGTAACATTTGGCTCCTATAACTTTTCGTATTGCTCGATGACTCTTCATGCAGTACACTATCTTCATTCAATACGTAACAATTGCGCGAGAACGATCAGCCCCCAATAGAACTAAGCATCATAAACGATTGAATTACCTTCTGCTTCGTTCGGATACTCGACCCAGACTTGGGCATCAACATTGTCCTATGACCAGAGTTACAAATGTTACATATTTTGTATATGCTAGTAAGTTGCTAATAATTAGTATTTTTCTGCTAACCACATAATATCATCACCACATTCTAAGATACTTTTATTTCGTAATTACTACGGTGTGAATAGGTAAACCCATGCTTTCCCTTTAGCTAAGTCGATAATAAATAGGTTTATCATGAATTAATAATTTAGTGCTTTACTTGTAACCCTGTTTTGCTATATTTCTAAAAAGGCATTTATCTCTAAAATAACACATTTATAGGAAAAATGTGATACAACAATATATGTTTATTTTCCATTTTACAATGTGTTCGTCATAGTCTGTAACAGTTGTTTCAATACACCCTGTATAAGTAATTTTAGCTGTTGATTGCATGATCGTGTAGTAACTTCTGACTGATAAACTTTGTTTATCTAAAAAAAAAAAAATGCTTACCTAGCCTACAGTGACACCAGCGCATCTGTTGATATTATGTACAGTATATTAACCCCTTGTGTGCAGTTATACTTTTTAAGTTGTATATAATATATATTTGGCGAATTGTAAATTGTTACTTATTTTTGTTAGATATATATTTTCTTAGGTTAGGTTATCACCCTGGTAGCCTATTTCTGCGTATTTAACATTTTATATTTTTGGTTAGGCTATCACCGCTGGTGGCTTATTTCAGTGTATTTATTAATTTTTTGTTTTGTTTTTTTGGAAAATATTACCAAAACTACCCCCCCTAATTTTCACATGGTTTTCCTTTTTAGTTTTAGATAGTTTTCATCATTAGGCTATACAGTAGTTGACATTAGTTACAATCCCAGGAAAACAAATTTTCTCCCATTATCCAACGATCTTAAAACACTCAGATGTAATTAATTTTCAGAGTAAATAAACATTTTGTTTTTGCCTTGGGAAACCGGATGGGTTGAAGGGGGGGGGGGGTCCCCCCCCCCCCTGGTGACTTATTGAAATTAACATCTATTTTGCCAGTAAAGGGCTTAATAAGAGTGTCACTGCCTTCAATAGGGAAATTTATAGGGAGAGTTTGTTTTTGTTTTTACAGTGCTTCATATTATAGTGCACATAAAATGTATCTCCGGAGGTTGAAACAAATTATAATATGAACTTGGCAACATCCTTATTCTATAATAGCCTTCAAATATTGAGAACTAATTAGTGGTAGTTTCGGTTATAAGTACCGTTACCGTCTGTTAGGCTATCACCCCTGTTGGCCTATTTCTTCTTATTTGAAGTGAGTGAAGTGAATTGAATTGAGTGAAGTGATTTGAAGTAAGTGAAGTGATTTGTAGTGAGTGAAGTGACCTAAAGAAGGTGACTGTCATCATGTCTCGCACCTGTACAAACTGCGCCGGTAGGTTTGGTGCTTCCATGTTTGCTACTGCCGATCTTCAAGTCTGCCGACTCTGCCGGCAACGAGAGGATCTGACAGCGAAATTGGATGAAACCCACAACAAGGTCAACGTCCTCACCATGAAGCTGGATTCACTTGTAATACTCAATGTTGGAGTATCACCTAGGCTACTACAATTGTCACCGCTTCAACTCCCGCTGCCCCAACGTCAACTGCCAACAAACCAACACCTCCAGTATCCACTTCAGCAGATGCTTCCGATGCACAAGAAACTAATAGTGATTCTGTTCCCTCTCAAGGCAACTTCTGTGTCAAGAGGAACAACATTCGCCCCAAGACCAGTAAAATCATACCGGTTACCAAGTGTCACAACTGTTTCCAGATACCCACAGTCTCAGATGACGAAGAGGAAACAGAAGAAGTTCGCCTTGTGGGAGACTCGATGGTATGTGGTCAGCTCACAGAGTTTTGCGGCACCTAAGACCAGAAAGCGTTTTTGTATCCCTGGGGGTGGTGTGGACGACGTAGTTGCTGCAGTTGACGAAGTATCGAATCTGGCACCTGCTATTACAATGTAAGTCATCCACGTCGGAGCAAATAATGTACAACGAACTCTGTCGGAAGATTTGTTTCTCAAGTACCAGCAGCTCATCGAGTCGTTTAAGGAAAAGTTGTCAAAGATCATCATCTCAGGAATCGTCCCCCGGCTTGGTGTGGAGAGCCGATTTTACAACATAGCCACCAGCACAAATCGTCGTCTAGCTAACCTCTGCAGGAAGTAAAACGTGGGATTCATAGACACCTGGGATTTTTTTTTACTATGATGCCTGTATGTTTTCGGAAGATGGAGTTCATCTGAACCAAGTGGGAGCAGCACGTTTCGGACGTCTTCTCAACGATGAGGTGAAAGATTTTTGGAGAAGAAATCGACTCAACACAGGACAACCAGGAAGGAGGATCAAAGAACGAGGACGGTGACCTGCGAAGGACTTAAATGCTAATCCGTCAAGAACCACAAATTTAGATATGGCTCCATCAACAAAACCCAAATCCCAAACCGCCAGGGATGAGGACCGAGGATAGCTATGAGCGTAAATGTAGGTCTGACCAGAGCCAAACATTTGATTAAAGAGCATTCCGTGAGTTCTAAAACCACAAGTTTAAAGGTTTTCTATGCAAACGCTCTTAGCATACGCAATAAATGTTCAGATTTAGAGGAACTAGTGTTTACAGAAATATATGATGTAATTGGCATAACAGCATCTTGGCTCATTGCAGAAGACAGAGACTTTTTAGCAGAGTATTCACTTCTCGGTTATGTAATGTTGGAGAAAAGCCAAATTAATAGAAATGAAGGTGGCGTTGCTTAATTTATCAAAGAGTCTTAACCTGATCCTCTTGTCAAGACCCCAAATTGTGAACGTCGACATATCCTTTGTGACAATAAATAATAATAAAAGTACAAAAATAATACTTGCATTAATATACAGACCTCCAGCTCAATCAGTGCAAGCTGACAAAGAAATTTACGAACAAATTGCAGATGTAAGTAACTCACAAGATACTGTAATTTTAGGCGACTTTAATTTACCCGTGACCAAGTGGGGCGGTATTCTTACTTCACACTCCGGACACGACTTGTATGCGAACTTGCAAGGGAGTTCTATCTATAAATTTGTTTGATCGCCAACCCGTGGTAATAACGTTCTTGACCTTGTATTTGCAACAAAAGAAGAATTAATAGAGAATTTGAATGTTGATGATGAATTCAGTAATAGTGACCATCGTACAATCACTTTCCATATAAAATTCAATAGCAACGAACTCAATACCAGCACAGAGAAGGTCCCAAATTTCAAGAGAGCAAACTTTCGTAAACTTAGAGCAATAATCAAGGAAATACGACTGGAGTTCTATGATTAACAATGATGTTCTAAACCAATCATGGAGATATTTCACCTCCATTTATTCGAATGCAGTACTGTACATGAGTGTATTAGTAGCTGTATACCATTAAAACATCGAAGATTAGTACATAACAATAGGCCTAAATAGTGGAATAAAGACACGGCGGATTGTCTGCTTGCTAAAAAGAATGCTCATGATAAATAAAAAATCTCTGACACCCATGAAAAAAGTGATATTTGTAGATCTACGACGCAAAGCCAAAAAGGTAATCAAACAAGGTAAAAACATGCTAGAATTATATACATGTTGCAAATCAAAGTAAGACAAACCCGAAAGAATTGTATAGTTTCATCAAGAAGAAGAAAGTAGTGACTTCAATGATTGGACCATTAGTCAAGGAGAGATTACACTAAAGATGAATACAAAATGTGTAATGCTCTCAACACCTTTGTATCAGTTTTAACGACAAAATACCTTAGTAATATCCCCACAGCATCGCCGGTTCAGATAGATAATTACAGTATGACGTTCTAAGCAGTATCAGCATTACAGAGAGAGAAGATTTGATATTTTTAGATAAACTCAAGGTATCGCCTGAACTTGATATGATCTCGCCTAGAGTTCTAAAGAAAGCTAAGTGTGAGCTCTCCAAACCACTGACATTGCTCTTCAATAAATCCTTACAGTCTGGGACTATGCCTGATCAGTGATCTCTTGCCTACGTACCACCGAAATCCTTACCTAGTAACTATCGTCCAATTAGCTTAACCTCAGTTGTATGTACAATGCTAGAAACACTCATGAGAGACAAACTCGTAAATCACTTAGAGAAAAACAACATACTTAAAGATACTCAACACGGTTTTCGTAATAAACGCTTCTGCTTAGCAAACATCTTGACTGCTTCCACGATATCCTCAACCTATATGATGAGAGTAAAGCTGTTGAAATTATATAACTTGATTTTCAAAAGACCTTTGACAAAGTTCACCACAAACGTTTATTGATAAAACTAAAAGCGCAGGGTAGCCTAGTTATCGGTATTGGGGCCAGTTCTCTTCCTAGTTTACATTAACGACATAGATGAGGGTTTCACCTGTACAATCTCAAAGTTTGCTGACGATACAAGCATTGCAAATAGTGATCTCAAATGAACATATCGAAGATATGCAACATAATCTAGGTAATTTGTCACCTTGGCCTCAATTTGGCAAATGAGTTTCATTCAATGCGGATAAATGTAAAGTACTCCATATCTACCAAAAATATATAGACAAGCTAAAACGAGTTCAACGTAAAGTTACCAAAACGATACCTTGCCTAAAGCACAAACCATACGAGGATCGTCTTAGATAATTAAATCTATTTCCTTCAACCTAGCGCAGATTAAGAGGCGACTTAATTCAAGTGTTCTAAATCATCAATGGCATCGACAATATGAACTGAAATAAATGTTTCACTATCGACCAATCAAATCACACACGGGGGAACGATTGCAAAATTATTGGTAAATCTATTAACTCACACAAGTCTAAGAATGTCTTCTTCAATCGAGTTGTCAACTTGTGGAATGGGCAACCCCGAGATGTCGTAGACTGCAGCACCGTTGATTTGTTTTAAACTTTGCCTAGACAAGCACCTTGCCTTGAATCCACGACTGACTGCATTTGTAAATTAATAGTTGTTTTATTATTTTTTATGTTTTCCATCTATTACTAACAACTGTCCTCTACTAACATTTCCTAGTCCTGCCACGGACATTCATCCCAGGGTAGTCTTCCCTTTCAATTTTCCCCTTACCCACTCTGAACTACTGTTTGGACACTTGACCATCAGTGTTTTGGAGAACAAGCTACCTTGAGGGGTCGCTGGACCTGTTGTTGCTTGATTTACTTAGTACTCTTTTGTATAATTATACAGGGTGTCCCAGGAGGAAAGGGCATAACTTTGGGAAATGATAAAACAAGATATTCTAAACCTAAATTGTTCTATAACAAAAAGTTAATATCTCAACTGTTAAAAAGATATCGAAGATTTAATGTAGTGTCCTCCCCCGCATCACTGCAATAGACGCTTCTATGTCAAATAGTTTCCAACTGGTCCATAGTGAACTAATATGTCCATAATCATTTTGCAACTTACAGAATTATAGTATCTTTATAATAACATGATAAATAATTGCAGAAATATGGAGGTGTGGTAGACACTAGGACAGCCTTATGGGGAAATACTGAAGAAAATACCATTTTCAACATGCAATATCTCTATAACGGTCAAGATTTGGAATATTTCTTATAGAACATTTTATACTTAGAATATTTTGTTCTATCATTTCCCAAAGTTATGCCCTTTCCTCCTTGGACACCCTGTATAATATAAGGTATTGCAGTAGGTTGTAGACAGGTAGATGTCTGGTAAGCTGCCACCACTCCCTAGGGTATATTTTATTAATGCTTATACAGTATAATGAATAGGTCAATAATATTTTCGTTGGACCTGATCACACAAGTTTATCAGCTAAATGTAAGAACGATTCATAAATATCCGTATCTATCTATCCCTTTATATATATATATATATATATATATATATATATATATATATATATATATATATATATATAATATTAGGGTGGTCGTTAGCTATAGGGGGGTGAAATTTAATATTGCAAATTTTATGCTCCCCACCCGGAATCCTGTTTGTATTGATGAGAAAACCCCCGGGGTAAAGTTTCATTCAATTCGGGTAAGATTTACCTGGTGCTCAATGATGTCAAAATGTAACCCCTGTAGCTCAGGCACTGGAATCCGGGTCCGCCTCCCTTCTAGGGAGTATTAGCCGTTCATGACGGGGGTTTCATGGCTTCCAACCACTCATTGATGCCCAGTTTGTGCCAGGGTTTGTTTCCGTGCGTCAGGGTACAGATGGCGATGGTCTGCAACAACTTGCAAGAGGAACTGGAGCTGATCTTCGTCGCGTGTCAGCAAGCGGTTATATTCCTGAATAAGGGCGACGCCCCGCTCGGCGTGGTCATTTGTGACACAGATGCCATGCACTGCTGCCAATGCAACCTGGTAGGCAGGATGTTCCGGCCACTCAGCAGGGTCTGCATCCAGAAAGTCACTGTCCAGGTGCATCTTCCTGAAGAAGCTGGAGGTGTGGGCAGTCGCAAAATCTTCGAGTCGGCGCCCAGCAATTGCACTTGCAGCAAGTGTGGGTCGCTTTTTTTTTTTTTTTTTTTTTTTTTTTCTATATTCCAACTTACTTCTTCTCGGGCTTAGGCTGAGAACCTTAACATTCACCGCTTTACAATGAACAGTGAAGCCCGTGAGGTCTTGTTCCAGTTTAGGGAGTGAGACATGTGAAGCACGTAGAGTACAACGAGCACCTGCCATCTTGCCTTCACATGAGGCACGGTGCTCACTCATGGCCCGAAACGACCCCATCTCTGAAGCCACCTCGTTCCCGTGCTTCACTGTCTCAACCCCTACACTCGGACTCTCACACTTACACACACTCAACGCCACCTGTTGAGCAGATAACTCACCAGGCATTGCACCCCTATAGCATATTTTGAATATGGGAATATTCATACAGTGCTATTTAAACAGGGAACAATGAGGGTATTTTATTGACGTTTCGGTGGGCTTGTGGTAATGCACTGATACCAGGTACAGCACAAATTCCATCCCAATAATATCTTCCCATTGATACATCGGGATTTGAACCCGGGACCTTTGGATTACCAGGCCAGTGGCAAGACCACTCCACCACACCTCCCCTTTGATGGAGATTCATCACCATCTTCTTCCTCTTTTTTTATGGCCGCCTGCATCCGTCGCTTGTCATCGATTGTGACGTCCTTATCGAACAGGGCCAAAGCAACAAGCTCTTCAGATAAGTACCAAAGATGACACAACATCTTCTTCAGTGCTGCCTCTGCCACAGGCTTGTTGATGGTCGAGTAGGAGTCCAGCGCCTGGAGCATCGCGAGATCATTGCGCGGAGCTGCAGATGCCAATGGTGCCTCCGTCCATGCCTTGCTGTAAATCTTCGCAGCAAATACGGAGACGCTCCGGAGGCCTTGCTCCTCCTTTGTTGTCAGCCTGAACTGCTTCCGGAACATCCATACCTTCAGTGAGTAGATGACCTTGCTCATCCATCTGGCGTGGTGCATTGGGCCTGGTGCAAGGAACCGCACCCCGCGTGAGGGTATACCGCCAATAAAGATGAGTGTCAGTTCCATTAGCTCCCTGTAGTCATCTCGGAGTCCCTTGCGTTCATCCAGCGCCTTTCTGAACCACTCGGCGTCAACTTCCAACAAGAGAGGGGCGACATCTTCTGTCACTGCGCCGGTCACATACTGTTGCTGATCGATGAGCTCCCACTTTGCCTGGAAACCCCGAAACAGACCGACGTCTGGCCCTGTGGTAGTTCCCATTGCAGACAGGAAGACAGCTCCAAACATAATCTCCAGGATGTGGTGCCGGCCGGCAAAGTAGAGCAAGTCCTTGTCGAGAGCTCGCTCAATTAGAACACATGCGCCCTGGTGATGGCCAGTGTTCGCTGCGGTGGTGTCAAAACCCATGCCGACGATTTGGTTGGTCAGTCCCCATTCTTGCACTGCGTCGACAACAGCGCGAGCAGCATTAGTGCCGCTGCCAGTGGGGAGCTTGGCTACTCTGAGGAGCTGAGATTCGCTCTTCCCCGACACCAGGATTGGGAGACGATCGACGTGTTCCTTAGTAGTG